>BJBW01002670.1:2627-136581 GCA_004320125.1 Scolopax mira | reverse complement strand
GCCCGTGTTGCGCGGTAGCCCGCGGGTTGCCGCGCAGGGGAAGGGCGAGCGGGGCAGGGCAGGAGGCGAGGGCCCCGCCAGGTCCCTTCCCTGCTTCCCTTTCCCCCCCCCCGTCACCCCCCTCCGGGGGTTTATCTGGCGATCTATCCTCCTCCCTCCGAAGGTGAAGGCAATTTACCAAGTACAAAAAAAAAAAAAAGAGTCGGGGGAGGGAGAGGGGAGCAGACTGAGCCCTCTCTCTGAAGTTGCTCTGAAAAGGGCTGTTTCATTTCTGCCCTCTCTCTTTCACATTCCTGCAAGATTACCAGCCAGAAATAGCCTACGCGCCCCCCCCCCCCCCCCCCCCCCCCCCCCCCCCCCCCACCTCACCCCCAAAGGGAAACAAAAAAAAAAAAAAAAAAAAAATAATAAAAGAAAGAGTAAAGAAAAAAAAAAAAAAGAAAAATTACTGGAGATTGTAATTACCAGTTAGGTTTTATTTTAAGAGAGCAATGAAAAACTGTGAAGAGCGAAGTGTTACAGACAGTAGAGCCTGGGTGGATGGGAAAGGAAACTCCTTCGGATTTCATGAAGAGTGCAAGGATGCCATCGCCAGCACCTCTAGGTAGCTCTAGCTCGGCAGCCCTCGCAACCTGCAGCAGTATTATACGCAAAAGTTGGGCTGGAAAAGGCGTTTTTCGTAAGATTTCTCTTTCTTTCCCACCTTTGGTCTCAAGCTGTGGCTTCACCTGAGGAAAGTGCACTTCGAAGCACGCCTGGCCCTTTCTTAACGTAACTATTATGTTCCTAGTTTCAGGCTTTGCCCCACTGATTTCTAGAATTGTTGGCTTATCCGGTTTCGCAGAGCTACAAACTGGTGGAAAAAAAAATAAAAAAAAAAAAAAAGAGAAGAGAATAATAATATAAAATGCTAATAAAAAGACTCGACCAGGAGCAATAATTTAAAATGCACATTTTGCTTTGGATGCACTGTTGTTCATATAAAAGTTGTAAATATTTGTTTATTTAAACAGACTGAAAAGTGCAAAATGGAGATGAACAACATGCATTTCTTTTTTTTTTTAATGTACAAAACATTATATGCACTCGAAATGTTATAATTTCTAATATTTTTAAAAGTTTATATTTGAGTTGTACAGAATTAAGCATTAATCAAATATTTCATCCTTACTTAACATTATCATTTCCTTAAGATATTATTACAAGATTTAAATTCTGTGCTAATGATGGAGAAAAGAACTTTTTTTTTTTTTTTTTTTTACTGTCTACCTCACTATAATGCAAGTATTTACAACTCTGAAGTTATCTGAGGTAAATTAATATTCAGAACATTTTTACAATACACCTTTACTGGACGATACTACAACTATTACTGTATTATTAAACATTTTTTTTTCCAAAAAGTCAACTTGCTTTTATATGTTCTATTATTTGGTTAAGTAATTCTGAGTTCTCAAGTAAACCTTGGCTCCGGTTCTAAAATGCTGCAGAGCTGAGTTGGAGCAAGTGCCACTTTAAGACGTACCTGAAGCCATTCCTCCTGTCTGAAGACTTTTTGTACTCTCACAAGATCTCACATAAAGCTGCCTTGTGTTTTTATGCATTTTATGCCATGATTACTGTAAGTGGGAGAACGCGTCAAGGGACAAAATTCAGGCAAACCTTTGTAAATCTCATCTGTACTGGGCGCATTTATGATGATGACACTGTATGATGATGACAAGCAAAAGACAATGAATGTTTTATAAATGATATTTATTTTGATGCAATGGGTAATATATTTATTAAATATTTCCTGGCTATCTCTTAGATAATGCAGAACTATTCAATGAGTAGGTGTCGATTCCCCTCCTCTCTCGCAGCGATGCGCGGGGAGAAGGTGGTGCAGGCAGCGTGGGGGCTGTGACCCCCACTCTCGGGTGTGGGGTTGGGGGACGGGGAGGGGAGGGGTGAAGCCTCATGTTATATGCAGAAGGGCTGAAAGAGCTGCTCGCCTTGTGGAATGTGTTCAAAAACAAGGTTCTCTTCATGGAAAGTGGAATTTTTTTTTTTTTTTTAACCATATCACAAGGTCTGATCTCACACGTCTTTCTCTGGCCGAATTTCACCCCCTCGGACTGGTGCTTGAACAAAGGATCACAGAATCGGGCCCAAGTGTTTGAATAGCAGCACCTGAGAGACCTGTAGAAGAGTCCAGCCCGAGAGCTGCTGCAACTTCCAGAGGAATATTTCTTTTTTAGTACTTAATACCGTTTCGAGTTGATGACTGATAGTAGATTCGGAAGCAGCAGCTTCCAGAAGAGCTTTAGTTTGAAAGCCCAGTTCAGCGTGTGCAGCCAATGGTGTTCTGGCCAGCGTGAACGTTGGTTGCTACTCTGACCACGCTGGTTCAGTCTTCTGCTGTGGACCAAGCTCCTGCTTTCTTTATGAAGGAGAGCCATGGAAAAATGACATCTGAAAAGACTGGAGTATGCTCTCCGAGGAGAAGGAATCGAGATGCATAAGATGCCGCCAACTGGAAATGAACACAATGTAAAAATCTGAAATTTTACAAAATTCACAGATAGCGAAGGCTGAACGAACCATCTTGGATGTCCAGTGAGCAAATGAATTATCTCGAGTACAGACAATGCTTCAATCCAATTTCCTTTCCATGTAAAAAACCATCATCGCTTCTATTGCAAGCCCGCTCACTTTGGTTAAGTCCTTTCTGCTCCACCTCTGACGTGGCTTTGGGGACCTTCAGCAGACAAAGTTCTACTGGGGGAGGCCTAAGAAGTCTCTCCTCAAAGGAAGTCCTCAAAGAAGCAACAGAGGAGATTTTGCTGTCCTGGATGTACAGTGTAGAGAAGTTTGCACCTTCTCCTACATTAGCTGATGTTTTGGTGGCATCTTTAATGGCCAGAAGAGCCATTTGTCCCAACTGTCCAGTCCATGCCTGTTAACCTCCAAGGAAAGTGGGAGGACCTGAAAAAAGGCAAAGAGAGTCAGAATCTGGAGTATCTACTTTGGAGACAAACCTTTTGGATTTTACTGACAAGAAGAGAGGACACACTGGCCTTTCTGGGCTTGTGCTCTAGAGCTAATAAGCCCCTTGCCCATTTTAGCAAATCTACTATTCCTAAAGATGGGATTTCTGCTCATTTCCTTTTTTAGGTCTGTAATATTCTTTTGCACAAAACTGAGAAGGAGCGGTGCGGTGCCGAGGAGGAAAAGGGAAAAGATACAGCGAAGCTGATCTATGGTCTTTCCTTCCTTGCACCTTCCTTCCTCTCTCCCACCCTCCCCCCAAGAACTAACCAGTCAACTGAACAAAAAATACCAGTAATTATTTTTTCAGCTTTTACCACAAATACTGCAAGCCTTTGTTACAGAGAAACCCAAATATGGAAATTCAGCGGATGCGCAGCTCAGATCTCTTTGTCCTGCCAAAGCAATATGAATTTTCTTTTCCATTTCTCAACTCCCCACGCTCAAAATCATATTTTAAAAGGGGAAGTGATTTCTTTTATTATGTTGCTGGCCAGAAGAGGGAGCAGAATCTATGAAGTAGTGGGAATAGACACCAGCAGCAGAAGGCAGCTGAAGTCGGTCTGGCTGATGGTGTGATACATACCAGCAGATGCTACACGGTTCATCCATTGCACTGGCTGTGTTGCTCAAGCACAAGAAAACCACTGGCTCATCTTTGAAGTATAGATGTGCATCGGAATAACTAAATGCTGAGTATTTGAATGAAAAAAAAATAATAATGCAGGCTTAAGGCCTTACTTTGTAAGAGCTGCAGCTCCTTTTTGGACCTGCAGACTCCCTCTTACATGGATTTATGGGAAGGGTGTATTTTTGTAAACTTTTTTTGTGGGAAAATGCTGGACCTCCTACCCCATGAAGAGTAGATCCAGTCTTCCTCTTCATCATCTCCCTGTAGGTGAGAGGTTAGTGTGTTTACTGAAACATATAAAATAAACTTGTTTATTCTTTGCACCTCGATGTTTAACCTCAAATGTTAGCTGAGGGACAGAGCCGATCACATTGTATGAAATAACGTCCTTCATAAACTCTTAATCTTTGCTGCAGAAGCGCATCTGAGGCTTTGAGGAAGTCGAGTGACTGAACTTCACCTTTGTCAATCATTCAGGGGCTGGGCAGCAGGACAGCAGATTTCAATAGCATGTAATTTGTACTTTTGCAGAGTGGCCATGTGCTATAAAGGATTATAGTCCCCTAGAGAGGGGTCCTCGTGTCAGCCTTCAGCTATATTATGCGATTAGATTTCCAAGTATTTGTTCTTGTTTCTTTGCAGTGTCAGACCTGTTGTAAACTGAGGATGTTCCAGCTGTTTATAATTGTGAGGGAGAAGAGTCAATGCATTATCCCTGCTATGCTCATCATCTGCCTATTCCTTGATGACTGCAGCCTTGAAAAGTACCACTGTCTTAGCTAATATACGTTACTATTTAGTGTATTGTACTGCTGGGAATTAGAAAGGGTTCTCCTGAGATTGTAACCAGAGCTAATTTTGCACGACATCAGCCTGACGCGGAGTGTGGGACCCTATACTTGCCCATATGTGAGCATTTTGACAAAACTAGTGTTCATTTAAACTATGTGTGCCATCAACCCTCTCTCTGGAACTGAGAAGTCTGGAATTGGAGCGGGGACTTCTCTCCCATAAGACCACTTTCCTGCTAACAACTTTCTGCGACGTTAGTTAGGAAAACTCTTTGGAGAATTTCCATCCTGGGGAGCATTGTTTAATCAGTGCAAAAAAAACCATTGCCTTATAGAACGTGAGAATTTTATTACTAGAGGAGAATGAGTGAGAAGACTCCTAGGACACCAGTTGTCAAGTGGGTGGGCAGGAAGGACCTCAGGTGAATAAGAAAAACTGGAGATCTGGTTGACAACTCATTTCTAGAGTGGAAGTGGGAAATTGCAAGAGGGCCACAGAAGAACAAAAGGGATAACGTAAGGGCAAGCTGCCAAACATCTGAGATGTCTTTACACTAATGCTAAGACTATGGAGAATAAACAGGAAGAACTGGAAGTCTTGGGACACAACAAAGGCTACAGTTTAATCAGCATCACACAGGCTCAGTGGAATAAATTGCAGCACTTTGATATTAGCAGAGAGAGTATAATTTGTGTAGGGAAGACAGGCAGGAGAAAGGGAAGAGTATTATCTGGTATATTAGGAATGTGTAGAAGGCCAGAGAGAGGGAAGAGACAGAGCTGTTGGAAAGAAAATAGAGAGGAACTGTAAACCTCTACTAATGATTTCTTAATGAGGAGGAGGAGGTAGATGTCATATTTTTTAGCAATTACTGGGAGGGTTCTAAGGATATAGGGTAGTGGTAATCAAGGACATTATCTAACCAGGTATCTGCTGTAAGGAAAAAAAACCCAACCAACCATCCCATCAGCACAGCCCAGACAGTTCCTCAAGTTTTTGCAATGTGTTGGGATTACTTTTTGTTTCAAAGAGTGGAGGCAGTTACAGGAGACATGGCTAGATAAGGCTATGATAGATAATGACTAATAAAAAGGAACTCGGTAGAAGGCAATTGGAGCTCACGTGTGTGTGGAAAAGGAGGACTAAGAGGATGAGAGTAAGACCAAATGAATCCTGTAAGGCAGATTTCCTCACGCTGGGACATTGACAAGGAAGGTTCTGCTGGGACGAGCCAAAAGGAGAAAGGAGCTTAAGGAAATGGGCAATTTGGAAAAAGTCCTTTAAATTTAAAGATTCTGTAGGAAGCTGTCCTGCTGGCGAGGAGGAGAGTGTTGGAAGAAATCAGAGGTGCTAAGCCAGGGGCCGCTTGGTTATCTGACATCAAATACCCATCATACAAAAAGGGAGTAAAGACACTGTGCTAGGGAAAGGAAAAGAGAAGGGCTTATGCATAAAAAATGCAAAATGGACCAGAAAAAGAAATGAGAAGAGGGGAAAGGTTTATCACTTCTCAGGGGTGGTGAACAAAGGACAAATGACAGAGCAGGCTGATGTGTGAAACACCTTCTTTGCAAGTCGGGGACACCTGATACAAGAGGCTGAACACGCTTAGAGCTAGCAAGGGAATTGAAATGCAGGTCACAGACAAGAGTGAAAGAACATTTGAATAAAGTGCATGTACTCAGAGCAGGAAGCCCTTGGGATTTTTACTCTGGTACAATTAAAGAACTAACCACAGTCATTTCTGAAGTATTAACACCTGTATTTAAGAAGAATTAAGAGGTATCAAAAATTACAGGTCAGCCAACCTGTCTCAGATATCTCAGGTACTTTGAATAATACTGAAAAAAAATCAAGTGCTTCATATAATAGCAACTGCAGAATAACATGATTAAACTATCCAACATGAATTTATCCAGAACAAATCATATCCGACTCGTCTTAATTTGTTTTTTTATTTTGATATGAGTGAAATGTAACTCAAACACTTGAGAAAAAATGGCTTTCCAAATGATCTTGCTACATTAAAGGGGTGGTTTGACATAAGTACAGTGAGATGTAGTAGCAACAAGTGCAAAATATTACACTTAAGGAAGGATAACTTCAAGCACAAGATACAAAATCTGGCAGTCATTCTGCAAGAAACAATCTGAACTTTATAGTGGAACAAATTCTGCCTATGAGGTAGTAAGTGATGCTTTGCCCAGGATATTCCAGGGTATAATAAGTGGCATGTCAGATGTGGGAAATAGTCAGTATTGCTTTGGACTGATGAGGGCTCAGGTAAAGTTTTGTGTCCACTTTTAGGGATGATGCTCTTGCGGATCGTTTTCTGATATCTGATCGTTAGTGGTCTGCTGACCTGAATAACAGGGCCTGGCACCTAAATATATCTGGGCATGACGGATACATATGTAAGATTGGGCACTCGTGGTGTGCAGACTGGGCATTCTTTATCTTCTGTGCTCTGAGAAATATTTGAAAATACGTCTACCAGGATGGGCCTTGCTCAGTCCTTCACAGTTGGAAGAGAAAGGAGTGGAGGTCCCAGAGGCTCAGTGCACGGAGCACTCTCTGCTGTACCACAATGTCATTTCATCATGAACTGCCTGAGACCAGGGAGAACTGGATGCCATGGTACTCCTAAAAACTCCGTTATGCACTCATCTGCAATTAACTCCCTTGAGAAATACAGGCCTGAATTTTGCTCTTAAAATGGGAAAAAGGGGATTTATTGCGATGCCTATTGTGGCACCTAAACTGGACAGTACTCCTGCTGGGACGTCATTAGTCCTGAGCAGAGTGGAATAAATGCCTCCCATAACTTTCTATAAGGCACTCTGTTTCATACAGCCAGCTGAATGCTTCAGAATGAGAGAGACCCTTTGTTTGCTCCCACTCCGGTGGAGTCCTGTGCTGGGCAAGAGTCTCTTGTTGCCATCATAAACCAGACAATGGCTCATGGCATGACAACAATGTGCTGTTTTGATGGGCTTCTGTGAATTCACCAGGCGTGATGGGCTGGTGGCTCTTGTGCTGTCCAAAAAAGCCCCAAACCTCAATCTGCCGAAAACCAGTTTTCTCCGCTTTCCAGCAGATATTCTGCACCCAGCAGTGTTGTCTCCTGCAGCTGGCTCCCAAATACTTTTCAGAGACTGGGTTTTATGTCTTCAAGAGTTTTAATTTGGCATTGCTGTTCTGTTTTGTCAGTCACTATTCATATTGGTTCAGATGAAGATTTCTGGAGAGGCTGTGTGGATCTTGTTGTGATCAACCAAATAAAAGCAACAGAAAGCTCTGGTCTGTCTCCAACCAGAAGTCCTTCAGACCTGAGTGGAAGCAGTTCATGGATGTATCTACAGGCTCTCAGCACGGCCAGGAACGATGTACAGTGTGTCTGCCCATCAACTCCTTCACATACATCTTGCACTAGTAAAGAAGATCAGCATCCAGAATGCCACAGGCTCCCAAATGTTAGTTGCTTCCTTCTGGTTTGGTTTTTTTTTTTTTTTTTTTTTTTAGAGTGAAATAAATTAGTACCATCAGCCAGAACTGGAATTGTGTAAAACAGACGTCTGTCTCTTTTTTGTCCATACCTACCACTAAGCTCTGGGAGCAGACTATTTTCACTAACAGTGCTGAAGTTCTTCTCTACAGCTCAGTTGCTGATTCTTTTTGTTCTTTTAGACTAAAGTCTAAGAACCTGTTTAACCTGGGATGTACCTCTGCCAAAGGCTGGTCTGTTGCGAGGCAATGCAAACAATTTGTCACTGATGAAGCAGGCGTCAGAGCCATCAAACATAAAACAGCTACAGCAAGTCTGGCTGGAAGGTTCTGAGGGAGAAAGAGGAAATAAAGAAGTGTTCATCTCATAAGGACTTCTTGAATATTTCTGATTCACATTTCTTCATAAGGAGGAATGGGCATCCTTAGGAGAGGATGAATGCCTGAGGGGATGAAGCAGATGGGATCACACCATTAGAAATTTCAAACTATTTGACAGCATTCACATTTTATTGAAAAACAACCAAAACCCTTCTGCATTGCCCGATTGACTTGTCATAGCAGTTTGTCTGTGCGAGGAGAAGCTGTCTTCAACACGCATGAAAAATTTCTGAATTTTTCTATATTTCTGAGTGCTATAGTACTAGAAATTGCTGAGACATCTGCTCTCTAACTGCCTCTTAACTATCGCACTGTTACAGATGTGAAAGGGCTAGAGCAGCCTAGAGAAAGCCTCAACGATGTATTACTACATATTACACTTTGTACAGCTTGGTAGCCCTAGAGTGTCTGCTAATATTTCCTGCTCTGGGTTCTGCTGTGTCCACTCTCAGGCCACCACCAGGACAAGCTCCTTGGTGTGAAGGTGGAATTTGTTTCAGATGTCCCAGCCCAGTGGTAATGCCTTCTTCTCCCTACAGCTTTGGCTCCAGGCTTTTATGCTTGTGGCACAAGCTTCACCAGAAACTCCAGGGCATTTAAACTCGTAGCCTCAGAGCAAGAGGGTTTTGTTTTGCACGAGGAAGTATAAGCATTCAAATTCAAAGCAGATTGTTTTATGCAGTGTCAAATTCTGTGCAGATGGAACATGATATGATATGTTGAAGCGGGATATATAGCATATGGCCATAATTCAGGGAAACACATTTCTCCAGCTGGATACCTGCTATTGAGTTGGAAAACATGTGTCCTGCATTCTGGTAGGCTTCTACCAGAACAGTGAGAGGACATAAAAGACAGGTCATTCCTGGTACTGAGTATCAGCTCATACTAACATCTATCTCACTGGTTTCATACTGCTGTTCGAAATTAAACCTCCTGTTGTCACAACAGGCAAAATACAACCAAAAAAAAAAAAAAAAAGAAAAAAAGAGGTATTGCTGAGCTCTGCACCCCCAAGTATAAGTTGAGAAGCCAACAGGCTGGAGGTGAGCAAACAGGCTGGGCTGCTTTACATGCTGTGACTTTGGACTGGCATGCACCTTCTCCTTTCCTGCTCCCAGGGGAAATGCAGCCCACGGTTCCTCCAGGTGCAGTGCTTCTTCCAGGCACCGACCCCTGATTCTTGGCTCTGGTGATCCCCTGGGGTGCAGCACCCACCCTCTGCCCACATCTGGCTCAGCCTCACTGGGACGCTGTGGTGAGCAGCTGGATGGGAGCTATGGGTGTCGTTGGGCTGATGGGCTGTGGTTCCACCTGGCTCCCGAATGGCCTCACAAGGTGCGGGCATCATTTCACAGCACCCCTAGGCTGGTGGGAGCCGAGCTGTATGTGGGCAGAACCTATTCCTCAAGGAAAACAGGCCCGTGGAGAGGTGAGCTGTAAGTGACTTAAGCTGTATTAATCATCAACTTATGCCTCCTGCCAGGCAGGGGTAGGCTGTGCGTGCAGTTTCTTCTTGTGGTTCAACTGCTAAATACCTCGTGGTCAGGCTCATGAGTAATTACCTGCCTCAGCCTACTTTTAAATAATGAAGCAAGTACAAACCATTGCCCTGGAGTGATCCATCCTTTTCAACGCTGCCGTTCCCTGCCTGTCGATCACCTGCTCTGCTCCCTTGCACCCGTCCAGGCTCTGACATCCCTCTGCTCCATCCCAGCCAAGCACAGCTAGTAAATAGCCATCTCTCTCTGCTCGGGCTAGCAGCCCTCCCCTCTCACACCCTTCCTTCTGCTTTTTCTTTTGCAGGCTTTGTTCCTTTTGTGCTTAGCTTTGCTTTCAAGACCTCGTGGAGCTCCGTACCAGGCTGGACACTGTGGTTTCTCGTTTCTCAGGGCTCAGTCCTTCAGTTCCTCTCGGAGATGATGGCATCTGCTCATTCCTCCAGCCTCTCCCTCTCCCCAGTTGTGGCTTTTTCCATGTTAGTCACCCCTTCCAATCCCAGATCCCAAATTTCTCGTTGCTCCCATAGCTACAAAAATAGCATTTAGTTCAGGAGCACTGTGCCCTTGAAAACTTGCTCGTTCAATTCACCTCCCCCCCCCCAGCACTAACCTGGGAAAATGATGACAGTGAAGGTGTGAAGGTAGAGGCTTTCTCTGGTGTGTAAAAAAAATCTGTTTCCCCCAGTGTCTTTTTGTCTCTCTCATTTTAACATAAAAATTGCTACCATTTTTGTGATACAAAGGTTGTCCCTCCCACTGCAAATGACAGATGTCTAAGAAAAACAAAAGGGCTTTTTTTTTGGTTTTCTGTGGGAAAAATATCACTGAAAAAAATTCGCTGTTGAAAGCGAAGAAGCTTTTGCAAGGATGGAGGCAAAATCTCACTTTCTGTGTGACTTTCCATCTCTGTCTTCTCCATTTATTTCAATACCAAGAACCAAGGAAAATGAGAAAAGACGAGGCCCTAAAGATTTGAAATTCTTTTCAATAAACAAAGTGGGCGTTTTCATTTTGTTTAAAAATTCAGACACTCAGCAACACTTCTCACACTTCTCACCCAAGAGTGGGTTTTGGGTTTGGGTTTTTTTTGGCAAAATGGGTGACTTTTCCCCTCCACAGCAGAAGCTGCTGAGGCAGCGGGGACGTTCGGCAACCTGGTGGTCTCAGTGCTGCAGGAGCCAGGTGCAGGTGAATGTGCTGGTCCTTGGCACACCGTGGGGCTCCCCAGGAAGGGACAGTGGTCCTGGGAGCAAGGACCGTGCCTTCTCATGCCTTCCTGAGCACACCTTCCTGACCCATAAAGCCCATCACCACGTCGGGCCACGCTGGCGCATTGGTGGCTCCAGCTTGACCTAACCTGACATAACTTGCATGGTGCATCCCACCCCTTATTTTCACAAATTCAAAGAGATTCCTCCTAAAAGGCTGTGGGAAGCTGAGAAATATGTACGTGACCCCAGGGCAGGTATAGGTGGCTCCTGTGGCGCAGAGCTCAGGAGCAGTTTGGTGTTTCCCTCTTGCACACAACCTGCCATGTATCTCGATGCAGCAAATATTATAATTACACCAAGTATTTCTAGAAGTTTTTTTTTTTTTTCCCCTGCTGCAATAAGTACTGAAACCAGTGAAATGAAGACAGATCGTAGAATCATAGAATGGTTAGAATTGGAAGGGACCTTAAAGATCATCTAGTTCCAATACCCCTGCCATGGGCAGGGATGTTGTCCTGCCTGGGGAGTGTGGGAATTGCACCACACTTTCTGTTATCACACATTGCAATTTACAACAGATTCAATGCAGTTATGTTCCTGTCCCCTTTGTGCACAAGTATGGCAAAGTTTGGGCAGTAAAACCATTAGATTTTAAAATATTAATTCTATTAGCAATATCAAATGCAAAATGTAAAAAAAAAATAGAAAATAGAGCAAGTAGAAAGCAAACTGCAGAGTTCTCATGCTTTGGATTTGCTGCTGTTATGTCACTTACATGGAGGACGCTGTGTCACTTAGGTGAGCAGCAGTGGCACAGCCCCACTTCTGGAGAGTTGAGACCAGATCAAAATGCAAAAGCAGTGGTGGTGCTCAGAGGTGTGTGAGCACCTGCTCAGAAATGCTGAGTGATTAGAAAACTCACAGCATTTGCCATGAAGTGTAATGAACACTCTGCTGCGGGTTTGGGCATAGACATGCCCCTGGGCAATGCTTGTGGGGTCTTTGTAGGGGAGCCCTAGTGTCACCTGGTGGTGGCCCTGGTGTCACCTGGAGGTGGCCCTGGCTCTCCAGTGTGTCTAGTCACTGCGAGAGGATCTTGCTCCGACAGAGGGACTTCAAAGAGTTTACTGCCATGTCCCTTTCCTGGCCCTCCCCAATCCCCTGGCCCTACAGGGGATATCTCTGCTGCCCGTTTGGGGTGGGGAGAAGCTGGAAAGAGGTGAGCCTCTCACTTCTCTGAGATGGCAGGTGCACCGTGTGAAGAGGATGGCTCCTGTGCCACCGTGAAGTG
The DNA here is from genome assembly GCA_004320125.1 of Scolopax mira. Lineage (NCBI taxonomy): Eukaryota > Metazoa > Chordata > Aves > Charadriiformes > Scolopacidae > Scolopax > Scolopax mira. The sequence goes on along the minus strand of BJBW01002670.1, from coordinate 124,239 downwards.
GCAGGAGGAAGAGCAGTCCTGGTTGGAAAGGATGGCATATGCATCTCCTCTGCTGTGGCAGTGAAGTGACCTAGGGAAAAAAAAGGCTGCTGGAAGGTCTCCAAAGGCTACTGCACAGCAAAGGGTTAACTCTGAGTGCTTGCAGCTCTGCACAGCCCCGAGCAACTGAAGCCAGGCACAAAAGCAGTTTTAGGGTCTTCTAAATCTGAATTCCAGGCTTGAAATACGCTTTTAAAAAATGCTTGATTTTTAGCAGCTCTGATGCTCAGAGTATTTTGTGTGTCACAGTCGCTTAAAATCAGGCACCCCAAAAAATCCACCGGTGTTGGATTTGTTCCTTGGGGTTAATTAAATTAAGAGATTTTAAATGTTTTTAACCTTTTCACACCAGGCATGAAACCTGTCACCTGGAGGGGGGTGCCTGAGAGACACCCTCATCACATGGCCATGGTGAGGGCCAGGAGACAAATGTTATCTGAAGGTCCATGCCAGGCTCAATTGGTGGCAAGTCTTCCTGTGGCTCACTGAAGGGGACGTCCTGTGTTGGGCAGGTCACCATAAGTGTGGTGTAGGAAGAAAATGTGATGTTACTGACCCAGTGAGGAAACACAAGCTTTGATTTCCCTAATCCTTAAGGTGGAATAGTGGTCAGCGGTATTGTGAGAGGGAGAAGAGCTGTTTTTATAGGGGAAGGATTACCTGGAGATAGGGCACGTAGATGCTGTAGGAAAGCCCTTAGATACCTTAGGATGATGTAGCTGCATATCTATTCCTATCAACAATCAGCTTTGACTAAGCTTTTGGAGAAAAATGGTATTGCTCTTAAAGAGACAGATAAAGTACATTAATGTCAAGAGTTGACGTCCAAGCCAAACTTTGGAGAGCCTCTGTCTCTCTTGAGCCATGTGTTCGTGATAAGTAAATAATGGCCCACAGTAACTCTGCAGACCTAAATATTTGGCTGCCTGTGTATTTCACAGAAAGTTCCCCTGATTTTGCAAGGGGAACACAAATATAACAGCTTGGCCCAGATGTGGAAACCAAAGAGCCTCCTATGAATGCTGCGGAGCAGCAACCCACTGGTCACCTTCAAATGCCACAGAGAGTGCTCATCTGTTGGTTAGATGGGCTCTTTGCAGGAATTGTCTCTATAGAGTTAGGAAGTCCAGGCCAATACATGCTTCTTAACCATTTGTAAGCTGTCAGGAACAAAAACCAGGATCTTTTCCATCTCCAACCCCTTCCTCCCTGAAAATGGGGTCCAGAAGGAACCTGAGCCAAGGGGCCCAATGGTGGCTCTGAACATTATATAGAGGTGGTGTTTTTTGTCAAGACACCTGAGAGATTCTCAAAAGGGAATAAAAGCCAGTTTAACCAGTTCCAGAGGAATGGGCTGGAGTACAGGGTACCCTCCTGGGTGCAGCAGGCGACAAGAATGCCTTCACAGGGTGGCCATGGTCGGCTCCAGATCATGGTGTGCCAGAGCACTCATGGCTTCTCTCTCATTCCCAGGTAAGAAACTTTCAGTGCTGTAAAGGCTACTCTACACTTGTGTCTACATATGCAAGAACCTTGCTATTTGGCTTGCCTCACCTGTGGAAGGTGCCTGGACTACCTTTTGTGTTGTTGGAACAAGCTGTGTAACAGCCCCTTCTGCCCTGGTGTGCTCATGGAAAGGGCAGCAGCAACACATCTCTTACCCACACTTCACAGAGCCCACTGAGCTCTGCAAAAACTTACCAAACAAATGACAGCAGCCTTCAGGTGGCTCAAGATGACACTGCGAGTGGTGGTGTCCTGCAGAAGCCCTAGGAAGGAGAGGAATACTGGGTCTGGGCTTTCCCATCCCAACATCAGGCAGTCCCATGAGGGCAGTGCCCTGCAGGGTAGCAGCACCTCTCCATCACTGAGCTTCAGGAGAGATGACCCTTGGGCAGGGCTGCCCAGATCCCCTTGTACCTGGCTTTTAGATCCCACATGCTGAGGTGTAGGATTATAAAGATCTTTCTCCAGGGATGATATCTATACAAGACCTCGCTGACTATGCTTCTCCTTTCCTAAAGCAGAGAGAGGTGAAAACTATCCCCATATTTCCTTACAGAGGTAGTTGTCTGAGCGGGTGAGTCACTGACAATTTGGATGCAATTCTGGCGTGATCATCTTTCTTGTATTTACCCTGGCACGTGCAGTCGGACAGAATGTCAGAGTGCAAAAACAAGGCAAAGGTGGGGAGCTACTGAATCTCATGTTTAGTTTAATGTAACAGTTTGAGAGAAGAAACTGGGAGATCTCACGCGTGGTCTCTGTTGGCCTAAATCCACAGCTGCTTGATTTATTGCAGCTGAGGATCTGGCTCTAAACTGGTTTCTTGCCGTGTAAGATGTAGCTGCAGTCAAGCCCATTGGTCCATGTCCGTGCAGATGAGCATCCTGTGTAAAAGCCCACAGAGAGAAAACGGGGGAGTAAAATGTCAAGCACTGACTATTGGCATACAGCTAACCCCTGCCACTAGCCTAAATTTCCCGAGGCGATCTGGTCCTTGTAGCTTTGGATGGTCCCCTCTCAATAGCCACAGGACTTGACCTAGACTTTGTGCTGCTTCCCCTCTGAGTCTTTTCTCTTCTGTCCCCTTGCAAATAGCACATTGAGCCACTGCTTCTCAACCTCTGCTCGAGCAGCAGCTCCTCCACTTGTACCTGGCAGCAAGAAGTTGTTTTTGGGGATGGGATTCACCTCTAGCAGAGTAGCTCCTTCTGCCTTCTCATGTCTTGAGTGTGCTCCTCAAGCAGCCTCTTGTGCTGGCTTTGGAGTCTGGATGGAGGTGTCCTGCAGGTGGCTTTCACACACAGCCTGCTCATTCAACTGTACACATCCACCTGCTTCATCTTCAGACCAAATCTATGCAGTCCCTAATTTAAAGTTTCTTTATAGGAAGACCAAGACCCTGTCTGATGTAAAAAGATGATTTAGAAGACTTTTCTTCTAAGAGGATGGGAACCAGAGACATGAGAAGATTTGTCAAGGCTGCAGGAGTAGTTGCAGATCTGGGCAAAGAATCATAGAATTTGGGGTTCTGAACTCACCAAAGAGGTTTCTTCTCTGGGGCAGACCTGGATAGAAGAGGCTGTGAGCATTTCAGGCACTGGTTGTCAGACTGCAGAGCTGCAGGCTCCCAGGCCAGACTCCCAGGCTGCAGAGCAAGAGAAACTGCTCTGCAGGCTCTCTGAAGATGGAGCTGCACCATCCTGGTGGGACTCCTGGAGCTGGGTTTCCCCTGGCCAGCACTGAGACTACACCCAGTATTGCCACCACAGACTTCAACTTCTGTGGGAAATCCCATCCTTTTTCCAAGAAGGGTGATATTAACTTATACTGGCCATCACAATACACTTGGGGCTCTCTTATCTTTGTGTGATGCTGTAGCTGGCAGCATACACATATTTTTGACTTCCCTGCAATTATTTTGGTTCTGCAGGAGTTTAGAAGAGCCACTGGTTTTCTTACAAGTGTCTTGCCACTGATGGTCTTCAAAATTTCTTACTGTGTGTTTTTCTCTTTAGCTGCCCACCATTTAAGTCTCCCCTTAGCCTTACTAATATCTATTGTGATTTTCACCTGCTGTACACCATAATACTTCCCATGGCATAACCTGTGGGAAGTAGCCATCTAACCATGCTTTCTCTTTTCCTCCTGAATCCCAGGAGATGGATTCCTTCTGTGTCTCAGCATTGTCGGGGTAAGTTGAGGCAACTTATGGTTTGTGGGAACTTATATCTCCTTATTTCCAATTTTAAGGTTTCTTTCACTGGAAAACCTCAAATGAGAGCACAGTGATGCCATAATGCTCTGCCTTTGTCATAGACCTTCTTTGGGGTCCAGAGTGGACACCTGGCTCAAAGAAGAGTAATTTCTGTCCCCAGTGGAGATCTCACACATTAGCACTGGGAGGACCTTGATGCGTGTATAGGGCATTTCATGTGCTGGAGGGAAGGGAATGTCAACTTGTATGTTTTTTTCATCAGGTTTCACATGTGTAACACTGCAGTGTTCCCCAGATAAAAAAAAAAAAAGTAAAAAACCCAACAAGCCTAGCAGAATTTTAACATTCACCCCCCCTTTCATTCATTCTCAGTTTTGCTTGTATAGCCAGAGAAACATACAAAATTTGGTAAGCTGATTTCTCAGTATCATCCTGCACAGACCACTGCCTTCCTTTCTCTTCTGTGCAGTCAGTGACTTGATCCCACAAAAGTATCGAGCCTCATTCATCACGTGGTGTAAGACACTATAAAATTTCTCACCGGCTCCTCCTGGTACTAAGTAGTTTTTTTTATCAGTGAAGCAAAGTTTTCTTGCTCACCTCCTGGCTACCCCTCCTTGGGGTAGAATCACGCTGGCGTTTCACCTAGTGACAGAAGTTGAATGCTTCCTGCTCTTAATGTTTATTTAGTAAAACATTTTACATTCCTGGAGAGATACCAGTCTGTCATTAATGGATTCTTGGCTCGGTGCCAGCAGCTAATAGTTTTATTGCGCCTCACAGCACAGTTACACGATTTGGGTAACTGCACTGAGCTGCACCTTCCTCTTCTTTAATTCTGACCCAAAAAAAGGGCACTGAAGGAGGGCCAGCTGGCAGGGTCTGCTGTAGGGGAAGGGACAAGGGGTTCAGTCTTTGCGAGGGTTATGAGATGGCTCCTGGCAGGCAGCTGGAGACCCCCGCAGCCCCAGTGAGGGTGGTGAGTGCTCCTGGGTCACCCCATGTCTTGCCAGAAGCCTTCTCCCCTTGCTGTCCCCAGGTCCATCCCAAAGGATGCTCTGACCCTCATATCCCTGGTGTGACCCCACTGCCCCACTTCTGCCTCCCCCAAGAGAGTCACAGAATCACACTGGGTTTGAAGGGACCTCTGGAGATCATCTAGTCCAACCCCCCTGCCAAAGCAGGTCCACCCAGAGCAGGTTGCACAGGAACCTGTCCAGGTGGGTTTTGAATGTCTCCAGAGAAGGAGACTCCACCGCCTCCCTGGGCAGCCTGTTCCAGCACTCTGCCACTCTCAAAGGAAAGAAGTTCCTCCTCATATTTAGGTGGAACTTCTTATATTCGAGTTTGTGCCCATTTCCTTTTGTCCTGTCCCTGGACACCACTGAAAAAAGATTGACCCCATCCTCTTGACACCCTCCCCTTAAGTATTTATGGGCATTGATCAGATTGATCACAGGGCTGACTGCCAGCCAGGGGGCTGCAAACAGAGCTCGGTACCTGCAGAAGCCGGGGCTGGACTCAGCAAGAGCGTCTGCTTAAAATGCCTGTCTCATTCAATCTCGTTTTCCATCAGTAATTAAGATCAAGCCACTTCTTTCTTAGAGCCTCTTCCTCCATTAGTCTTGGTGGCCAGAGGAAAGGTGGGAGCGTCATTATTTTTAAATAAGTGCTTGCATTTGTCTGTCAGCTGGAGAAGTCGGGGGGGTTATGTATGTACATGTGCATTTCAAGGGTATGACGTCGCTGGAGAAAAATGAGTGCTTTGGTGCTACAGGTCAAGTTTATTTAACACTACAATGTTTTAAAACAGGGTGATGCCATTTCAATTAAATGTTCCAGAATGTTTTGCAACGTAATCATTTAAGAAACGTTGCCGAACTCCTTTTGCACATCAGGCATGTCTTGCATAAAACGCCCTGGCGATAAAATAGTATGTGTGAGAAAAAATGAAGCCGGGGGCTTTACTAGAAATGAGGGAAGCAGTAATACTCTTTTTTCAGGACAGTCTGGTTTTTAACAACACGTTATTACGTAAGTCAGCGTTACAGCCTGCCCCCCAATTTCTTTTGCAACTTTTGCTTCTCTCTCGCAGCATGAGATATGATACAGCCCTAAGGGTCGACAAGAAGATGGGGGAAAAACAAAGAACAAGTGAGCATTTGCATTTCTGGTGCACTCTCAAACCTGCCTGACCTTTCCCTTTCACCTGCAACATCTCCGTACCTGCTCTCTGCCTTTCCTACTCATCAAATTCAGCTCCACAGGATCACCCAAGCCCCCCATCTTCTGTGCAGCAGACAAAGAGAAAAAGGACACTTACAACTTTAATTCTGGCTGGCTCTCTCAGCATTGCAACCTCTGGATTTGTAAAACTGTGAGAATTCTTTTGATTATTGAAAGTTTTGCAAAGGGTGGGTTTTTTTGCTTTTTTTCCCCCCTCAGAACTGTTGGTTATTTGATCCTTTTCTGTAAAGAAATATTTGAAAAAGCTGTGGCACATCAGTGTCTCATTCTGTTTCTAGCAAGAATGGAAATCGGAGGAAGGAAGTTTCCAAAGAGAGTGTCAGATTCTGATTTCTTTTACAGAAGGGTATACCCAGAATAATTCCGTGCAGTTACTTCAGATTTATGCTAGCATAAATAAGATAAGAATTTGGCTCTGGGAATCTCTGTAGCTCCCCATTTGCTCATCTAACAGCTGGCAGTTTTCTTCTTGCTGTTTCTCTTGCTTTCTAGGCTGATTTGTCTTGCCTGGTGCTCAAGTCAGGACCAAATGAGCTTGGGAGTTAGTTAAATGAGCAAATGTGTTTTGCACAACACACAACTAGGAATGGCTCGAGATCCTTCACATGACCACGCATATTTCAGATTTCCCAAAGGCCAGAAATTAATGGCTAGTAAATGGATAGAAATATTACTTCACACAGTATGTAGTCAACCTGTGGAATTCGGTACTACAGGAGGTCACCGATTCAAACAGTGGGTCAGGATTTGAAAAATGGCTGGATAATTTTATGTCAATTAATTACACTTGGAGCCAGGCAAGCAAAGATTGAGGTAAGTAGACCTCTTGCACCAGCATACACACGAACTCCCCTGAAGGGACCAGGGAGGAATTTCCCCCTTGTGCATGGCTATGTCTGCTGCAAAACCTCAGATCCCAACACCTCCTGGCTTTGACGGAGTTAAGATCGAGATCTAGAGCCCAGCCAGGACCTGCATTATCTCCACCTGCTTTCTGGTGCTCGTTGAGTGTCATCTGTGTGCTGGGACTGGTATGCTCACACTCACTGACAGACACACATAGAGAGAACAAGACAAACATCCACATTTAAGAAACGGGTAGATGTGGTGCTGAGGGATGTGGTTTAGTGGTGGTTTTGGCAGTGTTAGGTTAATGGCTGGATTTGATGCTCTTAAAGGTTCCTTCCAACCTGAATGATTCTATGAGAGGAGAAACCTCATCATCTTCAGGGAAAGCCTCAGGCAATTGTATTTCATAGAAAAAAAAAGACAATTTTAGAATTGCACAGCAGAGGTGCACAGCTTGACAGCAGCGCATGGAGGGAGCCTGAAGACTGCACAGAATTGTGTATCACTGGGTTTTGGTCCATGATACATACACAGAGCTGTTATTCTTTATTACTGACTAGTCTGACTGCACTAAACACCTGAAAAAAAAAAGGCATGTGGTTTCCTGTCACAGCCAGGAAAGTGATGTCAATGGGAAATCTGTCCCCAACTCCTCTCAAACCAACAGCATTGCCTTTGGGATGGCCAGAGGAATTTGAGTGACTGCTGAGCAGTTGCAATGTTCTGATATGGGCAGATTCAGACCAGAAAAAAACCCCTTCTTCGCACATAGAAGGTCTTTCAAAGAGGTTTATGCAAATGGCAACTCTCTCACTTGACTTAGGGGAGCTGTGACTTGGCAGGCTTATAGAGAAAATCCTCCCTTTTCTGTCTGGAAGCTTGTTAGGAGAGCAGATCACCACATGGTAACTATCAGTTCTGAACAAGCTCTGCCCTTACCTTCTTCAGGTTCATCTGAAAATGAGTCTGCAAACAACCTCAGCATTTCAAGTGCCCCTTTGAACTGTTGATCAAAGAAATCATGACATTTCTGCTTCTCTCAGTACAGCTAGGGACAACTAAACACCCTGAGATGATCTTTTTGGCAAGTGGGAAAACTCTTTCTGCTGAAGTTGCCCATGATGAAGCTTGCAGCTGTGGTGAATAATCTCTGGATTCCCAGTCCCTTGCAGATGCAGACACAGGCCTCCTCCCCTCTGTAAGCAACAACCTCTGTTTTCCTCTGCTCTTTTGTCAACTGTGAACAGAGACCTGCCAGCAGCTGCAATATATACTCATTAAAAAAAAAAAAAGCAAAGGTCTCTGCTCACCTCTGTCCTCTAAGCAGCTGTTCACAAACGTCCTGCTCTTTACTGTGTTCAATATAACGTAACTATACGTTTTGTCAGCTGCTGAGAACCCAAAGTGGCTTCAGCTGGTGGCGCTTGGAGGACCATGGTGGCAATACAAGGTGAATGAACCATCTCTCTGGCCTTGCAGAGCTTGGATTTCAGAGGTGAAGCTGAACCAGCAAGCAGATCTGCTTGGATTCTAAGAGATTCCCACATACGTTCAACTGATTTCAGACATCTAGAAATTCCCATTGCGTCTCTCCTGTGTTTATGATCTTTCCTCCCAGAGATGCACTAAAGTGGAGGTGGTACCCGTGGACAGAAGAGGAAGGTCTCCAATGAGCTCAACTAAAGAACTAACCAGAATAAAGCATTTACTGTCCAGCTGAACAAGGCTTTTAATGTGAAATGGATTTCATGAATTCTTCAAAAAATATAATTGTGGAACATTTTGCTAAACCAGCAGTACCTAGATGAAGCTGCTGAGTAAGTTTCTCACATCCAGAAGGAATGTGAAAGTGCCTGGGATATCAGACTGAGACTCAAGTCCCTCAGCCAAACTAGAGAGTCCAGGTCACCTTGTGGGGCCACCAGATGCCTTGTGAGTCTGCTTTTTCATTAAAACTTTCATGGATTGTGTCTTGATTTCATTCTAGAGAGAAATGAAATGCAATAACCTTCATGTTTTGCACGAAATAGAGTCCTGGTTTAGCTAGCAGTAAGTAATAAGACTGAACTTTAGGGAATCTATATTCCCCTGCATATTTTGGACATTTTGCAATTTTTTTATTAATATTTACCAGATCATGAAATACAAAGGAGTCTCATAGCATTTTAATTTTGTGGTTTTTTGCTATCCAACCATAAAGAATACATTATTTGTGTGTGCATATATATATATTTGTGTATGTGTATGGGCGTGTAAGCATGTAAGTAAAACCTAATATATGCAAAAGTGGTCAACAATGAATAATATTTAAAGACTGTGTCTAACGTCAAGTTAGCCTTGAGACACAATTAGATATTATACAGTTCTTCTCGAGCAGGTTTAGGGTAGTCTTTAACTTGATCAGTGCTAGATAACCTTTCAGATACGTTCTTTATTCATAAAAACATGAAAAAGTCATAAGCTTCTGTGGCCTTATCTGGCCACAGTATTTGATTTTCTTACCTCTTCTAAAACTGCTAGGACAAATTTTATGACCTGGCCAAGTGGGCTTGCTACAGGATGCTGATAATAGTGTAATACCCAGTAGATTGCAGCATACAACCTCCAAGGTATCATCTGTGCAGTGTGATGGGTCCAGGGAAGTCATGGTCCTCCATCATGGTTGGACTCAGTGATCTTAGGGGTCTTTCCAATCTAAATGATTTTATGATTCTATAGTCACACTCTTACTAATGCAGAAGTACTGCTAAAGCAAGAAGAGCAAGGGGAGTTTGCTGTTGGTGGGAAGCATGGCTTAAAGGACCATGCTTTTACCCTGGATTCATAGACCTGGAAAGACAGCCTAGAGCAGTGTTGTGGTACCAAGCTAAGCTCAGCTAAACCAGACAACTTGGATTTTCAACTGATTTAACTGTTCTAATCATTTCTGAACAAATATAATTATAACAGGATTTTCTTTCTTGAGCTGTGTTAACACTTGGGATAACCACGCTGTGTGTATCAGTGTCCCTGCAGAGCTGCTGATAATCCCACGTTAGCCAGCCATTACAGTATGGAAGGGTTAACCCTCTGAGGGGGCCAGTTCATCATCAGAGTTACAGTCTCTCTGGGGTCTGCTGTAAAGGTTGTCATCCCCATCATCTTCCTCCTCTGGGTTTGCCAGGGGCTGTGTCTGACCTCCAAGGACTTCAAAAACGTGATTCATTGTGCGTTACAGAACGTCCGTTCCTCTGGGCAGTGATTAAATTGTCTTTGATGTGGGTCACCGTGGAAGGATGAAGGCTGCATGATGTCACCAGTTTCCCTCCATCCCTCTGATGGACCCGAGCAGCTCTGCCAATGTCAATACGGAGCGGTGGTGCTGGCTGGCTGTGAGAAGTGCTGTGCCGAGTCCTTCCAGCCCTGCAGGAACCACCAGGGTTTTATCAGCCTGCTCGGCTGCTGCAGGCCACGTTTCACAGGCCCCTGCAGAGAAGCAACACAGGTGACTGTCCTCTAAGTCAGCGCAGAGCTGAGCTATACCTTCTTTCTTAAAATAAATATTTCTACAGAGCTTTTTATTGTTCCTCCCGGGCTCTGCTCCGGGTGTGCGTGTGCCTGCCGGCGGGGGTGGAAGAGGGGTGTTTAAGGTCCGTATTCATTTGATACTGTTCTTCTGGTGTTCTTTCAGCCGTGCAAAACTCAATGCTTTGTTACTGATGGATCAGAAGAGAAGAAAAACTGTGTTCTAGCTGGTCTGCAGTCAAATTCTGTTTTCCCAGGACAGTCGCAGTCAACTTTTTATCCTTGGGGATAGTAGGAACAGGGTACAGGGTAAAGCAAAAATGCAGATATTGCACAAACTATGTATATCTGGCTATGGGAATATATTTATCTTTGAAAGCCTAGCAAATATATTGCTGGGAAGCAAGGAGTCCCAAACTGGTCCCTAACTGACCCCCAAACACTTCAAAGCAGCATATCTAAAACTACGGGCAATGGATACAGGCTCTTACAGATGCTGTGGGGCAGGTGTCTGTTATCTCCAGTGAAAGCTGGTGCCTTGACAGAGTCCAGAGCTGGTGCTGCCTGTACCTTTGCAAGTATTTATATATCAGGCTGAGAAGAAGGACAAGTTGAGTTCAGGAGCTAAAGAAAAAAATGTAACAGTCAGGAGGTGAGGGGTGAGGATGGCATGAGAAGATGTGCTCCTACCTTTTAGGGGTGGTGAGGGGAACGAGTGTAGGACATGCATTTGGGTTCCTCCTCTCCTCTGTACCTCCATCCCTCATCTCAGTTACTTCTGGCCACAAATTGTTTTCTTTACAGGGACCTGGGAACTTCAGAAAGGAAGTCGGGGTACAAGCTCTGCTGGGATGGCTGAGAAGAGGCAATGAGACCACTCTACTGTGGGTAAGAGTATCCTCCAGTCCTCTGTTTTTGATGCTGTAGGAAAAAGGATGTGTTGGGTCCAGCTCTTTGATTGCAAAGGTACTGCTCACCCAGGAACATTTCCTAAGCTCACTCATAACACAAACAACATGAATCATCCTATAGATTTCTTCTAGGAAACGGTGAAGCTCATTGTAGGTATATGACAAGCAAACCAAGAAAATCCATTGATGAAACAGCGTGCAGCAGTCAGGGGTGGCAGGAGGGAAGCTGTGAGGGGCAGAGACATTTCACTAGGGACAGGTAACCAGCAACCAGGTAATACCTGTGGTAGAACCACAGCATGAAAAACGTGTTTGTAGAACATGTTTTGTGTTTTTATTTTTGTAGATGAGTAAGATCACAACAGTGAAATGCCTGATTCTGCCACCTACTTCTCTCAACAGAAATGAGCAGGAGACCTCCCAGTGCTGCCTGGGTCAGGAAGCACAACCCTGGAGTCAGGCAGAAAAGCAATCCTGGCAAAGAGCCTGTGAGCTGATGGTCTTGCTGAACTGAGAAGAATCAAGTGATGGAGATATCAAAAATGGCTTGACTTGAGTTAGGAAAAGACCTGAAGAAATCACAAATGAGGTCTAAAACAAGACCTGTAGACTTTGCAGTAGGAATTAAGGCTTGAAGCAGGTGGAGAGGTCAGAGAGGGAACTTAAAGAGGGCATAAAATATGAGCTGGAGGCTGTGATAAAAAATGAGAGCAGTGCCTGAAAATTTCCTAGAAAGGCAAAGAGACAAGCCTTAGATAGGAAATTGTTGAAGGCACCATCTCCAAAGTATTGCCCCCTTTTGGGAAGCCACCCAGTTGCATCATTTTCAGTCTGCAAAGTCTTTGCTGACATTCTTGGTAAACTGGTTGTCATATTCCATGGGAGATTTTCCACTAAAATGAAGGAGCCCAAGGAACTTGTAACTGAATGAAACTTGCACCTGGTTTGAAACTTGTCAGCAGAAGCACACTAAATGGAGGGCTCCAGAAGGGTACATTATGGCTCTGAGAAGGAGACTGGAGGTGTCAGTGATTGTATAGTACTTGGAGTTTACTGTGATAAATAGGATGGATTTTAGCACTTTCTTAACTCATAACCTAAAATTCCAAGGAGTCAGTTGGCCTAGTTCTGGTGTTTTAAAAAACAGTATCTCTACGGAGGGAGACTCCACAACACTCATTGAAGGAAAAATAATCCTTAGGTGTTTTAGCAGATTAGATCATATTAGAATCCCTAAATTCATGACTGAGAGTATGAACAAAAAGTCCAGTTTGAAGTGGCTTTCAAGTTGCCAGCCAGAGCGATTCAGATCTACTGGTGTATAAAAGACTCCAGTAGGCTCTGAAGAGCTGCTTTGTAATGGTTTGTCCCAGAGAGACGGTTGACCACGATTTCTCATGGCAGGAAGCCTATGGTTAGGACAGCACTTGCCATGATAACCACATGGTTACTGGCCAGAGGCTGTGTGGGGAAATGGTGGTGATGCAGGGTTGTGGCTGTGCACAGCTCTGGGCATCAGGTCGTTCTGGTGCCTGGTCTCCAGGCTCTAACTGTGGGCAATGAAGCTGAGCAAGGAGTTGGTGTATACACAAATGTGTAAAAAGGGAAGGATGCTTTCTCTCTTCTTACGACCTGCAGAACAGCAGGCACTCTTGCCCGAGGGGAATAAGCCCTTGGTGGTGTTGCCTCACAGTACAGCAGAGGATATTTTCTGGCCACAGCAAGGTGGTTTGGACTAAAGAAGAAAGGTTGCATTAGAGGTGGGGGGCACACAGCAGGAATAGGCTGTCTGGGGGTAGCTGAGAGGCACAGTCACAGAGCCACAAAGTAGTTGGCACTGGCAGGCACTTCTGGAGATCATCTGGCTAAACCCTGCTCAAGCCAGGTCAGCGTCAACAACTCACCCAGACAAGCACCTAGTCAGGCTTTGAGTATCTTCAAGGATGGAGACTCCACAACTTCTCTGGAAAACCCGGGCCAGTGATTGACAACCCTCACTGTAAAAAAGTTTTTCTCCTATGTTTTAAGTGGACTTTGTGGAGTCGCTCCAGAAAGCCTGGGAGGCTATCTCCTAGGAAGCAGCAGGTTAGACCCTGGAGGAGAGGGTTGAGGGAAGGGATGAGGGGTTGCCTGGTGGGTGGGAACCTCTCCTACATCCCACAACCCTCAGCCCCATGACAATTTGCTATGGTGATGTGAAGATTTACTTTCTTTTCAGATTTGGTAAAACGTTTGATGAAGGACACCACCAGACACAGTCGTTTCAGTGCTAGAAGAGCAGTTGCCAAGAACAGGAGAGGTTGTGGGGGAGGATGGTAGGATGGTCCCTCCCTTGGGCAACCACTCTCCCCACCCAGCTGAGGGTGGGATGTGGAAGGTATGTCTGGCGTGCTGGATGTGTATGGGGAATCTGAGTTGGAAGGGCTGGGGAAGACTGAGGATTTAATGCAGAAGTTCCTTATCTCCTTTGACCAAAGTTTTCCAGGGGCTTATTTGCGTTGAGTTGCCTTGGCTTTGGACTCTATAAAAATAGAGTAAAAAATAAATAAATAAACAAATAAATAATTCCTGATGGTGACAGCACAGCCTTAGATGTTAAAGTCAGCTCTCCTTTGTGGGTAGGAGCTCATTTATACACATGATTTATGCCTGCTGGAATGAGAGAGGGACAGACTTAACAAATGACAGGTTTTGAATGGTTGCAAGGTAATGTTATTAATGTCTGCTGACTTGGTGCCCTGCCCAACTTTGAACTTCTTTCAATTGCACGGGGCTGAACAAGAGCTGCGTGAGTTTTGAAATATTTCCACATAAAATAAGCTCCGAGACAGACGGAGAAATGTGAGTTTCCTAATGGGGCCTGGTAAAAAGAGCGCAGAAGGAAAAGAAAAAAGCAACAAGAATCTTCCTCAATTGAAACAAAAACAAGGAATCAGAGGGAATAAATTCCAGTGCCAACCGCCGTCATCTGAGGGCAATTTTTTTTTTTTAAAAGGGCATTTGTAATATCTTTCACCCACTTTGCAGGCCTGGCAGGTCAAACAGCACTGCATCTGTAACCCCAGCAACAACAGCCTCCTGGGCCAGCGCCACCGAATCCCAGCCTTAATTTATTTAAATGCATACAAGATGATTCAGTAGGTGCTAATGCTGCTAATTCAGTAGGTGTTAATGCGTGAATAATTATAGACATATTTAAGCAGCTGGTGTTGTGCCTTCAAAAAGTTTCTGTGCATGGAAATTAATAGCTCTGTGGTTGCATGTGTGCTTTACATGTTATAAAATGAAGATGTTGGTAGCAGCTCCATGTCAAAATTTGAGTCAAGATTTTCACTTGACGTTGGATTAAAATGCTTTGTTCTACACTTTGATGTCTCCAGGAGTGGCACAACAGATCCTCAGAAAAGAATTGATTTTTTTTTCCTTTGCATTCTTTTAAAAAAAAAGCTCTGTATTTTCAGGCTGCATCTGTTAAGAATTTTCCTTGATTTCCCCTCACGTTTCTCAGGTTCTCCAACAGCTCAGTCCTAACAAACTTCCTCCACGCATGTCTACTGATAACATCTTAGAGCCAGGCCAGCTGAAAGCAACACACATGCAAACAAATATTCCCCTTATTTGCAATAGTGGTTTGGAGCTACGTGAGGAATAGACGCTGGAGCTGCTCCTCCCTCAGCAAATGTTGAGGTTTTATAGTTCCAGGTTAGTCCTTTGCCTCGAGTGGATGGCGGGGCACCTCAGGTAAGCACCCCCCATAGAAAATGCACATACATGGAATGCAAACACCGCAGAGTGACAGTGAAAAACCAGGGTGATGGAAATAACAGTTCATTTTGTGCCCCGTTGACTGCAAATAATACTTTCTAAGGCGTTTCTCTGTCAGAATGAAAACGTTTGCTCGGGAGCACTCAGCGCCTTGTGGCATCGGCCCCTTGGAGCATCCACCTGGGCTGGCACAGGCGTTGGCAGCGAGGTTTTGACGTGTCAACTGCTGGGCTTTGGGACAGAAAACAGGGTCGAGCTGATGCTGTCTGGTAGATCTCCCTGGGTCATCCTGACAGCTGTAGAAAGCCCTTTATTGCTTCTACCAGATAACCGGGGGGGAGCCTGCTTTCTTTCTTCTCCCCTGCCCTCTTGGAAAGGAAGCGTCAACGCCGCTTCCCCTGCGGCTGCCTGGCCGGTGACAGCCAAGCCTTGCAGAGAGGGCTCCAGCCAAGCAGACCTGCAGAGAGGGCTGCAGACCCAGGTATTTGGGAAAAAAAAACATATGCCATAAGAGCAGAGAGCTGCACCCACTGGCGCCGCTCTTAACATTGGTGTTTTTTGCCTGGAACAGGTGATGGGGGCTCTCATCCCTATTTGTTTGGATCACAACGGTGGCTGCTCTGGAGAATGGATGGGAACCAGTCCACAGACATCTAGGATGACACAAAGCTTAATTAAGCAAGGGTTGCGTTAGCAGCTGTTTTAAATAGCTGTACATCAGGCTGACTTCCAGTGCCTCAGTTTTTAATAAATGAATATCACGTGAAGGTTTCACATTATCATTTGGATGAAATTCAGATATTTGAAGATGGAGTGATATCCTGTACTTTTCTGTATTTCTGGGATTTTCATGTTAATTTGCTCCCTGTTCCTCTATAAAAAGGTATAAAGCTGTCTCCCCAGTATCAGACATACTGCACAACAATGGCTCACAACTGTTAATTAAAAAAAAACCCAGGATGACAGGCAACAAGGTCTGCTCTCATGTGCTTTGTATGCAGGCAAGGAAGTCTCGGAGTTCATGAATGGTTCATTTATACTGCACTTTAACTTATCTACTTCTTGAGTGCTCCTAGTCTTTTAAAAATGTTGGATAAATTTGCACTGGATACCCCTCGCCTAAACTGATTATCAGTATCAGATCCAAAAATAATTTAATTCCTCTAAACATTACCTGTTGCTTCCTGCTCCACTCTACAATAGTTTATTGTCTGGCTCTGTTGTGCCACATTTTGTCCTGTCAACTGAAGCCGCAGATGGGCTGAAAGGGGAGATGAAAGTGTTCTGCACTCCTTTACAAACCATAAGCCAAAAGCCAGGGAATGCACTTTACATCAGATGCCCCCTAGCCATGTAGGTAATGACTATTTTACCTTCATCTTTGTACAGATATCTGTGAGTTGTCTGGGATTCAGAAGGTATGTGTGGTGCACGGGGTGAGGGGGGTGGGGGGTGTGCGTTAGATAAAAGCTGCGTTTTCCTGACTTGTCAAAAATGTGCAGTGTAAAAGAACACTCTTTGGTTTACAAGCAGACCCCGAGAATTTACCTTTTCTGTCGCCATTAGTTACAGAAAAGGTGAGTGCTTTGTTTAACCCTGTATTTTTCACTAGGCACACCTGCAGGAGCAGAAACATCAGGAAAAGTGACCCGTTTCTGCCTTCTCATGGAAAAACCTTTTTCCTCTGCCCCTTTTTCCCCCTCCTGGGAGGGGGTCTACTATTTCTTCTTCTGGGAAAGGCCCCCGTTAGCCTCACTGGTCTCCCCGAGGTGCTGATGGGGAAACTGGCTGGGCCCTGGGGACAGCTGGTGCCAGGAGAGGTGGCTCAGGTCCCCGCTGCAACAAGTATACCTGTTATACACAGGTATAAAATCCTTTACTTGGTCAGGGTTTCTCACTAGATCAAGTCTTCTTTATTATCCTGATTTTTCTTTCAACTTTTGGCTTTCCATCATTTCCCTGTTTCATTTTTTCAGCTTCTTTTGAAAGAGTAAATTTTTTTCTATACTGAGATAGATCTTTTCAGTGGTGCCCAGTGACAGGACAAGAGGAAATGGGCACATACTTGAATATAAGAAGTTTCACCTAAATATGAGGAGGAACTTCTTTCCTTTGAGGGTGGCAGAGTGCTGGAACAGGCTGCCCAGGGAGGTGGTGGAGTCTCCATCTCTGGAGGCATTCAAAACCCACCTGCACATGTTCCTGTGGGACCTGCTCTGGGTGGACCTGCTTTGGCAGGGGGTTGGACTAGATGATTTCTGGAGGTCCCTTCCAACCCCACATCATTCTGTGATTCTGTGAAATATGAGAAAGAAGGGAAGGGAAGGGAAGGGAAGGGAAGGGAAGGGAAGGGAAGGGAAGGGAAGGGAAGGGAAGGGAAGGGAAGGGAAAAAACCCTGTCCCCACCCCATAACAAGACAAGACAAAAAACAAAACAAAAAAAGAATACAAAAAAACAACAAAAGAAGAAAAGAGAGCAGAGCTATGCAGGGCCCTTGTCGTTTGCCAGAAATGCAGCCACAACCAGCAAGAGCACACCCATTGGGTCCCCTCCCAGAATAAAACCTGAGCAGCCTGAACCAATCCCTTGCTCCAGTCCAGGCTACAGAGACATCAGGCTGGCCCTGAAGCCCAGCCTGCTGCATGCCACCAGCCAGCACCCAAAACATGTTCTGCCTGCCCAAATCCCAAGGATGAGGTGTCACCTTGTTGCTCGCTCTTGAGGACTATTTATCTGCCTCTTTTGGTTACAGAGGAGATGTACATTTAAATAAACTTAGAACCCCATCAGGAAAGTCCTGCCAACAGCTCTTTGTTTTCAGTCCTGCTTGGACTCTGGCTGGACTGGCTGTGATGGGAAAAGTGGTCCCATATGGCATGGTAAGGAAAGATGCAATTAGGCTGGAACAATTTACCCACATCAGTCCTGCATGCAAGAACAAATGAACTTGAAGCTGTTTTCACAAAACAAGCTTGTGTTTATCCATTTGTTTAAGAGCAAAGTGTAAAGACAAGACAGGATTTCGCTGCTGAGATCCCATCCAGACTTTTAGCTGAGCCACAGTTCAGGATGTGGGGAGGATGATGATGAGGGGGAGACAATTCTTGGCTTTCGAAATCCTTGAAAAGTGTCAAAGGAATGTATGAGGAATGTATGAAACACAGAGTTGTGTGTTTCACATTGAACCACTTGTACATGTTCAGCAGTGGTTCCACAATGGGGGACCATTTCCTTGCACCCAAAAAGCTGTCTTCTTGGTGTCTACGTTTCCTTCCAGCATTCCTCAAATTGTTCTGCTGGTGTCCGGGAATCTTATTCTATTTCTTGTATCAGGTGACAAGATGGTGAGGGGAACTGGGACAGGGGATTCACTGACTCATGTTCAGGAACTGAGTTTGTGCTTGCCGCCTGAGAGCAGGACAGAGAGTCAGGGGCTGACTTTGAATGGAAGGAGGCACCAGGGAGAAGGGATGATGGAGAGGAGGACAACAGTGTGCTGTGGACTGGGAGCTGGTCAAAGTGAGCCCTGGTGGGCACAGGGATGAGCTCTAGCCTGTCTGGGAACTGGAACCCATTGGTATAACCCCTTTGCCATTCCCCTTCACAGATGAAAAGTCCTATCAGAACAGATCAAAGTATGGCACACAAGACACGTTTATTTTTTAGATCCACTTTTCTGCAGAGGAACAAGCACCCTTAAAAAACCATCGTATTGATAGAGCAGATTTATAAAGTGTTTAGCTCTTGTTTGAATCATGTAATGAATTTGGCCTCCTTAGACCAATGTGTTACCACCTCTGGCATTAGTGACTGGGTGGTCCTAGCAGGCACACTTTGTGTCTTCATTTTCATAATGCCTACACAATGGTAACAACAACATACAGTGAAATTTGCCACCTGGGATAGGGAGTCTATCCATTGCTACCACAGGCACACATATGGTCACTGACCTCTTCTTCTAGTGAGGCCCTTGGACTTGAGCTCCAACAGGGGCTAGAAGAGGTGGGAGATCTCTTCCTGGCTGCCACGATGGACTTGGACAGTAAGAGTGGAATGGGCAGTCTGCTTACAGAGGTCCCCCAGCCATGGGGAGAGGTAGGGGATGAGGCCAGAAGGTCTTGCTTAGGGCTTCCTCCAGAGATGTCATTGCTGTGCAGCCTTCTTCAAACAGGGCATGGAAATAGTGAGGGACCTGGGGCTGAAGGACTGAGCTTCACTTGAGAAACCAGGCTCAGGCAGAGGCCTGGAAGAAGACAGGTGTGGTGTGGCTCCATGGAGACGATCATGCACCAGTGGCCAGTATAGTGCTCAGTGGTGTGAAAAGAGCACCACTGCTTCCCTAAGTCACTGTCTTGGGCTTAAAATCCTGATGCTGAGGAGCTCAGAGCATTGTAAGGACCTTGTGGCCTGAGTCAAAAACTGTGATCTCTCTGTTCCACAGCTGCCTGGCCCTGAGGCACCTGAAACTCTGCATCTATCTGCAGATATGGAGAAGGAGCACCTCCATTTTGGCAGCCCTCAACAGCTCAGCACTTCTCCTTAACTGGGTGTTGTTCCAGCTATGTGGCTTGGTGGGTTTAAGCCATCTCTGTCTGCGCCTGATGTTGTGCTCTGCAGGAGTTTGGCCAGGGAAGGAGGATCACAGTGGTGCTCTGATGACCAGTTAATTGTTTTACGTTAAATAGTCATTTCAGGAACTATTCAAAGAGGCCTTGGAGCAAGAATGACACCCCTGGTTTTCCCCTCTGGGTGAGTGATTGAGTTCAGAGGTTGACAGCACTCTTGCTTTCTCTCTCCCTGTGGTCCAAATGATCTTTAATGACTCCTTGACAAGTGGAGTGGTTTCAGCAGGAGAGGCTGATGCTGCTTCTTTTTCCTTTCTGGAAATTGTTGAAGTTCAAGTCATTGCAGGCAAAGAGTGACTCCAAGCCAACAGGTGTCTGTGGGAGAGATCTTATCATTGATCTGTCTCTTGACCACCATCACCACCAGCATCTCCTTGTCTTCTGCTCTGTTTTTTCCACAGGCTTTGAAATAAAGTAGTCACTTAGAAAATACAGAGGGGCTAAGTCACACTTAAGGTAATATTTCATAGCCAGGTTTTCCTTCTTGGACCTCTCAAGAGTTTTTGTCACAGGAGAGGGTGCTGGTACAGTGGTGTGCACCAGGGCACAATGCCTAAGTGGGGAGAATAATAGGCATTAAAAGACAGTTTTATCTCCAGTTTTTCCCACTGGCCAACTGCAGTAGAAAGCGATGATGGTTTGGGGTCTTTCTCTGAAGTTCTCTTCCTCCCCAATGTCCTGCAGAGGACAGGGCTGGACACCAGCTCTGCATTCCACCTTTTTAGAGACAAATCTAAAAGTTAGGTGGACCACACTTGGTATTTTTGCATAAAAACAGAGGTTTTATGGGTGTTATCTCTTAGCCCTTAACCCCATCATGCGTCCAAATATTGTCAGTGAAATGGAGATAACAACATCACCAAACTCAAAAAAGTGGTAGGGTATAGGGATATAAATATAGGGATAGAGGATAGGGGTATAAAGAGGCTGTGAGACACTTGGTCTCACAAGAGCGGGACCCATATGGAGAACTGCAGAGTGGCTGAAGTCAAAATGTGTCTTTCTGTTGATTTCACTCAGTCTTTCAATATCTACACAAAATGGAGGTGTCAGATAATTACCTTTATTAATCATAGCTGGAGTGCAGTTTGCCAGGGTGTTTGACATTACTGGTGCTACGTATGATTCTGCATGGGTCATTTAAATGTTGCAAAGCAACATTTGTTTTACAGGCAAAATAGGTGATCTCATTTTGAAATAATATACAAGAATATATGCATTTGAACACTGCAGACTATAAAACAATTGCCTTACCTACTCATGAACAGTGAACGTGAAGCTTGTTTCATGAATTGGAAAATATAAGTTGAAAAAAAGAGACTCAAAGGGATTTTTTTTCTGCAGTGGAAGTTTGCTTTTACTTAAATGTGCAGCCAGAAAGGATGCACATTTAATCTTGCATTTTAGATTATGGAGGTGTATATCATAATATATACAAGTATGAGGCATTTGGGTACTTACCCATAAAAAGTTCAGTCAAGACCTTACTGCTCGAGAATTAAAATTCAC
Organism: Scolopax mira; assembly: GCA_004320125.1. Taxonomy (NCBI): domain Eukaryota; kingdom Metazoa; phylum Chordata; class Aves; order Charadriiformes; family Scolopacidae; genus Scolopax; species Scolopax mira. Next base: position 103,068 of record BJBW01002670.1, on the reverse strand, counting down.
AAAATTAAAATAATCATAATTCAAAAATCCCTTTTCACATTCAACTGTGCAAATTCTACCTTTATTCACAGAAGAGTCAGAGAAGGGAAACACTGCCAGGCCCGGGGCAGGGTGAGGGGCCCAGACAGCCTTGTGCTAGCAATGACTGATATGGACCACTGCATGAAGGTGTTGGAGCCCTGCCTTGGCTCTGTTTAGTTTGCTAGAACAGATGTAACCTGCTTGTCCAGAGATGGTTCAGCACAGGACAAAATCACAGCAGTGGGAAGAAGTCACAAATTTCCATCTGAGGATTTCTCCCAGCAAGAGATGCCAGAGTAGCCCTGAAATGGTGGCACTGATCTGCTCTACGCGTGCATCCAGTTAGGTCTTCAGGAGATCAGTGCATCCCAAAAACACAGAGACAACAAACCGGTCATGAAGAATGTCCCTGTTCTTTGACCACATCCAGCACATGTAATCAAATGGAAAATTCTGCAGCTTGGCATTAATTGCTGGTTGATTTTTCACAAATCCTTCTGCTCCGGGAATCAGACTCTAAGTAAATAAATGGTAAAAACAGCAGAGAAGGCAGATCTCAAAACGTGCTTTGCTCATCTCCAAAGGAAACACAGGGCAATTTCAGTTGTGCCTGACAGTGTTTCAGAATAACCTAGCAAGTACTTAATAATATATTTAACCGTAATGATGATATTGTAATATTAGATGTCCTTGTGAGATGAGTTTGCAAGGATGGTACAGAGCAAAGACACAGCAGTGGGGAATGCCCATGAATTTGTTGCTACAGCACAGACCAACCACACAGAGAAAGCTGGCCAAAGCTCACAAGATTGCATAAGGTCTGGAGCTGACCTGCCTTTGAAATGCTCCAGGAAAGACTCCAGTAGCTCTGTGGCCACATGCTGGCTGTCTTGGGACAAAAAGTCAGGAGATGTTTTGCAAAGTGCAGTGGAAGAAGCTCATGGGGTGCCTTCGTCATGGTTGAGGTGTGATGTGCAGGCACAGGCAGGGAGCTGAGGAGAAGTGGTGTCATGAGGAGAGCCATGAGCAAGCATCTCTTTCTGAGCTGGTGGAGACAAGGAATCCACAGATATAATCTCTTCTTCTTTGGTTACAGTGAAATGCGTGGAGCAATGCAGATTTTCTGGGCTCATGTGTTTAGGTTTTGCCTCAGAGCTGCCTCAAACCAACCAAGAGCCTGGAAATCCTCCCTGAGAAAGTGCTTTTTAATCACTACTTGTCTTCTCATGTGAAGAGGTAAAGAAAGGTGAGGCAGAGAAAACAGGTCATGCTTTGCACTCCTATGCTTCATGGTAACGCTGGGTTATGTTTCTGCCTTCTCAGTTCTTGTTTCAAACCTTTTATATGTGCCAGCCAAGAAGCATGGCAACATGGCTGGCTTCCCACCAGGTCTGCTCTTGAGTGGGAGATTTGTGTTGGAAATACTATGTTAGTGGCAGTGGAAGAAGCAGTGGGTCATAACCACAGTGTGATCATTGACCTGAAGAAACGTGCGTGAGTGCAGAGACACGTTGCCTCCAAGGAATAGGAAACAAACCAACAAACCTCCAAGAAAGCCAGAAAAATGCTTCATTTTATAACTGGACTGTAAGAACTCTCTTAGCATTAGGTAGGTAGTATCTTGTGTGCCAAAAACCTAACAAATACCTAAAAAAAAAGGAATGGAAACCCAAATTTACTGAAACATGAGAATGTTAAAATATTCAGTTACACTAGCAAAAATGTGGGAGTGGTTTTGAAAGACTCTATCATGTCCACTGTTTTTATTTATTTTGCAAGAGAACTGAAACCATGGATTTTATGGCTGAAAAGAGTATGGAGAACAGCAGCCCAGGCGCTGGAGAGGAAGTTGTCCCCTGGGTAATATGGTGCCATGGAAATACAATCTGATGGCCAAAGTCACCAGATGGTGCTATTGTGCACACTATTTGTGTGGGTGTGTGACCATTGCACATGTTTTGAAGGGATGATGTGGGGTTTCTCTTTGGGACGAAGGCATTGGGGTGTTTTATTCTCTCCATCCCTACCTGGTCCAGTGCAGACCCTGGGAGCAAGCCCTCCTGAGACTGAGCACTGCCTCGCCTGGCCCAACTCCCAAGATGGGGACTACCTCAATGCCATTTCAGCCACCAGTTTGAAGTTAAAGCAAAAATCACACAAGTTATTCACAGAATAACGCTCATTCTTTTTCACTGATTTCATCTCTGTGGGGAATCCCACAACTCCACACAAGAGGATGTTAAAACTTCCATGATGCCCAAGGAGGCAGGGAGAACATCTACCCATCTCTGATCAACCAGAGCATCTTCTGAAGTATCCCACAGCAAAATTACCCTGCAGCCAGGCACAAAAACCTGGCCTTCAGCCCGCAGAACTGAAGGGCACTACTCAGTTCCCCAGCAGGGTGTTTCTGGAAAAGCTCTGCTTTCTCTTCTGAGTGAATCTTGTAGATGAACTCCTAGCAGCAGGATTGTGGGCTGAGCAGCTCTGCTGGGCTGAGGCATGGTGAGAAGAACATGGGCCAGGTTCAGAGAGATCTGACCTTAGCGGCAGCTGTGGGAACCATTTACTTTCTCTCTCCCTTCCTGGAGTCTTGCTTTCCATCACCATCACAATAGTGCTGATCACCAAAGAGGGTACATGGGCCTGGCTCCAGATGAGCTTTTGCAGAGCTCTGTGCTTGAGTACTAATTAAATGCCACAGGACAAAACCTAAACTGCAGGGGAAAGTCTCAGGTTGGCCAAGCCAAGATCTGACTTTTGTGTCTTGCAGACTGCAGCTGCAGAAGGTGGGAAGATCCATATCGGCTGGGCATGTACAAGTCATTGTGGGGATGCTTGTGGTCCCACCACTCCTTGTGAAAAATATGGGAAAAATGTAGGGGACAAAAGCCTTGCATTGATGCTCCAGCCTTGGCTGCTGCAAGATCTGTAGAGGGAACACCACTGCCAGCATCAGGGATCTGGGTAAGGCACAGGATTATGCGATGTTCAATCTTGTACATTATAAATATTTTGCGTTCTGCCCACTCTGCAAGTATCTTAATGAACCTGCTTTCTCTACAGACCTCTAATTCTCTTTTTTACAATCTCTATTTCTTTTTTTAAAATGTGTAAGCAGTGATCACATTGGTTTCTAAACAGTTTTCATACCAAAAGTCTGACCCTGTGATCCTGAGTGACAAGTGAAAGGTATTCATGGGCATTTAAAGAATGCCATTGCAACAGATACATCTTTTCATGGGCCATTTGGGAGTTATTACTGTGAATGATTTTTTTTTTTAAGACTTGCTCTCTAAACTAGGTAGTAAATTAAGCAAAGCAACGTGTAAAAGTAAAGGTGATATAATGTGCTAGCCTTTTTAAGAGCTTGTGGTTAAATAACGTTTTACAGTGTAATAACTTTTCAAAGGGTCATGATCTCTTTTATGCGCCTGGTGCAAAGTTCAGCACCTTCCACTCACAGCCACCACAAAAGAGATGGAGGCTCCTTGGGCACCTTATGAGGCTGTTCCGCAGCCCTAAGGCTGTTTTAGCCTTAGCACAAGGGTGATGGGGGCAAGTTGGGCCCGCCAGATGCTGAAAGTCAAATTCTCTATAGCAATGATGGGGGCAGAGCTCACAGCTGGATCAGTCCTGTGCAAATATGAGGAGAACCCTCCGAGTTAATGGGATCACCCTGGTGGCCCAGTAGGTGTTGTGTATTGGGAGTATGTCTGAGAGGACCAAAGTCACTTTGGCTTCATCTCCTCTCATTAAAGCCCTGCTATTTTGTGAGTCCACCAAGCTGAGGAGCTGGTTTTGCTGCTCTGGCTCCGTTGCTGGAGCAGGGGTGGAAACTGTTGGCTGGTCTTTATTCCCAGAATGGGACCTGCTCTGAGCAGATGGTGATGGGGAAGAGTCCCCCTGCGCCCACACCACTTTTCTCCTCCTAGAACTGCCCCAGGACCATGGCAGGACCCTGCTTGGAGGGTCGCACTCTCTCCAGCAGGCACTCCAAGCAGGGGATTCCATCCCCAAACCCAGCAGATAAAACCTTTTTTGCCCCAAAGCACCCCTGTTGCTGGCTGAGACAGCACTGAGTGATTAAAAATGGGGGGGAGGAGACACCTTTTTGCCTTAGAAATAGAAGGGAGCAGCCCCCCCAGAGTGGGTGCCTCTTTCCGTGCCTGCAGCAGACCAAGCCCACTGCAGAGACCTGCTGCAAAAAGCCCACGGGGAGAAGCAGCACTGGTCTGCGAGGGCCCCCAGGAAGGAACAGGGACAGGGATGGGGATGGGGTGATCCCCTGAGGGGGGTACAGCTGCTGGAAGGGGATGAAGCAGCAGCCATATGCTTTTAGCAACAGACACAGGACTTGAATCAATAAGACAAGAAAGCCTGTGGTCGGCGGCGTTTCTGGCCACAGCAGATGGACCACCATTCAAGGAAGGGTTTGAGGCTTCCTCTGCCGGAGGGGATTTTAAACCACATTCCCACATTTCAGGCAAGTACCCTCATCTCTCTCCGGCCTGTAGGTCCCCACAGAAACTGCAGTGTTGCACAGTCGGGAGTCAGAGGGCTGGTAGGAAAATGAGCCAAAAGCATGACTTGGGTAGGGCGCCGGGCTGAGCACTCCGTCCATGGAGATGCTCATACCTCAGCTGGTTATGACCCTGCACTACCTGATCTAACTTGAGGTTGGATTTCACTTTGAAGTTTGCCCTGCTTTGAGCGGGGGTTGGACTAGATGACCTCCAGAGGTATCTTCAAAGCTAAATTATTCTGTGATTCTATGTTTCTATCACTGGTTTTTATCCAGTTACTGTTTCATGTAAAACCCCTCAGTGAAGTCCTCTAGCCATTAGGTACAGGCATGTTCCTTCTTGCCTGTTCTACCTCTGCTTCCATAAATCTAAGGAAGCTTAGCTGCAGAGGGACAGGGTCCTCAGCAGGTTTTTAGCTAATGCATAAAGATTAAAAGCTACTACAGTTGCCAGTAAAGACAGGACTCTCAGGGTCACTCTAAATTAAGTAAAATCTCCATTAATTTGATCAAAGAACTAAATTACACATTATAGTAATTTATATAACATAGGATTATTTAGTTCTGTGTATTTTGCATGGAAATCCACTTTTTCCTGACACCTTTCAGAAAATAGAAATAACTTCAGTATATTGGAGATAATATAAAAGTATGTTTAATCAAAACAGAAAAGAATTTAGTGCATTATTTGAATATGAACACAGGCAGATAAATGTAATAAAATACAAAAATATTTTATTAAATGAAGCCTGAAAAATAATTAATTTATTGTATCTTTTAATGACAAATATGTAAAGTAAAAGTATATTTGAATACTAATTTAAGCATGTGTTAGCTTTTTTATCCATTAGGTTGAGATCACAGAATCACAGAATAACCTAGGTTGGAAGGGACCTTTTAAGATCATCTAGTCCAACCAATGAAAAAAAAAAGATATGAAAAGATATGAAAGGCTACAGTCAGCTCTCATTGTATAATCAAAAGTATAAAATTATGTACATTAACTCAGACATTGGAAAATAAAAATGCCGATTTTTAACATTTTTATGGTGAAAAGGTTTATACTTTAAAAAAAAATATTTTCAAAAGTGTGTCCTGTTTTCAAGCGGCGTGTATTTTCCATACAGTAACAAGTTCCACAGCATGGTGCGTTCTACAGCAGATGAAAATATTTAGTACATTAAATTTATGGCCGAGGGCAAAAAGCTGAACTTGGGAACCTATTTAAAGTGCAGTGGAAGTCTGTAAAGATAACGATGGGGAGTTGAAAGCAGTGAAGCCTCAGACAGTAATATCTCAATAACAAAGAGCTAATACTTTGCTGCAGAGGCTTTCTCAGCAACAGTTGGTCCATTTTTGTCATTACGTCTAATCAAGTCCAGTCTTGCCTCAGCCTCCTCAGCCAGCAGACATCCAGCACTTAAATATAACCGTATGTGTCCAGCACGACTACAAGCATCGTAACGCGCTCCCAGCCCTGTCCTCCTGCCTCCAGCTGGCCCTGGACCCCAGGGTGTCACATTCCAGGTTTTATCAGCTGAACGTGCACACCGATGGTGTGTGAGGCTAGTGTTCACTGCAGGGCTTGGGGAAGGGGCATGGGGGGTGTCATCAGCATACCCTCTCTGAGCTGAGCCCAGCACAAGCTACCTCCGATGGGAAGTGTCACCAGTTCTGCCAAAAAAAAAGCACCCGGAGTCATAGAATCATAGTCATAGAACTTTCTAGGTTGGAAGGGACCTTTCAGATCATCGAGTCCAACCATCAGCCTAACACGCCCAAACCCACTGCTGAACCATATGCCTCAGCACCACATCTACCCGTTTTTTAAATACCTCCAGGGATGGCGACTCAACCACTTCCCTGGTTGAGGGGAACAGGCAGCCTGTTCCAATGCTTGATAACTCTTTCGATGTAGATTTTTTTCCTAATATTCAATCTAAACGTCTCCTGGTGCAAATTGAGGCCATTACCTCTTGTCCTATCACTTGGTGCTTAGGAGAAGAGACCATGTCTCTAAACCCTCCTTTCAGGCAGTTATAGGGAGTGATAAGGTCTCCCCTCAACCACCTTTTCTCCAGGCTGAACACCCCCAGCTCTCTCAGCCTCTCCTCATAAGACTTGTGCTCCAGACCCCTCACCAGCTTCGTTGCCCTTCTCTGGACCCACTCCAGCACCTCAATGTCTTCTGGCCTCAGGTTCCTAATGCAACCGGGTGTCTTGAGATGTTCACGGACTTCTTCATGCTTCCATGCTGTCCCCTGCTGTGTGCAAACAGCCACGTGGCCACTTTCGCCTGCACGAAGGGCTGCCTGGGAGGCTGGCTGTGGCTGCCTGGGCCTGACCCACACCCCCCTGTCAGCCAAGCATGGGAAAAGCCCCTCCTGCCAGGCTGAGGACAGCCTATGCAAGGGGAGACAGGAGGGAAGAGCCCTCAGGAGCTGTCTGAAGAAGTGCTTTCTGCAATTACACTGGAAAATTCATTAGTGTGAGTCAACAGCAGAAAATTAAGTAAAGGCCAAGGAACAAACAGGACCCTCCTTTAACACATGACAGGTTTCCCAAGGTAAACAGAGTTATTCATAATTTACTGAGGTTTTAAGGCCAGGCTGGATGGGGCTTTGAGCAACCTGCTCTAGTGGGAGGTGTCCCTGCCCAGGGCAGGGGGGTTGGAACTGGATGATCTTTAGGGTCCCTTCCAACTCAAACAATTCTATGATTCTGTGATTCCATGTGGCTTAATGCTGTTAACAGGATTCCTACTTTGAGCTGATAAACAGAATAAGGACAATAAATTGCCCATATTGCTTATTAATTTTGTTCAGGCACTGGAATTCCAGTTTTGGCATTTGTTAAGTTTTTATGCAAGTTTTCATGAATAGCATCCACTACCCTGGAGGAAGCAGAGGAGGATGAGGATTTTCACAGCTGGGATTGGATGTAGGGTCGTATTCATTCTTCCTGATGAATGCCAATGTCCCCATCCCCTTTCCCAAAAATCACTGACCTGCCTTAGGAGCGATGTGGCGCCCAGCACAGGTAACAGGGGGAGGCATGACCTGGGACTAAGAATCACCTTAAGGTCACTTCTCCAAGCCCATTGCTCCATCTGGGGTCAGGGGAGGCACTGAAGCTGCTGTGAAATAACATCTCCATATAGCAAGCTCTACTTTCAGTTAGGGAATGAAGGCCTTGAGAAGGTGGTCCTGCTAAGAAGTTTTTGGGATTGTAGCTTCCATTTCGGTGCAACAATCCCTAGTGATATTAGAGAGAATGGACATGGGCAGAAGGCTCTGCCAACTCTGCCTTGTCTCCCATTTGTACCAAAAGCCTGGAGGACCAAGTGCACCTCTGCCATAGAGGCCAGAAGGCTTGCTCTGGGGTGGTCTGGGAAAACTGTTATGTACCTGCACCATGAACAAGTCAAGATTTTCGGGTGGAAGTAGGGGTGATGAGCAGTGCACTGGAGAAAAGGAAGGAAAAGCTAATCCATCCCCTCTTTCCACCTCTCCCACCGGTGCCGTGCCGAAGATGGGCAGGCAGGGGAGACATGCTGGGAAGAAAGGGCAGTTTGTTGCTCCACACTCCTCCCCTAGAAAGGAAGCCGAGTTGCTAATATTATCTGTATTTATTGTATTTATGTGGCACTGAGCTCATCTTTGAGCCATCTGGGCCCAAGAACAGTAATTAAAATGAACAACTGTTGACAGCAGTTGTCACAAATTGAACAACTGGCATAAATCAAACTGCCTGGAGTCCCAGCCGTTTCTCCCAAGGAGGGGATAAATACCATCTAGACAAATTAAGAAAGCGCTGTGGAAAGCAAATGCTTGTGGCACAGAGTCAAAAACATGCTGGTGCCGAGCTCTGTTTGGGTTCTGGAGGAGCAAATCCCCCAGTCCAGGTGCCCTTTTTGAAGGATGCCTGTCTGCCCCCTGCCCATCCCTATCCTCACCCCCTCTCTGATTCCAGCTATGGCACAGACAGAGCAAGCTTTCTGGCACTAGGGAAGGTTAAAAGCAGCAACAAGCTCTGTCTGATGGCGGAGTTTGCATTATAGGCAAATACCACTGGCTTTGCCACATACTGAAGTTTGAAGCTACTTAAAGCACAAACCAAACCAAAATCTCACCCCAAACCATTTGCAATTTATGGCATTCAGACTTAGGATGTACTGGAAGTATCCAAGAGCAACCAAGCTCAGTAGGGCAAAGATCTGTCTAATCCAGTATCCTAAGCCAATAGTTTAGGGAACAAACAGCATAAATACATGGATGCAGCCATGGTGCCATCTTCCAAGCACTCCCCTAACCTCTGACCATGAGCAGCTTGGAGACATTTAAATGTCAAGGCCTGAGAAAACAAAATCTAGCTTAGAAAAACCCCATGCCAATCACATAATAATCATGGACTGAGTCCTTGAGACATACCAATACATGTAGCACTTTTGGGTTTTTTTCTTAGAAAACCGGTAGATTTCCTTTTCTTAGATCAGGGTCCAGTTTAACACCTAAGTCCATTTGTAATTAAACAGTTGATTTTGTACTCTCTTCAAAAGCTTTTTTGAGGTAGGACATGGGTGGGGGCCCTACCCATCACCTTCCCTTTGCTTCACACAACTGGGAACACAGGAGCTTTTCTCAAGGGCTTAGTCAGAATTGGTCTGCTGCTGAGGCTCTTCTTATGGGACCGGTCTTTTTTCAGTGGTGCCCGGTGACAGGACAAAAGGAAATGGGCACAAATTTGCATGTAAGAAGTTCCACCTCAACATGAGGAGAAACTTCTTTCCTTTGAGGGTGGCAGAGTGCTGGAACAGGCTGCCCAGGGAGGTGGTAGGGTCTCCTTCTCTGGAGATATTCCAAACCCACCTGGACATGTTCCTGTGAGACCTGCTCTGGGTGGACCTGCTTTGGCAGGGGGGTTGGACTAGATGATTTCTGGAGCTCTCTTCCAACCCCATGGGATTCTGTGATTCTGTGTGATTCTGCAGCCCGCTGGGTCACCCCAAAACCAGGGCTGAATAAAAGACACGGAGACACCCCCAGACTCCCCCGCGGGGCTGCCCTGCCCCAGGGCCCAGCATGACCCCAGGCCAGCTGGACGGAGCGGGCTGTGACACGTCCTCAGCCCCAGCCATGAAGGTGGGACAGCAATGCAGAGTGGTATTTCAGGAAGCTCCCTGGCTCGGGCGGCGCTTACTCACAGGGCGCGTTCTCGAGTTTTGCATTCATGTGGCTCCAAATAGGTGCCGGGGTTCGTGCCTCATGGCAGAGCTCCAGGAGGGGGGTTCGGAGGAGCCGGGAGCTGCCGGTGGGACACATGACAGCAAGGAGGGCAAGAGGTGTAGCAGCAGATCAGACTTTGCTTGCTCTGGGTCTGGGAGCATCGTTCTCCTCAATGACATTTCTGACGCTCACAAGAAGCCCCATTGGGTGCCCACTCTGCCGCTGCCCGGGCAGACAGCTCTAGGCTGGCACGGACCTTCAGACCTTTTTCTTTCGTGCTGACTCATTTTAAAGCAGTGCTAGAAAGAGGGGGGGGACTCGCTTGCCAGAATTTTTTCTTCTTTCCTCGCTCAGCAGCGCCCATCTTCACTTCTGCAGACCTGAGAGGGCTCCCTGCGTCTGAATGCAGAAAAACTCTGGTTTTCTGTCTTTTCTCAAAGTGATGTGCTTTCTCAAAGACTGTGCGCATGCAACCTTTCAAATAATGTTTGCAGCTTTCTTCTTACCCTTATTTATTATGTGTTTGGCTCCAGTCACGGGTTGGGGCACCATTATACCAGGCACCATGCAAACACAGAGCAGAGAGACTGCTGGTGACTAGAAGAGCTTGCCATCTAAAGAGCATAAATCAGTGCTGTGATGGTACATATTAAAAAAGTGCTAATTCACTCTGTCGTGCTCCCAGCTGGAAAAAGAGAAATGGGTAAGCTCTGCTTATCTTCTCACAGCCTCAATCATGGCCTCGCACACTCTCCTTCCAGCATCTCCTTAGTTTCCAGTGGTGATCCCTTCAGGTTCATCTCAGCCATGTCCCCTGCTGGTGAATAAAATACTGTGTAGGACATATCTCCTCCAGACAATCCTGCTTGATAAATATGAACGGTGCTTTTCTAGCACAGAGGAAGCCCATGCTTACTGGAGGGATGATTTGGGTTGGGATCTTGGTCTTCAAGATTTGGTCTTATTAACAGAATTCATGTGGAAATGATAAACTTGCTTTATTTTGGAGCGTGAGAGATGTGTCTTGAAAGGCAGTAGCTGTGGTAAAGTTTGACTTTTGCTCAGCTAAAGTAAACAGCACGCTATCTAGATGGATATGAGGTCCAAGTGCTTTCCAAGCACAGGGGCTGAGATGCTGGCTCTGCCTGCTTTGTTTGCACTGGCCAGTATAAAACAATCTGCATACCATAATCTGAAGGGAAAGGTCAACCCAAAGGTCACATGTTTTAAGGGTGCTACTTCAAAGACATTTATCTCCTTTACAACACCATTAAGTCCCTGGTAATGGTCTATTGTCTTTCATCATCTCAACCTCTTCACCTGCCTGTTTACGTTCGGCCAAGCCTCCCCATGCGGGGTGCGGGGTAAGCAGGTGCTCTGTGGCTCCTGCTTGACGGAGCACATTTGAGAAAGCAGCAGGCTGTTCCGAGACTATCAAACTGTAACCACAGCCATCCTCTTCCCCGCTTCCTGCAGAAACCAGTAGCTAAATCCTGCAGGTTTCAGCTGTTCTTTCTGACCCGGCCCTTCTTGACTTTTTCAACCGCGATGTTCAGGCTAGGTTGTCCACCAAGGTGGCTCCTCCACCATCCCACTGGTCTCTGCTATTTCCTCGTCATGCCTCTTGCACCCTGCTGCTACTGGAGGCTGAGTTTGCTTGTCACATCCAGGGAGTGTAATGGCTCCTCTTCACTTGAGCCTCTTTTTTACGATGTAAGATGGAAGCTGACCTCGTCACCACTATTAGCCTATAACCCCTGAGGCAAGGTCTTGTCTCCTTGCTGCAGTAAATCAGATGCTGTCCCATTGACTTCAGTGTGCATCACTGATGGCAAAGACCATCAGCTGAATATCCAAGACAAGCTCGTTTCTAAAGACCTTGGTGATTCCTCCCAGGGTTGTTGTCACCTGAATAAATGCTCCCTTCCCATGGATACCTGAGGCACAAAGTCAGAGAGTGCTGTGGTGAATTCCCCTAGACTGAAAAATTCAAATACTTCTTTCTTCTGCTTTCTTTTCCACTAAGGTGCACCCTACCTAGATGCACATAGTCTGGTCATGCCCAAAGGGCAAGGTTTAATCTCTTTCTGCCCACAGCATCCTCTGTGGGCAGTCCCATAATATTTGCAGCTTTGATGAGAGGAGACTTGTATCTCCACATTTGCCATTTCTGCGCTGAGATGCTGTGACAGAAAGAAGAGGATCTTTTTCATTCTCAGCACATTTGGCTTTCTAGTTGACAGTAATTCTCCCCCTGTCAAGAGAGGGGAGGTGGGCTAGGTGGGTGGCATGAAGCAGTAGGAACTGTGTGGCACACACTGAGCATGGCGTTGTGCTGCTGGATGAGGAGAACTGCTGAGCACCCAAGCCAGGTGGGAAGGAGAAAGAGGTGCCCCAGGTCTTGTCCAAGGGCTGATAGACACAGCACAAGGAGTTGCTCAAAAGCACTCGCACAGACTAGGGCTTTTCCTATGATCTTGAGGCATTATCAGTTATTATTGTTTCTAAATAGCATACAGAAAAATAGATCACAACTTTCTTCTTAAATTGTTCCTCAGATTCCTTCCATCAAGCAGTAGTGGGGGACATTTACAGGTTTTTCTAAGAAGATTTGGCAAATGTGATTTCCACTTAAAGGTTTCCCATATAAGATTGTCTTAGACACACTTATTAAGTAACTGAACCTAATGTCTGGGTTGAAATTTCCATGCCACATTGAATTAGCTAAGAAAATATTCAAATTAAGTGATCTGGACTTTTCTATCAATTAGAAAGTAAGAGAGAAAAAGATCAGCCTTTCCTCATGTTAAAACCAAGAGAAAGTTTATAGCCCTCTCCTGGAAGAATTCTAGTACCATTGTGTTTGGCCCTGGTGTCTGAAAATTACTTAAGGTTTCCTGTACATATGAAAAGGTAGTCAAATTTGATGAATCTTGAGCTCCTGAAAAAGTTCAGTTTGACACATTTCAGTTGGGTTTGCCTAAAGTTTGGCAGCTCTTATGCCAAATACTCTGCCTGCCCTCAGCCAAACTCAGCTCAAGCAGTGAGGAACTGAGTTGGGCTCTTCTTGAAACTGCTTCTTCAGGTCCTGGTGCTCGGTCTTACCTGAGGTATGGGCATGGAAAGCAGAGAGCATCTCTCTCGTGCTCCCAGTGCCTGCCAGTTAATGCCCCAGTGGGTGCAGGGGGGGATGCAAAACTGGCAGTGAGGAACATAAAGGTATTGGAGAATGGGAAAGAGAAGCTGAACGGAATGCTTGTGTCTATACTTCTGTGTATTGTAGAGCCATAGAATTTTAGTTTCCACCTATCCCACAGATGAGGAAATATACTATTTTAAGAGGAACTCTGTTATTCCCTGGGAATGTATAAGTCTAAACTGCTTGGGGTTTAATTACTGTAAATGTTAGGTATTTATTCATCTAAACTCTACACAAGTAAATCCATGTGTATATATGAATATGTAGTTACTGGAAGCTTGAAAGGAATTTTATAATTCTGATATCTCTTGCAGGAACCATCCATATATTGCAGATGCATTCATTTATTAATTACATTATCAGGCCCAGATTTCAGAATTGAGTTTTCCTGTGCGGACTCTTGTGGTCACACACTCCTATTTGCAGGCTGAGGCCATAAGTAACAGTCTGTTTTTCATCTCTTTAAGGCAGCTTGCATTTTAACAGGAAGACTGCAGAAACATTTGGAGCTGATAGCTGGGAACCACGCTCTTTCTCCACCTTGCACTGGTGGCTTCACTGAAAAGCTGAGGGTGCTCAGACACTCAGTTGGCAGAAGGTGGAAAAACGCCAAGAAATTCAAAGGAGTCACACTGAACTTCATCAGCCAGGAAGTTGCCCCAGAATTTTTATTTCAGGCAGAAGAGGGAGAGTAAACATTTCCACGGGTCTGGAAAGAAGAACTCCTTTCTACGTGCTTATTACATGCTCCAAGTGGACATTTTTAGAAATTAGTTTGTAGACACTTCAAAAGTGAAAAACTAGCTGATTCTGCAGCTCTGTGCCAGCACGCTCACCAAACTAGTATAGTTACTAACTCATTACACGGAGGGAGAATTCTGCACCAGCTCCACAAAGAGTGGGAAAAACTGTCTAATGAGATTTTTCCCAGAAATTACGAAGCTCCTACTTGTTTTGCTTAATTTGGCTTCTTGTCAAGCCCTGCCCCCTGCCCCAATCTGTGCTTTTCCCATACAGCTAACAAAGCTGATTATAAAGCCTGACATGGGCAGATATGTTGAAAGTCAAAATAACGTGTCAAACATTTTTTACAAAACCAGACCCCCAAAAATGACCCATTCTCAGAGGCCCTGCCTGCGGGGAATTGGGGCCAGCTGCCCACAATGCAAATGCCCACTGCTGGGCTACTTGTAGGGAAACCTAGTGCAAGCTCAACACCTGGACCAAGTCTTCCCCTTCCATGTTTACCTACCACTCCAAAAAATGTTACTCAGACTTTCTGAACTAATATTGAGCTATAAGAAAATAGGGAGAAGTCTGTTGTTGATATACTGACAATGCTTGTTGCAATTACCCATGTTAGAATAGCAATAATGCAATGTTTCTGGAGTTGGTCCTCACAACAGGATTTGAAATAGCTTATTTCCAAATAAATTGAATTTACCTCTGATGCTGTGTTCTATCTCTGGTGGACTTTTTCCACCAAGACTAAATCTACCACTATAGTTCTCTCATGCTTGCCACTTGGTTCCCAGATTTCATATGATCAACTACAGTGGAGGTATTCTCTCTGTTTAAGAGAATAATCCATTTTTTACCTATATTATGTACACAGCAGTAATTTGCAAAGCTTCCTTTTCAAGGATGATCATCTTTGGGAGTGCTGTAGGGTGAGGTATGTATGTGGATGTATGACACAAAGCGTATAATTTTTAAAAGGCTTTCCCTGCTTGCACCATAGGTAATTAATTGCTACCACGTCTAAATGACCATCTTGTTTGATTTCAGTGAGGTCTCAAGAAGACTGTGTTATGTATTAAGAGACTGAAAATAAGGCCCAGGTTTCAGGCCAAGCCTGTGATATAGGCTCAGATTTCCTTGGGGGAGAGTGGAAAGGATGAAAGAGATGGAGAGTTTTTGCTTGACTGTCTGCTGCAGCACAGACATCTCCTCCCTTCCCCATGCACTGCCTTGGTGTCCCTCTGGCAGAGGGACAAGGTACAGGGAGAACTCATGTCCACCACTGCTGCATCTCTCATCTGATTCCTCTATCCCATTTTCAGGGATCCTAACGTCCCTATCTGCCTTCCAGAGAGTTTGGGGCAGGGCTGCCCATGACCCTGTACAGTCAGTGGTGTGTGAGGTTTATTTTTTTTTTTAAATACTCTGAGAGACTCAAATAAACTGCCAGAAAAAGCCATGAACTGATAACAGAGGTGCCAGAACATGACGGTAAGCGAAAACATGCCCATTTTTACATTTTTCAATTCTTCTGGTAAAAGATGTTTTCCTCTCCCTACATGATTATACTGCAAATAAGGAATCTGTGCCCAAACCTGTATCTATATGACATGCGCAAATATGTTATCGTGCTATGCCATATAGTATCAGACACAAACTTCTTCCTACTTGTACACTGAACTCATGTTTTGAGAAGTTTTTAATTCTAATCCTGGCATTTCAGAAGCCTGCACAATCAGAGATATTTAAGATGTCTTTTGTTGTCATGAGACCCAGGGGGCTGGTGCTGGGTACCCTGCAGGTCCCCAATCAGCATTAATTTCTATCCCAGACCCCCAAGCATGGGTGACACCATGAGCTTCAACAGTCCTCAGATGGAAAAGGGAAAGATAGGGAGAAAATTAATTACCATAAAATGAATAATGAGCTTGGGTATTCTTATTCTGTGTTTGGCTGTTGTGTAGGACATAATGCAGAGGATAGAGCTGTGGTGGGGAGAGGACTCATAATCTTCTACATCTCCTGAAAATGCAGTGGAAATATCTTATAGGAGGCAAGGTAAAGATGAGCTGTTTAGGTGTTTGGGTGCAAGAACTCTTTGAATGGAGACAGCTTCTAGAGAAAAGTGTGTTTTATTTGAAAGTAATGAGTAAAACTGAATGAGATGCCTTGACACTTGCCAGTTCATAAGAGAGCAAACCTTAAGGTTCCTGTTGGACATCTCTCCCAGGACTAGTAATATGAGAAGAGATGTTCATCCTTAGATTGAGAGACCTGCATTCACAAAGAGTTTTAGACATCCTGGGAAATCAATGGGAATTAGATCCCCAGATGCCTCTGAGAATTTGGTATAATTAATTCCAGGAAAACACTGGACTGAAATGCAAGCAGAGATATTCTAGAACAACTGTAGAAATCACACTCTTTTGGATTTGGGTCAGTAAGCATTTCTTTCTAGTTTTGCTCAGGTCGGAAGAGATCAGAGACAAGGCAGGAACCTACGGGGCTGGTGATGGTGAACACTTTTCAACTTGCTGAAAATACTGGGAATGGAGCAAGTACAGACACAAGTCACAAATCAGCGGGTGACACAAGCCAAAAGTAGTTTTTAAAGGAAGGCAAACAGGCCTGCTTCTTAATGAGGCCACAGATGTTACTTGAGATTTTGCTCCAGTGACTATCAAGACCGCACTAGCATTACACACAGATGTTACACCAAATGATCTTGGGAAGTGGGGGCGTGATGTCATTGGGGGGTTTCAAATCTGGAACACATAATCAACTTATCTTTGTTCTGAGAGTTCTTGTTTTAGCCCCCTGGGCTCGTTCAGATCTCTATTTGCATAGGAAGTGCCCTGAGGAGAGATCCTGTTCCAGGACACAGACAGCTACGGTGACAGTCCAACATACCTGTTGTTTAAGTTTCTCCTTAAAAGTGGCCATAACATATTTTGTAGAAGAATTGTGGTTGGGTGGAAGAAGGATGAATGGTCTAAGTCCCTGTCCAGTTCAGAAAATATATTGTTTCCAGAGGAAGCCTTGAGAGCATGTAGAGTCAAAGATCCCCAGGGCAGGGTGATCATCCAGATATGTGCTGAGTAAATCACTTAGTAGAACTATGTTTTATTTGTAACAATTAATATCAGTAATGAGTAGTAGGATGATTTTTAGAAAGGCTTTTTTTCTAATTAACTGGGTAACATTTTACCTTCTGAATGATTGTTTACTTCTCTCTCCATATCCTTTTGTCACTGACTTGAACCTCGTATTTTGTCTAGTTGAAAAACCTCCTTTAGTGCTTCTTAAAATAGAAATTGGCTCAGATACTCATCGCATTTCTGCTTTTGCTAGATGAATTTGAAGGGAGTAGAAAAACGACAGTCATTTCTATTATTGGATGTTTCTTCTGAAAATAAAACTCATGCTCAATACCCTAATCCTAAAAATAAGTTGCTGTGCTGAAGCCAGCCTGGCTACTGTCTAACTTGATTCCCACTGAGCCCATATTTAAGTGCCTTTCTGAGTCAGCGCTTATAAAACAGGCCTCGCAAGGAGCAGGGAGAATGGCAATAGCTCTAATTCCTCTTTGTCTTTTCAAAAAAGTGTGTGGGACCTGTGGTCCAATACCAGACATGTAAAAATTCCACATTTCATCTATAGGAATGTTTTCCTATAGAGTCAAAGGACGAGTTAGAGCTTTACAAACATGAGTAGACTTCAATTCTTTTCTTCTCCCTGTGTGTAAAAGCAAAATAAAACAATGTTGATTTGATCCCTTAGCAGCTTCAAGGGCAAGAAAGGTTATGAATGCTACAAACCCAATCTGGGCAGCACATGAATGAAAGAGCTTGCTGAATGGTGTGGCAAAGCATTTTAGCTGATGCTCATTGCTTCTTCCAAAAGCAGAGGTGCTGTGTAGGGCCATCATGACTAGATGCAAACCATAAAATACAGTTTACCTTTACTTGTCAGCAGAATGTCTTAACAGCACTGCCCAGGAAAGGCCCCATGCAGGTCAAGGTCTGCAAAATCTGGCTCAGAGTACGAGGGAGCAGTCCTTTATCTCCACAGAGAGTGTCTCTCCAGGTTGGCTGCACTGAGCAGTGCTCTCCCAGGCAGCATTAACTTAAATCTCTGTGCCTTCAACCTCATAAAAACAAGGACTTATAAACAGCTGGAGCTGTGCTGTTGTGGGGAAGAGGAGATGCACAGAGGACTGCAGCCAGGCAGCCTCTGCTCCCTGGGCTGCTGAGGGTTGCTCTGCCCCATCATCTCCACCTACCTTCTGCTCAGGCAAAGGGGAGATGTGCCTCTCTGAGATCACCCTCATGGCCTTTCCTCACTTGCAGCTGTCTTCCATGGTAGCTACCACTCCATGTGTTCTCCCCTGGGAAAGGCACCAAGGGCTCCTGAGACACACACAAAAACTGTGTGGCTCATTCTGGATCTACTGTCCTCCAAGGATTGCTCATCTCCACCATGGCTGGAGGTATCCCATGTGGCATGTCCATCTGCAAGGAAGCCTGTGGTGGTGGGGGAAGCAGCAGGGACCACATTTGGCAAGTCTGGTGACGTTGCAAGATATAGTGTTGCCCTAGACCCTGTGATGGGGGAGGCAGTGCCATGGCAGAAGCAGCAGGGTCACCTGCCTTTCAGCAGTGGACCCATGGACCAGATTAATCCGCCTAACAGACCTTGGTGGGTTGTCTTTCCTCTTTGAGCAGATACAGGGCTAAATGCCCAGGATGATGTGGTGTGAACCTGGGTCTTGGGACAAGCACCGCAACACATGGTGACACCTTTCCCCCCTTTGCACTCATCATTGCTTGTCCTCAGGGTAATCTGGCTAAAGATCAAGCCAGGAGGCTTTTTGGCATGGGGAGAGTCTGTGACGCTGCAGTGTTGGCACATGTTCCTAATGTTGGCAGATGGCCCTGCAGGAGACCCTAGCAGGGCTGAGAGCAGCCGTGGGTGCCTTTTATCTTCTACTTTCTATCCCAATAGAAAACTGTTGCCATGGCTGAGGAGAGCTGAGGAAGGAAACTGTGGTGCAACCCAAAACTTACAGCCCACAATTTACTGGAATATTCCCCAAACTGCTTTTGGAACTGGGGCTTCATACAAATCAGAGTTGTTGCTTTAAAGCCCTCTTCTACTTATCGCCCAGCACCGAAGAGAACCTGGAAGGGCAATTTCAGTGGAATTACTCCTGGTTTATGCTGAGGTAAAACTAGGTGATTTCTCTGCACAAGAGTTGCCACTGCATTTTGTGAGATCTGAGTGGCTTCTGCAGGGGTAGTTGAATACTAACATAGTTCAAAAGGCATCCAAAGTTAGAAATGTTGAGAGCAAACATAATTTGGAAACTATTCCATGCTGGATTCCTCTGCAGATGATTGCAGTCAAGAAAATCACTATCAGAAGGTAGCTGCGTGGGCAAAAATAGTGTAACAAATGGTCCGGGCATTGTGCTTTTGCTTTCTTAACAAAATGTTCCCCTGCTCTGCGAATACAAAGGGAAGGAGGAAGGGAAGTATCTGGCTGTTTAAATGAAAAATGACTTTTCTCTGCAATCACCTTCTGTCAATAAAATGCTTATTTTCTGACATGTCAATTAGGTGATTCAAAAGCCAGATGACCACTGCCTTCCATTTAGTACCGCTCAGCTGGGTTAAATGTCTTAAGTGTTTACCCTTTATGACCAGTGGCATGTATCTGTTCTTAGTCAAACTGTGCTATGTGTGACATGTTTGCCTGTAGGTTTTTCTCTTGAGGTAAAGTTGACCATTATTATCAGATTCTAAGAAAAACTGTAGATTAGGACAGTGGTTTCACTGACAGAAAAGGGTACAGCTTGTTTTACAGTAATGTGTACAAGAAATATGAAACAGATGAGAAGAATTCACATAGAATTAACCAGCCTGTAATTTAAAGTGCTGTCATTAAACAGGATCATGTATCCATGCTTGGGACTTCAAAAGAAACCTCTGCTGTGTAAGACCAGTTATTAGTGAGGAACATTTTGTCCAGTATCTCAAACCAATTTTAAAAGATCTGATTACACACACACACACACACACAACCATGTGGAAATTAAACTACTTTCTTAAGAATCCTTGGAACTTAATTTTGTTCACACAAAACTCTTGACGGTTTAACGAGGAACTTTGAATGAGGAGAAAACACAAAAGCTGTGGCTCCTGGTGAAGTCCTAGGAGGAAGGATGGTGATAATATCAGCATAGCCTTTTACTGAGGCTTGTTCTGAATGCATAGCGCTGTTTGCTTGTGTAAAAGAACAGAGCAGGTTGTGGGGTGAGAAGGATTCACACAGTAACTTTAATTTAACTCATTTAAAATGGATTAAATCTTTAGAAAGCCATCCGCTGTCCTCCACCAGGGAAAGCAGCCCATAATTTTTGGTGGGAAAAGCTGAAACGCTTCCTTTCTGACTCCTGACCAGAACTGGAAGTGAAATGCACTTTTGGAAGAAATAAATAAATAGGCCGAGACAATGGAAGTCACTTTCCCAGACAAAAAATAATCACAGGGAGGCCTTTGTAAGTACTAGCAGGTCAGCGGGACTCGCTTCACAGGCCCAGACAAGTTGTCAGGAGACAACCACTTTGGTGAAACATTCCTTGAGACAGAGCTGGCTGGGGAGCACTGTGTTCAGACCTGGGCTGGGGGCTTACATACACACCCACCCTTGGGCGAGCAACACAAATGCAGTGAGCAATTAGCAGGTTATTATGAACAGTGCCCCTAAAAGGGAACAAAAAAAATGTTTAGTGCTTGGACCTTCTTCGGTCCCTCTCCCCACAGGGTAACGTCCCTACCTCTGCCAGCGTGCCCCAAAGGCCAGAGGAAAACCTGGGAGGAGAGTGCCAGTGTCATGGTGGTTGGGCACACTGCTGACTTCTCAGGAGATCAGCTGGGAATACTTCTGCGTTAATTTAAGTAGCTCTGCAATTCTTCCAGCAACCTGGGGAAACGTGAGAAGGACTGGTTCATGGGACCACAGAGCTCAGGACTTCAAGAGGTCTCTAGACCAACTTCTTGCTCAGGGTCAACTCTGAGGTCAGACCAGATTCCTTTGGCCAGTCTGAGGCAGCTACTTCTTAGGAACTGAGGATCCTCAAAGAGTTTCTGAACTGTTATGGCTGGAGATGCTCAGATGAGACCCAGGCATACATGCTGCCATCATTTCTGCAGAAAAGGGCATAGGACAGACAGTGAAAAAAGAACTATGCCTTGATCAAGTGGGTGCCCACCTGGAGTAATGAGAGGACTGGATCCTACAGGATATCATAACAGAGTGCAGGTACATCTACAGAGTCCTATCACATTCCCATAGCTCTGAAGGTTCCTTATGGACTGCTACAGCCATCTGTGTGCCATTCAGCATAGCCATTTTAGACTTGGAGTAAAAAGTGAAAATCAGACTGAGAGTTGTACAGTTTCCATTCTTGTAGGCTTTCAGCCAGTCATCTCATCAAAAAAAGGCCATTGCTCAGTCAATCAGGACTTCCCCTTTGTAAATCTATGTTGGTGACTCCAAATCACCTTGTCTTTCATAGAATCGTGGAATCATCTGGGCTGGAAGGGACCTCCAAAGGTCATCTAGTCTGACCCCCCTGCAGTCAAAGGGACACCCCCAACTTGACCAGGTTGCCCAGGGCCTCATCGAGCCTCACCTTGAATGTTTCCAGGGAAGGGGCCTCANNGTGCTCCACCACCCTCATTGTAAAGAATTTATTCCTAATGTCTAATCTAAATCTGCTCTTCTCCAGTTTAAACCCATTAGCCCTTGTTCTGTCATTGCCGGCCTTGTGAACAGACTGTCTCTAGCCTTCCTGTAGCTCCCTCAGGTACTGGAAAGATGCTATTAGGTCTCCCCGGAGTCTCTTCTTCTCCAGGCTGAACAACCCCAGCTCCCTCAGCCTGTCCTCATAGCAGAGGTGCTTCAACCCCCTAATCATTTTTGTGGCCCTCCTCTGGATCCGTTCCATCAGGTCTATGTCCTTCTTATATTGAGGGCTCCAGTCCTCCACACAGTACTCCAGGTGTGGTCTCACCAGAGCAATTTTTGTATGTTGGGATGTGGTTTCAAGGATTAGTTGCTCCATCACCTTCTCAGTGCCTGAGGTAAGGCTGACTGACTGGTGGTGTCCCAGATTCTTCTTGCCATTCTTCAATTTAGGAGTGACATCTGCTTTCTTCCACTCTTCAGGAACTGCCCCTGTATGCTATGGCCTTTCAAAGGGAATCGAGTGGCCACTCAAAGACATCAGCCAGCTCTCTCACTACTCACAGGTGCAACCCATCAGACCTCATGGACCTTTGTATGTTCAGTTTCTTAAGTGTTCTTCAGCTTGATTGTCCTTCACCAAGGATAAGTCTTCCTTGCTCCATATTTTTCCACTGGCTTCATGAACCTGGAATTCCTGGAGAGTGGTTGTACCAGTAAAGACTAAGGTGAAGCGTTGAACACCTCAGCCTCCTCCATGTTCTACGTCACCAGGTCCCCTACCCCATTCAGCAGTGAGACCACCTTTTCCCTAGTCTTCCTTCTTGCTGCCCATTACACACCTCACCAGATCCAACTGTAGGTGGGCTTTGGCTTCCCTAACCCATTTTATGAAACATTTACCACCACAGTGGAAGGAATTTCCTCCTTTCTTTCACCGAGACCAAGTGAATTTATGGTTTCAAAAAGACTAATAAGGTCACGTCTGTACTACTGAGTACTGTGTAAGAGACTCTCCAATCCCCTCTAATGACAACACTATCATTACCTATATTTCCCCATTATAATTTATTTTACCAACAAGTCTCTCAGTAATGTGATTTTCCATACTTCACACCTGAACTCACTAACCTTTGGAATGCCGCAGGTGTGATCTCTTGCTGCTGAGCTCTCTTTGAAGAGGGTTCCTAGGCTGGGAAAAAATTATTCATGTGAGCCCATACCACTTTCAGACTGACCCTTAAGGTCTAAACCTATTTGAGGAGGGAACTTAAGAAATTTAAAACCCAGGGGACTGAGACTGGGTTTTGCCACTGACCTGATTCTTAAATGAGACAGATCACTTCACCGCCTTGCTTTCGCAGCCTTTCCAAATAAAGTATAAATCAAACCTGCATCCTTAGGTATTACAGAATAATTTAGTTCTCGCTTTAGTGGGAAAAGAACAGGATTTCCCATGTAACTACCTTATCCATATTACCATCCAGAAGTAAAATATGTCTGCATCTCATTTGAAACGTGCCTGAAAAGCTCCTGGGACTTTCCCCATATTAAAACTCTGGTGGAGTTCTTCCAGTATGGGCTGGCTCAGAAATTAAGAAAACAGGGCTCTTCTTGTAATTAAGATTACAAATTTGGCAGAGGGATATGTGGATAATGCTCTTAAATACCCTTTTTCCTCACAATGGGCTCATGTCTGTACAGAAAGATGCTTTCTCACCAAAACGGTGTAGCATTGGCCAAAACTGCACCAGGGAGAATGGTAACAACTGGAGACTGCAGATAACCAAACAGCATGGCTCTTAGTCAACCTTTCTGGCTTCTTTTATTAATATAGGAGGAATTTTTGACAGAAGATAAACATGCTTGTGCCCTATACACCAAATTGCCCTTGCCCAGTCACCGTCCCTCAGTCCATATCTGAGCTGCTGCCCGGGGCTCCACCATCAGAAGGAGGTACATACTCTTGCATCTCCCAAAGAGATTTTAGCAACCTTCTCCCAGTTAAACCCGTGCTTTAAAAAGCAGAAAGATGGGATGTGATTTATGAGGTTTCCTCTGGCTTACCTCACTCCCTAAATCTCCTCCATTCTAGCCAGGAAGGCTCAGACCCTCAGGACCGTTTCAGGATGCCATTTCCCCAGCATTTTCCTTACCAAAGCCAGGCTGTAGAAAACAGTGCTTCAGCAGAAGATAAACAGTGAAGCTGTCCTATTTGACAAATTTCATTTTAGTACCCAAAATTAGCATTAAGGAAGAATGAAGGGGTTAAATAATATGACAGCACTGCTGAAAGTGTAGGCTTTCGTGTTCATAGAAAGTTTAAAGTCTACCGCTAGGAAAATCAAAAGCACATAGGCATCTGGAGGGAGGGGTAATTATATTTCTATTGTGCAATGTTAAAACCTTAAAATGTTTAAAACAGGGCTAGGGACATGATACCTCATTTAATTAGCATGCTCGGAAACCTTATTATCAAGTTGAATGTGAATTCTTCTTGATATTTTACTCGCTCCATTGCCTGAGGCTGGCTACAGGAGGCCTTATCCCTATTTTCCTGTAAAAACTACTTCCACATTCCACATCCCAATTACTCTGAAGGGCATACCCAAGATCCCAATAAAATCACGCTTGGAGTCTTTGCTGACTTCTAAATGCTATTCTACATGTGTTTCTGATCACAAAATCAGATTTCCGAATGTCAAAATTATTCTCTGAGTGGAGACTGAATAATAGTTTAAGCCTTTTTATTTGTGTAGAAAGCCGAAAATGAAAATACGAAGCACCTGAAAACTCTCTAAATTGCTTTCTTGATTTCCACTTGGAGTGGTGTACTGAGACCTATTGTATTGCAGTTCATTTACACTTCTACACGTTGTGAACACCGAGGGGGCAAGGGCTGCTCCGACTTGCCTTGCACAACAGCTCTGCCATGCTGGCAGGGACAACCCACTACTGCCGTCCTTCAAAGAAGTCATTAAACCAAGAATAATTCATAATGGCAGGTTTTGGTTTCACTGGTCAGGCATTTGTGAGCTGGAGGTAGGTAATCTATTCCTCCTCTGTTAGCACCTATAGCTCTTGAGGAGAGAGTATTGACTGTGGAAGGCTGGGTTTTAGAAAGCAGGGAAGAGGAGCAGGTAAGCTGGAATCTTTTAACCAGGTCTTCTACTATGGAAAGACAGACAGCAATGAGAGGTCAGGATGGGGACTTGATGTCCTGTTTCACACCTTTGCTCATGGAGGTCAATGATGGCTCTGGCTGGTGTGACTGCACCAGGGTTGCAAACATGGTTCCTTGTCTGCACATGGGGTCAGGATGGTTTGGTCTCCTCCATGCTTGCGTGTGCTCAGCCATGGCATGAGAGAGGCTGGGGAAGCAGCAGCACTTGCTTGCCATATGGGCTGACATGGAGATTAGCCATGAATGCTGGTGGGAGCAAGGGGGGAACCTCAGCCCTTGCCTCCACTGCCACAGATACCTACTGCTCCTTGCACAAGCTGCATCTCCAGATGCAATATTTTCTATAAAATGGACATTGGCAGGATTTTCAGAAGCATCCATTCGGTTTTGATACACGAGGGGCTCACTCACTGGTTCCTCCTGTTTTCTGTTGAAATACCATCCTCCCCGCCCTGTTCCGTCAATGCTGATAATAGCTAACAATTTACTGCATGATATCCCCCTCTCAAGCTCCATCGTTTTTCTCCTGTCAGATGCTCATTGTAAATTCTTGTAATGTGAAACAGCTCTTTGGAGCGGGGCTCCGCGTTTTCTCCTGTTTCTGGTAACTTGTGAGGAGTTGTCACTTCGCATCCAGGAGAACTCCAGGGAAAGATGACAGACTCCACCGGCTGCACATTTCAGAGCCGGAGGAAATGGATACTAAACACAATGTCATTTAGATTTAAAATAATGGCTCTTAAGTGTTCGCTCTTGTTTGTAATAAATATAATACATATAAACTTTAGCTTGTGGCTGAAATCTAAACTATCTGTTTTAAATGAATGATAACATAAAACATGTCATAATTCCTAGTCCATTAGTATTGATGAGGCACAAATTAACATTCCACAGGTTTGAGTAGACCGTGCATACTCATGGAAAGGTGAAAGCATCTCAACACCAAACTCCCGTAGCCCGTGGCCCGCTGCAGTTTAATAACAGGACTTTCTTCTAGTCGTCGCTTGCTTTAATGTTATCCTTGGGACCGATTACCTCTGGGTCTGAAGATGTTCTTTGTTTCTTTATAATGCAAGGTGAATGACCTTGAGTCAGCTTTGTGAGGCTCTTATCTGTGGATCAGAAAGACTAAAAGCCTCACTCCGCTTCTGTGCTCCGCTTCCCTTCCCGATGGAGAAACTAAGCCTCTTTATCCATCCTTGTACTGCACAGTTGGGCAGAAATCTCTTTCCTTGGGGCCTGCTGCCTTTATCAGTGAAAGCCAGCAGGTTTGCCTAAATCTGAAGCTCATCACAAGGTGATCTGTCTGAATGGCTCTGAGAAAAAAAAAAACATCAAAAGAAGCCGAAAGCCGTATCCAGAAGCAACTGACAGGCAGGGTCATCACATACAAGCTTTCGCCGAGCAAAAACTATTAAAGTGGTGAATGCTTGAATTGTGAAGAGATTTGTATCACTGGGGTCTGACATAATAACATCAGAATTCACTTACAGCATGACCATGTTCTAGAAACCGATCTTCAATCAAATTTCATGTAGAAAAAAATGGAGAAAAAAGAAGAAAAAGTGGAAAAAGGAGAGGGCAAGAAGTTACCAAAAGACCTCAGATTTTGGTCTTTAAAGCGAGAGGAAGTCTACATCCACTCTCATGTACATTTGGAAGCCTCCAATGCATTTGATTTTTACTTCTGACAGTCAGTGAGATGTCAGAGATGTGGATTTTTAATGTCCTTGAAATAAACTTGTGAATATTACATTAATTTCCCATTACTAACTGACCTGGTTTTCCATTCTTCATCAAGCAGTATGCAGCAGCAACCACAGTGATGTACATCATTTTCAAATGCAGCAGAGGGAAGGGAATCTAGAGTTTAGTGTACAGAAGGCAAAGGTTAGATGGGGGAAACAGCAAAGAAGCTTTTCTTCTTAAAACTACTTTAATTCTATTAAATTTGGCAGTTATTTTTCTGGCAAATGCCACAGACAAACAAGCCAACCTTTAAAAGACATATGATACACAAACTGTGAGAGTATATGTGTGTATATATGTATGTGTATATATATATAAAGTCACACACATATAAATGTGGAATCATAGACATCTGCTTCTGTGTATAAAGCACAGTTTTGTATTGTTTTGAATTGTACTCGGCACTGGTGAGACCTCATCTCGAGCACTATGTCCAGTTTTGGGCCCCTTACCACAAAAAAGACATTGAGGTGCTGGAGCAGGTCGAGAATTGTTAGAAGAGTAAGAAGCAGGAAAATTAATCAAGGATTTTTGATCAAAAAGGTACAATTTGCAATTCAAGTGGTTTCTGAGCCACAGTTTTGAGAGCAACTGCAAGGTTTTAACAGGGGAATTATGATCGCACCCTTTTTTGTTGTTATAGCTTTGCCCCTGCAATTGCCCGCTCTGGGATGGGGACCAGATACATTTTTCTGCTGGGGGGGCAGGAATGTGCTCATGGCTTTATTGTCTCTTGGCTTACCTGACAGCAGGAGGCAATGAAGATCCAGATGCTGCATCAGGCAGGAAGCTACGTGTGTAAAGCAATGTGATACAGCTGTGCTGCCTTTTAAAATTCAGATCTAATGCCAAGGCTGCAATTACAAGACTTAGCTCAGCTGCCCCAGTGGCTCTCTGGGACATGATAGATTACACAGGACATTTCGCTCCTGTCATAGATCTTGTGCCACCAACATTAACTAGTCCTTCTGCATGGACCAGCTGACTGAGGGAAGGACTTTGCCGACTGTGAATGCTATTAAAGATTATCTGGACTCTATGGCCTTGACTGTCCTGCTCCCAGAAAACTCAACGTAGCTGTGTTGGAAGCTTGACTCCAACAAGGACTTCAAGATGTGGTTCAGCAGAATCAGTTACTTGAGGTTCAAAACACGGGAGGAAGGCAAGGACTCGCCAACTCAAACAAGATCAAAATATATAAAGAGAAGTGTATTTTCAAATGACTCAAACATAAACAAGAGAGAATAAAATGGAGAAATGCAATGGTTAAAAATATCTTGAGAGTGTTCCTGCAAGTGCTAGCGGTTCTCACAGATACTGGGGCTCTGCGGGTTTGAACCAGAAAGCAACATAAGATGAATATGAAATAGAACTTACACTACAACTGGCTCAGATTAAGCGGAGATTCCCTGAAATCCTATATATCTAAAATATTTTGGATATCTAGCTAGATAGCCATTCCCCAGGACCACTATTTTGCAGGTTTATAGGATACTGGGAATGTCTAAGGGAAAATATCAGCCCTTTGTGGGAAAAGACCAGCAGCTTTTAATTTCACTCACCGTCTGCAGCACATTCCATTCTGTCTTGTGAAACTGAAAACAAATTTGGCAGCAGGCAGTCATCTGATTTTCATGTAATTCAATAATTTATCATGAAAAATATTCATTTATAAACAATTACTTGTTTTGGAATGATAGCAGCTGTCATTTTGGAGTCTGTAGTTCCCCCCACTGGGATATTTTTCTGAGTTTATCCATCATTATATCATGTAGTGTTCAATGTGTTTGGAATCTGGGCTGAATGCATTTTACAACGTGTTTATGTTTTGTTATGTGCACAATATCATTTTTGCTTTACAGACATGAAATCCAATATTACCAGATGTAGAAATCTCTCTTTTCTGAGCAGCTCCCCTAGATACCACTCTTTGGCTTGCAGGAGGTACAAAATCAATATCCAAAATATCGCCACTTCTGTTTTGCAGTCACGACTGTGTAACTGCCCAAGTCACACGCACAATAAACAGCTCCAGCTAGATTCCTCCCAGACTTGACTGGAAGCCTTGGGAAAGGCCTTTTGGATTTAGCTAAAAGCAGGCAAGCATTTTCTTCCATTGCTGTCATTCTGTCACTGGGCGAAAACCAGACCAAACCAATCTAGCAGGGAAGGCTTACATGGGCTGTTGACCTCAGGCACTGAGGAGCCTGCTGTTACCAGCATCCTTCCATGGAACTAACTGGGAGTGTTTGTGTGTGTAGGAACCACAGAGCCAGGCCTTCTTCAGAGGAGGAGCTCAACGACATTGTCTTTGCACTGATGTCTTTTAAGAAATAACAGCTCTCCAATCTCACAGATTGGGAGAAGGCAAAAAGAACGAAATAATAAGTTCATTGCTTGAGAAAGGTTTAAACTGAAATTGGAGTGACGTTATTGTGGGGCTTTATAAATTTAAAGACACATCAAAAGAGCCCTCTCAAAGAAGTAATTTTCCTATCTCCTTAGTTATTTTACCTTAGAAAGGTCCATGGGGTGTCATCTGAGCCAGCTGTACTAGGGGTGCTTGGAGTGTTCAGGAGAAGTTCTCCCCAGAAAGTGCGCGGCCCTTTGGAGTTTAAACACCAGTATCAATATTACAATTAGTTCATTAGAAATTAGAATGAAAAATATTCCTTAAAAGCCATTTAAAATATGAGTTTGAATACAAACTTTTATGTTCTCAGTTGTTAGGTTTTGTTTCTTGCAGCTTCACATGTGCTCACCTCTCTGAATGTTCCATTTTTCTCTGGACTCACTGACAAAATAAAGAATAGAAATAAAACAATAGAAAAAAGTAAAGATTAGAGGAGATCTCATTTAAGAAGATTGTTGAAAACTTTCTGTACAAGCTGTCGCTGTGGAAATCTATCAATTTTACTATTAAAACACAGGTACTGCTATGGAAGCGCATATGAAACAGTGAAACAAAGAGAAGAATCAAATTTTATCATATTGGGAAGATGGACAACAAAAAGGGTTTGTGCTATTGAGGCTCACCCAACCTCTGTTCAACAGAACACTTAAGCATATGCTTAAATCCCACTGTATGAATTGGCCCAGAGCCAGATGTCCCTCTGGACGTAGCAAACAAGCATATATTTAACCAGGTTGCCAAACTGGGTTGATGAAATTTATCAGATTCATTAAATGCCCTGAAAATGGCAAAGGACAGTTGTAGGTTGGCTGGTATTTGGGGAGAACCTGCAGCACTCAGTCACCAGTCAATTCACTGGAAGATGAAACTCAAGGAAGACAGAGACAGAACAACACCTGCTGGAGACAAATACCTTCAACCTTTCAGACCCGCAACAAGGTCCTAAATCAAGTGCAACCACTCAAAAAAACCCCAACCAAATCCCAACACCATTGTGACAGCTCAGTGTCCACTAATCAGGCAGCGGAGGTGGGGAGTCCAAACAAAACATTGGGGCACAGAAGTAAAGGAAAATAATGCTGAGGTATTAGAACATAACTAAACCAGGAGTTTAGGATTTCACATTCACTGCTGGTCACCCCTTCTTCTGCCAGATGGCTGATGTAGTCAAAACAAACAAAGAAAACAGAAGGAATAGAGAGATTTTTAAAGTTTGTGGCTATTTGGTTATTGAAAAAAGAGAGAATAAAATGGGACCTGCTAGATAGGTAAATGATGATAGTGAATAAAAAAGAGAAGTCCTGTACCCCTATTCACCCTTTTTGTTACTGAGCAAAACAGAAAGGTTTTGTCTGAGAAACTTAACAAAAGTTAAACCGATAGTTGTGGACTACCACATTGTACTGAAAACCAAACCAGCTAAATCTTGGGTTTTTTAATCCTATGCGTCTTTAGCCTTCAGACCTCATTGTCACAAGGCTACAAAATTAGTTGGATTTGAAAAGAAGGAAAGATTACACACTGGTATGGATACTTGGCATAGCCCCGATTGCTTCGTACTGGATTTACTGCAGTGCTAGAAACCGGAAAACTTTCTAGTCTGAGAAGAGGAAAAATACTCTTTTCCTTGGAATAGAGTTGTTGGGTTTTGTTTACGTAGTCACTGATCGCAGTCCTGTACATCTGTTTATGAGAATCTGCTAACCAGAGGATGCATGACACCTCCATAACAAACAGCCATAGCTGTGTGCCTGCCTTCCTCCATGGAGAAAATTTCCCAGGAAAAATACTAGGTGGGAAAAATAGCTGTATTGGGCAACATCCTCTGAAGATAGAAATTTGTTGGCCTGTTTATTTATCTATTCCCTCCTTGCATCAGAAACCAGCCATAAGCCATGGAAAAACACCTAAAACCCCAAAGCATCGTAGCAAGGAGACTGATCTTCTCCCACATTGCCCCTCTTCTCTCCACCTCTCTCATGCTGGCTCAAAAAAGATGTGTCTGTCCTCAGACCTTCACCAAACCCAGGCAAAATTAGAGCTCTGCAAAAATAGCTGGTTTTTGGGTCCGAGTTCTCTGCTGTCCTGGCTTTATTGAAGTGATGACGGTGAAGGAGGGTGCTCTGTAGCACGTGGCCTACACAGAGGAGCTTCTGCCTCTGGTGTGCTTTCCAAACCCTACGCCACTGCTCTGCAGGACAGATCTGAGGGCTAGGCCTGGCTTAGAGTTGCTGCTGTACAGATGGATAAACAGCAAATTTAACTGACTTGCTCAAGGCCTCGGTGGAGGGCTCTGTCTGAGCCAGGGCTAGTGCAGAGTAATCCCCATCCAACAGCCAGAGGGAAACACCAGCGCTACAAGACTGGCCAGGCTTTTTTTAGGACTTACAGGATATTCGTAACTACCTTTTGACATGCAGTGTGCCTGCAAGTGTCAACTTGGAAATTTATGAAAGAAAATAAAAGAAAAGAAAAGCAAGCTTCTGGAGGAATGTGGTGCATTTGAAACCTGATAAGTGGCTGCTGGTGTTGCTAAGAATTACTGTTTTTAACAAAGGATTTCTGGCAATCCCTCTCCTCCCCATCACATGAAGCAATTCAACCGCAGAGCAGAGCTGCAGAGCCTGGTTAATGCTGAGGTGGTTTCCTCTCACATGTAACCAACCTGTGTTTTTCAGAAGATGTTTAAATGGTTGGGTCAACCTAATTCAAAAGAGGAGGGGGGAACACATGAGAAGTAATAATTTTGGAGTGATGTGGAGTTATAAAGTGGTCCATGCTGCCTTTATACAAAATATATGGTGCTGGGTCAAATGGAATTACTAAAGCTTTTCATCCTGCAGTGGGTGAGTTGTAAATGCTACACAGAAAGATGCTGCTGGGTGGATTGCTAAGGGCTGAACTTGTACATCACAGCCCCTTCAGTATACCAGGGAAAAGCAAGCTAACCCCTTTCTTTATTGGGGTAGTACAGCCTACTCCTCATTCCTGTCCCTCCATCCATCCCAGTAAAGTTGTGGTTTTGGTCATCATTTGCTCCCTCTGAGTGGTGGGGAGAAGGAAGCACAGGGTTCTACCCTCCAGGCTGATGAACCAGGGATTTCTTTCTGGCCTGCGTCCTGCTTTTTTTGATAGAACAAACTTGGAGGAAGTTCTCTGAAGTTTCTTCCTTTCATGTATTTTCTAACTGGAGTTTATGCTGTTGTAGAGTTGTAGCCATGTTGTAGAGACAAAAGTGGGGGATGACTCCATATATGCATATTGGAGAAGCAGAGCATCTTTCAAGCTTGAAGGAGACCAAAAAAATCTCTGAGCTCAGCAAAATGCCTCTTGACTTTTTCCTGGACTGGTTAGCCAAGCCTGACTTATATTTAATTTTTAGAATTTCTTTTTGCGCGGAACTGTTAAGGTTCAAAATGTACTACACACCTCTGATACTTACCCATGCTTGGTTTTGCTCCTTACCTTGTAATGCCAGATCCGAGACTTCCCTGTCTCTCCCTGTGCATTCCTGTCTCCCCTGAGAGCCATCCTCTGCTTCTGCCTCCAGCTGCTGTGGCATGGCACAGCACAAAGCCACATCTCCTCCTCCAGCCCAGTGCCCACCGAGGCTCCCTCCTTCACCTTTGATGGCTCAGGGGTGCAAGTCTGGCCCTCCTAATTTGTGTTCATATGTGATTCACCAATCATCAAGCTGATTTCACCAGGGCTTGTCCTCTGCAGTGTGAATCACTGAAAAACACCGTGTCCGCTGCAGTGCAAAGATACCAGATCTTTCAAAGTGAAAATAAACTAGCCAACAACTGCTAGGCAAAACAGCCTTGATAAATGGAAGTTTTAGTCAGCGATGTTTAAAGTGAAATCCGTAAAGTGTGCATAATGATGGATGAGTCTAGAGTTTTTTATTAAATACAATAGCCTAAAGAAACGTAGGGTGCTATTATAAATGAAGTGAATGCTAGTTTAACTAAAACAACTCTTGTTTAGAGAAAATGTTGGGATTTATTATCCTATTAGTTGCTTTTTTTCTCCCCTTTTTTTTGTAAGGAGCAACTCTCAGGGTGTCCCGGGCAGAAAGTCAAATCCTCCATTTACCCGAGATGTTTAAAAAACATCCTCTTGAAAGTCGAAACTACTGAGTTTTTGATGGGGCAACATAAATATATTTGAACTGTTGTCAGTACGAACTCAGCATCTTAAAAAGTGTAGTACATCTCCACTGGACATAGCGTTATTAATGTCTTTGAAACAATTCAGCATTTATTTTTAAATAGCAAAGAGGTTTGATTTGCATCCAAAAGGAGCCGTAATCCAAAAATGTCTCCTATTATAATATTTTAAATGACTGGATGTACAGAAAGGCAAACACAGCATTTTTTGAGGCTCAGCTGACTGAAAATCAGTTCAGAAATGTCTGCTGGGAACCAGTTTGGATTGTGTTGCTGTTCAGGTGTCAGCTTAATGCCTCTACCTCATTCTTAGGTTAAAGATGTTGGGTTTTATCGGCCCCACAGTCAAATACCAGTCCAGCGTGGAGGATGGCTTGAGATGCATGCTGTGGGAGCACAAGCTCTGATCTGCCCTCTTACCCCTTCACAAAGATTAGGTAGCCCAGAAATGTCCCTCAGACCCTGCTAAAGATTGCCTCCAATGCTCCTAGCCACCCTGACACTGATAGGAGTCCGTGAAGGAGGAGAAGGGGAGGAGTAATGGCTGAAGCATGGAGGTCTTCAGCTACCTCCCACTTTTCAATCAGTGTTTTGGGAAACAGAACGGATGGGGGCAAGCTAACCTATGTTGGTTCATGACCTCTGCTTTTCTCATCTTCCTGTCCTGTCTTCCCTCCCAGTCCGATATGAAGAATTGGTATTGAAATAATCTGCTTTGATGAATTTTCCTAGTATGACCCAAAACTTCAGAGTTCATTGCCGCACAATGCTGGATCTGGCTGCATATTTTGAACAGCTGAGTGTCAGATGGTTAAAACAGTGTCAGATGGTTAAAAATGGTCTTGGGTTGTGTGTCAAACTATTGCAGCCTGCTTTCACCATTGCAAGTGCTGCGAACTATTTCTTACTAATGCTGTAGAAAAAGAAAGGAAAACAATTCAAAAATTCACATGGAAATGACTAAATAAGGCTTGCAATGGAAGAACTGCTCCCTGTCCTTTTAGCTCTAAAGTATGTCTGGGAAAACTCCTAGCATGAGAGTAATTTAGATGGCTTTTGAAAGGACAATTCTGAGAGAAAAGAGAAGAAATGTTAGATGGCAATAGTGGGACTAAGCGTGGAAGTTTTTTGACTTACTCTTCTTTCCTTGAAGACATAAAAGGTCCCAAAAAATCATCCAAAACGAGGAAGACAAGAACAGCAAGATAAAAATTCAGTTTCCGCTTCTGGTGCTGCTTTTTCTTGCAGCCTGATGGCAGATGAAGGGCTCACTCAGCATAGATGCTCTTATGGGCAAACCTGAGCCTGGGGAGAAGCTCACGTGTCAAGAGTCGCCTGGGGGCTGCTGAAGCAGGTGGGTGGCAATGGTTGAGGATCAGGCCAGTGAAACCCTTCAGTGTCCTTGTGGACGGGAGAGCTGACAGGGCTCAGGATTGTGTCTCTCATTCACATTTGTGTTCCCAGAGGAAAAGAGTGACCAATGGGAGGTGTCAGCCTCCAGTCATTAACACAAATTAAACACCTTGCTGTTGCTTTAAATACAAACCTTCTCCTTAACAGTGATGCTATATATCACACCTGACTTCTGTTCCCCAAGATGACATTTAGGCCATGTCTAAACTGGTGGACCACGTAGACCCTGGCTCTGTCCCACCTCTGTATCAGTCTAAGACCTGAATGTGCTCCAGACTCAGGATGCAGAAATGAAATCAGGTGCATGGACAGAGTGATTCAGTGTCACAGCTGACCAGGTTGCACATCCAAACCCTGCTGGGTCAGGAGGTGTGTTTGTCCTTCAGTTCTAACAATCTTAAGAAACAGTTCCTTGCATTCCCTGCAAGGTCTCCATGGCCTGTGCAGCATCTCTTGACCAT
Source organism: Scolopax mira (assembly GCA_004320125.1). Lineage (NCBI taxonomy): Eukaryota > Metazoa > Chordata > Aves > Charadriiformes > Scolopacidae > Scolopax > Scolopax mira. The sequence goes on along the minus strand of BJBW01002670.1, from coordinate 68,219 downwards.
TCCCCGGGAAGGAACAAGAGGGACCGATGCCTCTTCCAGGAGGACTGTTCATGTGGAGCTCACGAACTAGAAACTGTCTGGGATGGATTGTGCAGCAAAGACCATTAACTTTTCAGCAATTTCTCCTTAAAAGGATATGGACACATAGAATGGGAGTGAAGGCAGAACTCACATAGATTAATTGCATCCCCAGAAAGACTTTAGTAGACACCTCACACTGACTTCAGATGCCCAGCAAATGAGAACAAAAGCAAACTGAGGACTGTGTTCCTGGAGGTCACCACCTAAGACTGAAACAGCCCTGACTTCTCATACCTGCCCCAAGAATTGTCCAAGCTTTTTAAATTGTAGCACTGGAGAAAATACAAAAATTTGTATGGCTGAAAATACAGAACCTGCCAACATAGTAAATGTAATATTTTCTTGTGTCCAGACTGGGTCACCTGCCTTTCCTTTGTCCAAATATGTGACCATTCCTGCTAGAGCCAGCCCTTGCTGCCAGCTCCGCAGGGATGCTGTGAGCTGGCCCAGCTCTGCACAGGCACCTGCAATTCCTGCTGAGCTTTCATTCCTGCCAGGCTCCAGCTGCCGTAAGGAGCAATTCCCATCATCCAGCACATCAGGACTGTCAGCTCCAAGGTAAGCAGATCAGAAGGGGGCTTGGGTTTCTTCAACACTGCTGACATGTGGCCACTTTGGAGCAATAATCCTTGGCCCCAGGCCCGTGGCGCAGGCTGTGCCTCATCCACCTGGCACGTGTGCTGGCCACTTTGGGCTACTCGCTGCTCAAGGCTGGTGCTGGCACTTGCAGGGCCTCTCAGGTGGCAGGATCCATCCTCATTTTTCTGCCAGGCAGGAGGGGAGATTGGCAGACAAACGTCTTCCTCTACTCTGCCTGCCAAGGAGAGGTGCAAACCTCGTGGCACACAGATTTTTCTATTCTTCCCCCGGAGATTAAGAGAAGAGGTGGGTAAGCCAGACAGAGAAGAGAAATATTTGTGCTGGACAGGAGATGCCACTAGGAATACAAAACCAGAATTAACCACTTGTCTTGTGCACAAAGTCTAGAAGTTTTCTTCCTTTCACACATGGCATCTGCACAGTAATAACAAAATGTAGTCCTTTTCACCCGATGCAGACTAACTGAAATTACTAGTTAACAGTTCTTTGTTTGGGTTGGTTTTGCTTGTTTGTTGTTTTTTTTTTCATTGACATTGGTATTAAAGTGTGATCTGGCATGAAAGAATTAATGACATATAAATATTTCAGCAATTCATACATACCAGCTTTGAGGACCCTGAGCTCTCTACCTGCAGAGAAGTGTCATCAGTCTCATTTGCAGATAGGGAGACTGTGACAGGGAAGACTGCAGACACCGTTTTCAGTCTGATATCCCCAAAACTCAGATGTCACCAATTTATGGCCTGGCACAGGCAGGATTTTACCACCAGACACCAGGCTCCCTTGGCACTGAGGCTCAGAGACATGGATGGCTCAATGGGGCAGACCTGGCCAGGGCCAGAGAAATGCTTCTTCTTTTTCACTGAGAGGACACAGTCCTAGGACAGTCCACCAAAAGACAGGTGGATCACCTTAAAGGCAACCAACCAGTTGGATTTTATTCAGGTAGATTTCGGTTAATTAGCACATTATCTCTCAAAAACAGCCAAACGCATGGACAGTGTATCTTCACTGTTACACCAACAGGGCACTTAGGCATTTCCGTATAGGTGAAGAGGGAATTTAGGAAGCAATTCTTCCTGACACCATCACCGTCGTGGCTGCCTGCTGGGAACACCCCCATACACCGGGAATAGGAGGATGCTGAAAAATTGGCTTTAGGAAGAGATGTGAGAATTCAGCTATGCTGGATCAGCATGCTCTGTCAGGGTTGCCTTCTTCTATTTAAGGCTAAATGAAAAGAATCTTTTTTCTTCCTTTGGAAATATGTATTCTCAAATAATTCCCAGTCCACCTATTAGGAGCTCAACCCATTAGCAGTCTACGTGTTTCTACATGCTTCTGGCAAGCTTTAGACATCTCTGATCAAGACAAAGTCTTAGTGAAAATTTGCCAAAGCTGTGTGTCTGTAATCACATCACTGCATTTGGCAGCGGAACTGGTACATATGGCAAACTTCAAAGATTTGGCAAAGCAAGCTCACCTTCAAAGAGAGTGTTCTGAGTTACTGGAAAATGAATTCTGTTTGACTGGTGCTAAGTGTTGAGGTTTTTTTCTTACAGCAATAAAACTGAATCCAATTAGAAGTGAGGAAATACGTTTTCAAAGACAATGATGAACAAATGTTTATAGGATATCAAAGTCTTATAGATTAAGTTACCAGGTTAAAGCAATCCAAGACAAAATGGCTATTAATTCAGCTGGACCAGAATTCATGCTGCCCTGAGACTAATTCTTCCATCAAATTAACCCCTGATGGTTCCTCCGTTCAATTTGCCTTTTCCAAAATTTGTGTTCTTTCTGGAACACAGTACATCCTTGCGGATAAGAGCTGTGTCTTTGCTGTATCTGTGCTGCAGGTAAAATAGTTTAGAAGAACAGTATCAAAACTGGAATCTGAAAGTTAGGAAACACAAGAACTAAAGTTGCTTCTGAAGTGTTAGTGTGCCCTGTGCTCATACATCTCAGATAACTTTAGTCACACCTTTTTCTCAGGAATCCTTTGTTGTGCCATGCTACCATGACACAGGTGGAGGGGCTGAAGCTCTTCCTGCTCACTTGTAAGTTCTGCATTACAGGGTGGACGCAGGTCCTCCTCCTCTTCCTCCAGACCCCGACCAACAGCGGGAGCCTAGCCCCTGCTCTAGCAACATGCCACAGCAGAGACACTTGCCTATGCCTGGCACAGTCCCCCAGGGATGCTCCAGCCTGTGGAGGCTGATGAAGAGGCTCAAGAGAGGACTGAGAACCCGCTTCTTTCTGAATATTTTTCTGCCTGTTATTAACTTAAGCACTGAAGTTAATGCCCAAAAGACTTGTAGAGTCAATAGATCTTTTACAGGATTACTCAGGACACTTCATTCAGGGATGCCTCTCTCTACTAACTTTCAGGGATCCTAAACTACTGAATCCTGATGCTGTTAGCAAAGGGATACTCTGGGGGGTGCGGGACAGTTCAGATTTTATCCTCTGATGGGTATACCCCACTCCATATGGGATATAGACACACCTGTATGGAGGAAAGCAGAGGTATGGAATCTCCTCTGACAGAATTACAGCACTATCTGGAGAGACATTTGGGAGCAGGGACTGGTGGTGTGCTTCAGTGGCCATGCAGAGTCAGTTTCTTCAAGCTCACAGCATCAAGTCCAAAGCGGTCACAAATTCTCCATTACAGACATCTTCTGTAATTTTTCTATTTCTTTCTTCAAAGTAGAAAATGTCTCTGCTTGATACAGCAGGGTTTTTTTCCCCTTTCTCATTGGGTCGATTCCTTTCTTTAGTTTCCCAAGAAGGGTTTCTTTGCTGTTTCTTGTATCCTTATGTCTTGAATAACTGCAGAACAGCAGAACTTAGTCATTATTTTGAAGTGGGATGTAAATACGGGTTACTTGCACTAACAGTTCATGTGTACTGCAAAATACTTGGTCTACAGTGCCATTGATTCTGCTTTATTTTAATGCTGTCACTGTTAGCCATCCATCCTCAGAAGGTAATCTATGTATTTCCTACTTGCCCATAGGAATACCAGCTATTTAGTAGCTGGGAGATCTTTCCAAAACAGTGATTACACAATTCAAACACTAGAAACTTCTGAATCAAAACAAAGAATCATTGAAGGGTTCTTCTGCATGAATTGAATATACGTTGCATACTGTGGTTTAAAAACATCTGTTGGCTGGGTTGTATACAGTAACGATACACAGAACACATGGCACTGTCATTTGCATATGTCACTGCCATATTAAGAGTGAAAAAAGATCACAAAAACCTTGAAAAGCCAGCAGAATATAAGATGACAGCCGTGTAAGTCATGGAGACTACTGTGGTAACACAGTAAACATTAACAAAACTCTGACAGACTTAGAAAGGGCACTTGCAGTAAGTTCCCAGTAAACTAGCACAGAGCGACAACCCTACTGAGTTGTTAAAATGACCTTCAAGGAGGATAGATTGCTTTTGAATCTTCTTTTTCTGTTATGGTGCACGAGGAAAACTCAAGCAGTAATTTCAGGTCCCTTCCTGTTCCCCTCATCTTTACAAACACATCTGGCCTTTAGTGATAATAGACCTTCTTTAACTATTGCCAGCCTTGTTCATGGGAGCCATGTACTAAAATCTCCATACGCCAGGAGATCTAGCACATCACTAAGAGGCCTTAGGGGTCGGTGAAAACCAGGAGGGATTCACAAGTGAGAGTGAATCTCCTTCATTTGTGTTTTGGATGAGACTGGACTTGGTGCACTTCCTCATCTTGAGCAGCTCTTGCACAGTTGGCTGCAGCAGCTCTGGTTGACTCACCTCCTCCAGTAACCAGGGATCCAGGACCTGGCATCCTCAGGACCAGCACAGTCATGCTGCTGGCCACGGGATATATCCTAAGCTGGAAGGCTGCAACTGAACTCAGGAGCCACGTACTCATGGATAAACAGTGTTGCAGCCTTGCCAAGGCATATAACTCAGTTATGAAACGGGTCTGATTTAATAATAATAATAATAATAAGTTTGTTTTGCTTGGTTTTCTGGTGATTCACGTTCAAAATTCTTTTTCTGTCATTTTGATGCTATGTTTTTCCTCAAAGCAAAGTCTGAGATGCTTATACCACCCCTGATTTCAGAGCTTAGGCATTTGTGGAAAATACCACCTCCTCTGAAGCCATGAGGGCTTTTGGCATTTCTGCATGAGGTATTGCATTTTTAGGAGCTGGGGTGAGAATGCCACCAAAAGGCGTTTGTGAAGCCTTACCATACACGACAGTCCTCATTGAATTCCTGCTGCAGCTATATTTACAAAGTCAGTTCTTGAATTAACTGTGTACATTGCCTTGAAGGAAATTGTTCATGTGCCTTCCTTTCAATAAAGGGGAGAGAGAAGGTATTTTTGGTTGCTTGCTGCTCCACTTGAGATATAGTTGGGAAACCCCTAAGAGCAACAGAGCTCTGCTCAGCCAGTGTTCTCCTCTCCCACTTCCTCTGAGCACATGCCTTCCTGTGGCAACTTCAGCTTAATTGATACTAATTGGACTCCAGCCCCCACTGACCACATCCACAGCTCCAGCTCCAGAACTGGGGCCTGAAGTGGCTTGTGGCTGAGTCCACTAAAGTTTCTTGATTAAACCACTTCAGATTCAGTACAAACCATAATTTGACAAAGATTTGCGATTTTCTGAATTTGTTAGAAAAATCCAAGACCAACATTTGGCATTTGGGCTTACTAAACAATTGTCCATGAGAGTGCCTAATCTCCCAGCAATGCCTGCAGGGAATACCTCACATGAGCCTACACAGCCTATGGCGCTTATATGTTGAAACAGAATCCCTGCAGATGATAATGGGGCGGGCACAAAATGGTTTAAGCAGTTTATAATTTTAAGCAAGGCATTTAAAAAGGAAGGCTAAAACTGTTTAAACTTATATCTGCAGAAGTCAGATGTGACGGGACACAGTTAGTTTGTTGCCCACCAGATCACTTATGCACTAACATCTTCAATTCAAGCACAGTGATTTTCAAGCATATTATTTGTCAAAACAAAAAAGCCCACAGCACTGTTAATATTAAGTCTAATGATCAGTCCCTTTCTTATAAAGCTTCTTTAAATAGCAAAAGGCCACAGTAAGGGCTCTCTGGAGCCTTTTCTTCTCCAAACTGAGCAACCACAACTCTCTCAGTGTGTCCTCATAGGAGAGGTGTTCCATCCCTCTGATCATTTTTGTGGCCCTCTTCTGGACTCGCTCCAACAGCTTCACATCTTTCCTGTGCTGAAGATTCAAGAGCTGGACACAGTACTCCAGGTGAGAGTAGAGTAGAGGGACAGAATCACCTCGCTCAACCTGATGACCACACTTCTTTTGATGCAGCCCAGGATACAGTGGGCTTTTTGGAGTGCAAGAGCACATTGTGAGCTCCTGTCTGATTCTTCATCCACCAATATTCCCAAGTCCTTCTCTTCAGGGCTGCTTTCAATCCCTTCAACTCCTAGTCTGTACTGATAATGGGGTTTGTCCCAGCCCAGGTGCAGGACCTTGCACTTGGCCTTGTTGAACTTCATGAGGTTGACATGGACATGCTTCTAAAGGCTGTCAAGGTCCCTCTGGATGACACCCCTTCCATCAAGTGTATCAACTACACCACTCAGCTTGGTGTCATCTGCAAGCTTGATGTAGGTGCACCCAGTCCCAATCTCTACATCATTGATGAAGCTATTCAATAGTATTGGTCCCAGTATGGACCCTTGAGAGACACCTAACTGATCTCCATTTAGACATTGAACCATTTACTGTAACTCTTTGGAAGAGGCCACTGAGCCAGTTCCTTATTCATCTAACAGTCCAGCCTCAAACCCGTGTTTTTCCAAGTTAGACGCATGTATTTTCCTTTCTTGCATGAGGCATCAAAATGCTAGAAAAAAATACTCTGCTGGGACATACGGAGCAATGGCAATCACTACTACCCCAAAAACTCATCTGAGTCTGTATTATATGTTCCATTCCTTATTACAATATCAGAAATTGACATATTTTCAAAATCTGAAGCTATTTCTAGAGAAATTTATACTCATGGTATCGTGTTTATTCCTCTTATCATTGTTTCCTTCCTTATGAAATAATTTCAATAACAACAATTTCAATTCAAAGTATGAACTAATAGACCGAGGAAGGATATCTGACTCTGCTCCTATGTCTGTCTTTAGTCTGTTTCAGCACAGATTCCTTGGGGTTTGGCTCTGGCATAAAAAGTTAGCACTGAAATTTACTTTGACTGATATGTTTCTTTTTGGTCTATTTTTCTTTTACAAGGGAAAAAATATTTTTCTGATAAATATTTAAAATTTTGCTCTTTTTCCCTAAGAGACCTAAGCAACCAGAGGCCCAGTCCTATGAGCTTTTTCCAGTGTCATCCTTGCTTAGATAAGGTTTCCTAGAGACAAGGAGGAACTTGCGTGAGAGAGGACTGTAAACTGAACCCTGAGAATGGAAGTGCAATTTTTAAACAAGCAAAACCAAAGCATCAATGTGGTTGACACTGCTTCCCACTTTGGATTATATATTGTATATAATCCAATTTAGACCAGTCAAGTAGGGCAAAAGAATTTTGTGAGCCAAAACCCGAGAAAGGAGGGAGCCTAAATCCTGTGAGATTTTGTTTGTATTTCAGAAACTAACCAGAGAGGAAATGCACTTAAAAAAACCAAATTCCAGTACTTAGAGCTGACCTGTGATTCTTGCAGTCTCCTTACACCCAATCTGCATGTTCCCTCCGGCTTGCATGCTACCATCTCTGAAGTTCCTGCTACTAATCACTACATTATGGAGTCTCTAGCCTCAATGTTAACATTAAATGTAGTGGCTTTTAGCTGTAGCCCTCCTAGCATTAAGAAAATAAAACCCCCACTAAAAGCCATTTTCAGACTCATGTCAGCAGGGACCACAGGGACCACCAGCAACTCTGAATTTTGATCTGTTGCTTTTGCCTTTTCCCCCCACATGTATTTTTACAGGGTTTGCAGCTACAGAGATGCCATAACAGCAAGTCAATCTCCTGCAGGTTGGCATCTAAACTTATGCAGTGTCCAGCATCTCCTTTGAGGTTCAGAGTTGGTCCTAAGCATTGCCATGGGTCTGTGTATGGCTGGCTGTGAAATATATGTTATGAATGATATACAGCCATGGAAACTCGAGGACAAAGCAGGCCAAGGTGCCTTTTTCTCTTTCAAAGGTGGTAAGACTTTAGTTTCCAGACTTCAACTCTACTGAAAAATGTCTCCATCCAGTGCAACCTCTTTAATAGTGACAGACAACTATCTTTTAGAGACCTTCATCCTTTGCGATGACTGTCAGTTCATCACATCTGATTTGCCCGCTTTCCCTTCCCCATTGCCATTCTGACACTGAAGATTTTCAGCTATTCCATAAAAATCCCTGAGCAGTGTGGTGATGGATAGACCAGAGCTAAGGTGGAGGCAGAGGAGTGCCTGAGCTCTGGCTTCATCAGATACCAAAGCAGTACATCATGATGTGTCTGAAGACTGAATGAAGTAATTCTTGGTGTAGCTCTGTGCTGGTACCTGATCTGCTTGATAGTTTAAAGGGAAAAGGGATGACTCATCTCCTCTGAATGCCAAGGGTTTGATCCCTGCCTTTGTCACGGTGGGTGTTAGCTGTGGTGCTCAGCAGACACACGACACCACATTTTCACAGACAGTCTGCCTGTCAAAAACCTCTTTACTTCAGCAGCTGTACATGCTATCCTGCCACACAAGTAACATAAGAACAAGTCTGGGAAGTGGAGCCTTTCCCACTGGTATGTGGTGGACTTTTCCATCTCCCCTCCTCCTCTCCCACCTTTTCTCAGCTGGGTGCAGAAGGCAGCCCTTCCCCTCACACAGGTTATCGGGTAGGTTGGTTGTCTGAGCACTTTGCCATACTTACTAGGAGTACTTATTAAATATAATGAGATCTGAGAAGCAGGTTGCATACCTGAAATGTAGCTATTTCTCATCTGCAGGATGTTTTAAGAACTATCATATGATTCTCTCTAAAGACAATTTCAAACCAAAGACACAGAGATTGAAATCCAACTTGATATTTCAAATGGAGACATACATCGCAAGGAGCCGTTTCTGCACATTCACCTCCTTTTCCCATCAGTTCCTTCCACTTACCACTGCAACGGAGACCCTTGATCTCTCATCAGATGCTGTCAGCCAAGCCAGTGGGGCTGGACCATCTCTGTTCCCATCTGGTACCACTCCTGCTCCAGGCAAGAGCACCACAAGTTCACAGGATCTCTGAAGAAGTGAGCTATTTACCAAGTATTATTGACTTCTTGATGCAGCTCTGGCTTCTTCCTAAAAGCTTTCCAGAGCTGACTGCTCTGCAGGGCCCAGGGGTGACGACTGGGAAGAATTCAGAAAGGACACACAGCAGCTGAGGCATGTCTGAGTACCGTCATAAGTATTTTAAGAAATAATAGTGTTGCATATAATACATGTGGCTTAATCACAGGTGCAGGAAGCCCAGAGGGGAATACAGGTGTGTGCAGGCACACATGCAGAATAGGGCTCTTTTCTCTCCTACTCAGAACTGCAGGATGGGACCTAAGATGTGACAGGGTGCTGTGCCACCAGAGAGGGACATTGGGCACTGTATGGGGACCACATCACTCAGTGGTGGAAGAGTCGAAGGGAGCAAGGCTGATGGAGAGGAAGAGGAATGAAACTGACCCCCCTCAGCTTCCTGCTGGATCACACCTGTCCATGCATCTCTGTGGTCATGGCCAGATATCTGCTCGCTGGTGGCTCTGCTGCTGCTCAGATGTTCCTTGCTGCTCCTGGGAGGAGGAATAGCTTGAGCGAGAATGTTCATACCCGCTCCTGGGAAAAGCAGGTAGGCTGCCTCACACAGAGCTTGCTGGAATATTGGTTTTGCCCAGGGTTTCAAATAAACCTGTCCACCAGCAGAAGTATAGAGGCAGCAACCACCAACTGGTCAGCAATGAATGGCAGTTTGACATAACATCTTCCCCTATGGTGCTCAGAGCTGGAAGAAATTATGTTTGGCCACAGCCCATACGGGCACAAGATAACCAAAAGGGAGTCTGAGTTAGCTCAATACATGTGCTGAAGAAAACCAGATTGTGGTGTGAATTGAACTGACTTAATCTCCCTACAGATTTCCCATAAATTTGGCCTCTGTTCATCCAGCTGTTCCTCCGACCGTGTGGAGAAGAGGGCTACAGAGGCAAGCAGACCTCAAAGAAGATCTTCTGGAGTCCACTGTGCAGGTGACTGTGTCTTGCCCTCATGAAAGGCTGGATATGATGGTGTGGCAAGTCTTCTGTGTCCCACAACATATGGTCATGGTTGATGTTCCTTCCTTTGCTCTGCCTGGAGTCTCCAACTACTTCCTGCTCTTTCGCCCAGGAGGCAGTGCTTCTGCCAAGGCAGCTGCTCTATGTTGAGATCTGACACTGAAGGAGGAGGGAACTATAGTTCCCTGAACAGAAAACCCTGTGTAAATTTAGGAGTGCCAGGAAGGAATATTCTTGGCTTGTCTTTCAACTGCAGCGTAAGTGATGTATCTAGTGAGTGGTGAGTGGTGATAGCAAGCTGTATCCAAAACCTAATCGACCAGAAATACGGTCACAACCAATAAACTAATGAACCCCTGCAAAGTCCAGCCTCCCAGGAGGGGTCAAAGCCTATTTATACAGAGTGAGAAAAGACTTCTCTTTCACAGACCCTGGAACAGCAAAAGCAGGTTATTCACTACCACTCACTTTCCCTCCACAGACCCAGGGGAAGGAACAACTGGCCCCTCTTTCCCTGTTTCATGGCACTGAAATATTTGGGGTTCAAATTAAGCAATTTTTTGATGAAGAGTAAATTTGCAAGGTACTCAGATATTTGTGAATTTGGATTGAATTTCATGAGTAGTTCTTGTTGGACACAAAAAAAAAAAAAAAAGAAGAGTACATTTGAGAACATCACAATGTTTTATTTGCTTTCAATATTTGTGAAAAGGACATTTGGTTTCAAAACAAAATTTCCTGTTTGAAATGTCACCTCTAAAAAAAGTTTTAAAGGATTTTAGAAACAGGTTATGCAATTTCAAAAAAGTAGACAGTTCTCTTTGAAGTCAAGGGAACCATTTAAAGTTAATCTCAGATGACTGCTTTTTCTTTTCAATTAACTTTGCCAACTGCTGTCCTCCTCCCTGCTGTGTGCTTCACTTTGGTTTGGCAGGAGCTGGCTCCATGATTCCTGCTCCTTTCCTCTTCTCCTTAATTGCCTATATCATTCTCTATGCCAAATAGGCATTATTCACCCAACCCAATTTATGTCCCTTTGGACTAGAAAAGAATCATAAAACAGTTTTGGAATAATATTATTTCAATTTCATTTTTAGAAAAAAGAAAATTACCAAAGCCCTTAGTTTTCATGATCTAGTAAAACACATTGAGGGCGTTGCAGTGACCCCAAGGTTACACAGTTTGCCTCCCTGATCCAAGAACAGGTAGATTTGTCTCAGGAAGAATTGTGGGTCACTGCAGATTCAATATTACTGGTTGTCACCGTTCCAGGGGAAGCAACTTCCTCCTATTATAATCCTCTATCTAATTAAAAAGTTGGGTTTTTTTAACAGTTCTGTGAACACTTCTAGTCATATGTTGAAGAACCGAGGGAACACAATCAGGTCTACCTATACTGTATTCAGATAATTTCTTAGCAAGCAAAGCCTGCTTGTATCATTATTAGCACCAAAACCCCTAGGCCTTTTGGGTGTATTACAGCGCCATCGTCTGAAATGGTTGCCATTGCTTTCACACATACTTCCCTGGTCTTCTGTTGGACTTGGGCTCACCAAAAATTATAATTATTTCTTCACTGGTGTAACTCAGTTGCATCCTGTTAACAAAGACCACCACAGCTTTGGGTAACAAGGAATGCACAGTTATGGCATTTGCTATGGTTGGCAAAATGCTGTAAGCCAGCAAATGTGCACCCAGCCTTACTTGTAGAGCTCTCCTCTGCATCCCAGCCTTGGGCTCTTTTGCTTATATATAAAAACCCTTGGATTTAAATCCTACCTCACTGAAATCACTGAAGAACCTCCTATTCTGTTCAGAAGTAAAGACCATTCCAAGGAGAAAAACTCTTTTCTCTTTATAGTTTGTACTTCACGTTACCTGGCATTAAATGGATATCCAATGATATCCAGTGAAGAAGAAATAGAGATCAGGTAAATGATTTCATATGAGCTGTAGCTAGAAGATCAAATGTGACCATGGCACGATTAAAAAAAGGACCTACACGGTTTGTAACTGCCAAGTGGAGATGTGATTTTTCATACCGAATAATCCATTTGGAAACTGAGTCTGGACACACTCAACCATCAAAAAAAGTGACATTTTTAAAAAGGGGTGATAAGGAATTACTAACACTGTCCTAAGCATATGATGGATTTTTATATTCTTGAAATCTTTAAGTAAAAACATCTTAACAAGAGATACACCTTTGTGCATCCAGGGTTTTGTTGCTTTCTGAAATGATACTTTGAAATTCTCAGACACACATACATAGATCAGACTAAATACTAAAAGTGCTTCTGCTCTTAAAATTTGCAGATCTTTTTCTAAATAAGATAAAAAAAATCACTGCTGCATGTGTGAGTCTTGCTATATTTCTGAACATTAGAAATTATGTGATTATTCTCTTGATTGTCAAACTATGTGTTTTAGAAAAAAAAGTATAAACCATTTTCACTTTTGTTGAGTTTACAGAACTGCTACGCTAGACATTTTCTGAGCATTTTTTAGCACAGAGTGCTGCAGGGTTGGGGAATAATACTGCAGACAGGATTGAAAAGATAATGCTAGTGACTTTGTACTACTTCTAACATAAATCATCATCAATACTTGGGAGTCATATTTGGTACAGTAATACCTCATAAAAGTGTTTCTGACTCTTCATTTTGACCCTTTTTTTTGTCTATAAAATAAACTTTTTTTTGCCTACAGAGTATCCTGTTACCTTTTTGTATCTGACCTTTCACAAATAAAAACTTAGTAGTCTGCTGTTTATGCATTAGGAAACGTGATACTTATTGCACTTTACTTGCTTCCCTATTTTTTTGGAATTCAGCAAATGACTCCCTAACTATTTCTTTGAGTTAAACCAGCTCATTTTCTTGTGTGGGAATGAGTCAGTCTAAAAGCCCAAGCAAGTGAAATCTTACTCTTTTGGGGGCAAAAATTGCTTTCACAAAGAAAATGTAAGAACAGTAGCATGTTGACATTGTCAATCTCAAAGTAACCATTTTCTCCAGGTGGACATTAAACCTTAAATCAGTAGACATGAAAGCATTAAAGAAACTCCTATTTTTTCATGGAAAATCTCATACATGCCAAAGCTGAATTTTGCACAACTCAACAAAATACCTTGTTGTCTTCTGCCCAGAAGAGGAACCACTAAGAAAGAATCAGGATGAAGCCTCTGGGAAGTGCTGGCAGATGAGTTGCTCATACAGGAGCTGAGATTGCAGGCCAGAGGAGGCAGAACAACTCAGAGGTACCCATGTGAGAAAGTAGGCTCCAGTCTCAGAGGAGTTCTCCAGCCTTGATCTTGGGGACCAAACGCATGAACGTGTGATGTTTGGCTCCCCCTCTCGGCGGGTTATTAGTTGTAAGGGAATGGATTAGACTTCCCTCTCTTTCCCTTACTGAAATCAGATTATTAGGATTTCCTTTGCCTATGTAAATTATACACCTGGAAATAGTTTCAGCTTAAACCAGAGCATTTTGTCCAGTGATTCAACATAAAGCTATTTCATCCTTCTTAAACAAACGGACTTGACTCTTGTTTTGCTCTTGCTCTCTCTCTTGGAACTATCTTGCACTAGTTTCTATGACCTGTTGTTTCACATTATGAATAAATTGGTTTTCTTCACTTTAGTTATCCCCTAATCCCTTTTAGGCATATGATAGTTTTGGAACTTTATACAGTGTCTCTGGTTAATGTACCTCTGAGAAGTTAGATAAGGCTGATCCTTATTTAGCCTGCATTCAGTAGAATTACATTGAGCTATTTTTGGCTGAGTGCCCTTTTAATTTTCCAAGCTCTCAAATGGAGTCATTTAAAGTATAAAAATGTATGAACATCTTTCCTCTGAACTAAATGGCACTCTTTTTCTTGGCTTAATTTCCTTTGGAAGTAAAAGCTATACTATGCTTCACTGGTACCAACAATCAGTAATGCAGTGTAGGTTGCCAGACATAAAGATTAGATAAGTATTTGAATTTCCAGTAGTGTTTTCATGGAATTATCTACATGCAGCTCATATTCTATTTTGAGAGCCCAGCTGGGCTAGCAACACTAATTATATTTCTCATCTAAAAGGAAATGATATTTGCTAAAATGGAGGGACTTGAAATGTACTTGATGTGTATTTCTACTTTTTAAAAAGCAGCCTAAGTGTCAATATTGAAGTTGATCCTGTATGTATTCTAACCTGAGAACATCTTGAAGATGTAACATCTATACTGCATAATTTGCTCTAAATGGCTCAGAATGGAAAAAAAGTGGCATTTAGTTTCTCCTAAATGAATTTTCTTTTAAGGTGAACCTATGCTCTCAGTTATTCCATACTGGAATAATAGTGACTGTCGAATAACAATCAATTCTGCTCTGAGAGGTAACCACGTAAAACTGTCCCAGGCTTCCTCTTCAGAGCTATTCCTTGAATGCACTGACTCATTTCTACAGACTGAGAAAAAATAGTTTTTTGCTACCATCATTGCAGGAAAGCCAAGGCAGCTTGGAGAGATGGGTTCAAATTGATTTCTCTTCTGCATCAGTTATTTTGACTGAAGTGAAAAATCTTCATTTTTAAAAAATGTTTCCTGAAAAGTACATGTTTCTTGACAAATCTCTGTTGCAAGTAGTCAAACATTTCCCCTGTCTTCCCTTCTAAAACTTTTGTTCACCAGCTGAATTTTCTCAGTCTCACTCTTCCACTAGGAGGAAGCTGCTTGTACAATTCTGTATTTATAATCCCAAATCTATTAATATCTCACTTTTTCAGCAAAACAAACAATGGAATTCTCTTGCTGGCCAAGCCAGAGTAGACAGCTTTTAAAGAAATATCAGTTTTGGCTCTTTCAGTGGGGATACACAGAAAGGTCCTTGGGTTCTAGAGCTGAAATACTCAGCAATCATAATTCATAAAGAAAGTCCTCAATTATTAATCTTGTTGTGTGCTTATGTAATGGATGGAGGAATGTTTGCGAAGCATGGAAGGAAATGAAGAAGTCTGGTTGGTAGGGTTCATTTTGCTGCCCTGAGAGGTGCAGGAACATGTCAATGAACAGAGCACTTTGTCACTGTCTCTCATACGCTTTTGAATCCTTCCAGACAGATCTACTGCTTGGTTGGCGCATGTCAGAGGCATGAACCTGTTGTTCCCCTGTCCCCATGGGAGGATCAGGAGCAATGAGGGTGTCAAAAAATATCTGTGCCTTTTAGACTTGTTTTGACCAGGTGTACCTCATCTCATCAGGACTAGATGAGTTATTTAGGAATAAGGTATTTTTTTCTTGTCAGTGTTCCCCGATGCATTGCCTCAAACCCCTCTCTTCAGTGAATATTTGAAAATTCAGAATTATGTGTAGCTGAGCAGCTCCTGAAGCTGGGAGCACTCTGGGATGGGGATGTAAGTGTAGACTCCACATGGGTTGTGGAGAACAGTGACAGTGTTAACTCACTCAGTGAAGTTCATGGGGTCTTTTTGTGCCTCAACCTGAGAAGGTTTCAGTTCTCTTCGGAGTGTCTGGGGATGGGAGGTGAGACTGTGTCTCTTTATATACTACTTATTCGTTTTTACCCACTTCCTAAATCCTTCACTAGAGCCTCAAGGGATCATTAGTTTGATATAAAGCTAATAGCTTGTGTATCTTTCCAGTATTTAGGTAAGTGGAAAAGAGCCCATTTTCCTAATCTCATTGGCATCTAGATTGTATTTTATGGATTTTATCATATGGAACTAATATTTCAGTACATTTCAGAAAGACTTTGCTTAATGCAATCCAGCATTGCTGATTATACTGGCCAATTTTTACAACATTATGAAACAATTAAGATGATACATATGCAATATGAATATAGCATAAGTAAAATATGAGCTGAGCAACATGATGGTGAACAGACCTATTTCTGGGACACTCTTTGCTGGATACTTGACTGAACAAAGAAGGACAGGGACAAAAGAGCTGAGAAGGTGCTTTTCTGTAAGCCCTGGTTCATGTACCTATAGGACGTTCTAATGTCTGCAAGAGACAACAGTGTGCAAAGGTCCTTATCAGAGTTGTCCCTTCTGCAAAACCTTGCTGAACTTCTACAGAAACCCCCAGGATTGCAGGAGTTTCACCCTTCCAGATCCATCTGTGTGCCTGAGGCCAATGCTCGAGCCATAAATATTGGTCAGAAAATTTGGTAGGTATTGCGTTGTTGGACTTGGGGAAGAGTCTGAGTTTGCCGGGCTGCAGGCATGGAGACATTAGAAGCGTTCTGCCCTGGGGAGTTTTTTTGGGGGTGGTGGAGAACAATGAGAAGAGGGTGACGTCGCTGGGAATGAGACAGCCTCCCACCCAAACCAGCCCAGGCAGGGTCCTCCCAGCAGTATGCCAAGTTTCAGTTCCAGGGGTAGAGGCAGGGAGAGAAACAAGCACAATACATGCACACAGACAGACCTGTGCCCCAAGCCCTTTTATGCAAACATGGGCAGAGAGCTTCCAAACAAAGGTGTGGAAAGGGCTTCCCTCAGGTGGTTTACTTACTAAGTGGCAAAGTAGCAGTTTATATGCATTGCACCTCCTGATGTGTTTGGTGGGCACTTCTCCACACGCTAAAGGGCAGTGGCAGGGGTAAGGTCCCCAGTTCTGCACACACAGCAAGTTAGCCCAGTATCAGACACTTTTTCAGGGCCAAAAGTAGAAAATGCCAGGGTCAGAGAAAGAACAGACATAAGCAATTAATCTGCTGGTAAATGATCTGAGTAAAATCTGTCGAGGAATTTAGTGCATGTGCTCTGTGCAATCTTAGTGATGGAAGAACCTGCCGTCCCACGCGAGGTGCCTGGCAGGAATTTAGCACCAATGGTCCCAGGGCACTGCCTGCTCCCTGAGGGCACTAACCCTGCATCTAAGCCCAACTCGACTGCTCCCATCTTCTGCAGCCCCACAGAGATTTCAAAGTCCTACTGCAGTCTCTCTCCCTCTTCACCTTTGTTGCCCAGGGATCTTGCAGGACTCCAAAAGACTCTCACTTCATTTTCCTTTAAGCAGATTACGCCTGGACATTCAGCTGTGGGAGGGGAATGGGATTCTGGCAACTTTAATGAAGTCCAAGGGTATTTAGGTTCAAGTGATGACAAATGAGTGTAATTAATATATTAAAGTATGAGTCTGTAAGTACTCCCACCCTCAGAGTAGTTTTGCTTGTTTTTAAATACAGTTTCAAAACATAATTCATTATGTGATCTGAGGGGATGTCGAGCCAATTTCCACTTGGATCCATGTCCTAGAGGACTGCAAGGAACGTGTTATTCTGCCTCGCACCAGGGATAATGCGTGCTTCTCAAACCGAATTCATGTGAATTGCTTTCAAGTAGCCGTAGTCAAGCAAGCAGCTGGTTGGACTAAAAGCCCCAGGGAAAGCATCTCTGAAGTCCCAGGCACACACACAGTCAGATCTATCCCAGCTCTTCCTAGAGGTCCCTGCTTTTACTCAGATGCAGCTTTTAGCTTGTTAACACCAGCCCTGGCAAAAGATGCAATTGCTGTACTTGAGTATCTGATCAAAAATGTCAGGGTATTACCACTTTCTAGTCCCAGACTTGGCCCCAGTGGCTGTATTAAAAACTCTGGCAGAATTCTGAAAGTAAACGAAGACTTGGATTTCACTTCAGACGTTTTCTTTGAATTTTAAGATCAGCTGATCTTTGATCTTTATTGATCTTTATTGTTTCCTCCATTGCTCGACACCTTTACCATCGTAAGAAACAATGTGTTTGGATTGCAAGATCTTTTGCTGATGGAGAACTGACATATACATCTTTTACCTTTCTGAATTTATCTTTTAATTCCTGCGTCTCAGTTTATTCAAAGCACATGATCCAGAGGGTGAGTCAGACCAGGAGTCAGAATTGCCCTCGATTGCCTCTATCTCCAAAGATAACTTGCAGAGTCTATTCCAGCTGGCATCCCACACTGATGCAGTAGCAGTAGTAATAGTGTTCTGACATCCACAGGGTAGGAAAACTCTCCTGATTACCTGGAAATTTATGGCACAACAGAACAATATTTGTTATTATATCTGTAGCCAATATTGTATTTCCACATGGAGCAGCACTAAAGCATTAGCCACTAGTGAATGAGCCACAAATCAGGAAGGATGACTGCTTTATGCAAACAACACTCTTTAAGAGTCTTAAGTGATTTTAAAACACATACCATGCTGCAAGTATATACCATCTTGACTTTTTTTTTTTTATTGGGAACTGTTCAACAGCTTTACACTTGCACATAGATTTGAAAATGCAGGCTGGAATAGATGGAGCAAACATTTTACTTAAGACTTTTTAAACTATTGAGTGCAAAGTACAAATAGTCGATAGTTGTGTATCCAGTTCATATGATCAATCTAGTTTAAAAATTAAAAGTCCTCCAAAATTTTCATGCATCATGCTATACAGTGTGTGCAAATAATTTTTACATTCCAAGTGCTTTATACGACACAAATCTAACCTGCTTCAATTAAAGTCTGAAAATGCCCCAAAACAAATAGCTAAAGTGATTTCAGTAAGGAAATTGACACTACAAATAACGTTCCCTGAACAGTAATAATTGCACTATATCTCTCTGCTCAGTTGTAAAAATAATGATTTTGTGTTTCCCAATGAAAACTAAAATATCAAGTTCTGAGGTGTGCACTTGTGGTCTAATAAAATATTCACTTGGGCTTGTAACAAAAATGGAAATAATAAATGTATGTAATTTCTGGAAAATGTGACTTTCTACCATTCTAAATATCCAGAAAGAAATAGTGGAAGGCCCTTATCATTGAGACAGCAGTTGTCTTCATAAACTATTGGAGTCATCTGCAATACACGGTCTGGGTTCAGGACAGATTCTAAGTACAAGAAAATTATCTAAAACTTCAGCCTGGAAAGGGCTTAATAAGACCATCTTCTCCTCCCCAGCCCCGTTGTGCCTGCTTGCTGCAATACGTGCTCCATGGGACATGAGTGGGCAGTGACCATCCAGCTGCACAGCCTCTCCATCACCTCACTGCTGGATGTTACAACCACATGCTACGACCACCTTAAAATGATTGCACTTGACTAGGATTTTCTGATCCACATCAACAATTTGGTCTTGAGATCTTTATCTGGAGACTAAGTCTTATGAGGAGAGGCTGAGGGAGCTGGGGTTGTTCAGCCTGGAGAACAGGAGGCTGAGGGGAGACCTTATCACTCTCTACAACTACCTGAAAGGAGGGTGTAGTGAAGCAGGGGTCAGTCTCTTCTCCCAAGTCATGGGCAATAGGACAAGAAGAAATGGCCTCAAGTTGCGCCAGGGGAGGTTCAGATTGGATATTGGGAAAAATTTCTTCACTGAAAGAGTTATCCAGCCCTTCTGGAATGGCCTGTCTAGGGAAGTGGTTGAGGCACCATCCCTGGAGATATTCAAAAGATTAATTGACATGGTGCTTGGGAATATGGTTTAGTGCTGGTGTGTGTGTTCGGTTTGGTTTTTGGTGTGGAATGTTTTGGGGTTTTTTTTTTTTATGGTTGGACTAGATGATTTTAAAGGTCCCTTCCAACGTAAGCGATTCTGTGATTCTATGATCTTTCCTCCAATATAAGACAGGCAATGAACAACCCAGGTATTTTCTATGTGTACTGTAGCTGAGTAGACGTGGCAGCTGTCTATAGGACAGGTGAGACACCAAATCCTGGTTTTATATACTCATACCTTTCAAATTGACATTTCCTGTAATTTTTTCTTACATTTTCATTTTGGATTTTTCTGCAGTTGTTGCTAAACCTGAGCTTTTCATTTCCCAGTGAATGGGACAGGTACATTACTCCACTTGCAGAAATATTCAAACTCCTGCCTAAAATGAAAATGGCTAATACTTGAAATTTAGTTTCCCTCTACAAAAACTAACACAACAGAAAATTTGAAAACCATGAAGTTTTCTCTTAATAGGACTAATGAGGCAGCTGCCAAGGTTCTTGCATAATTTCATGAAGACCTGCCCATGTGGAGGTGCATCCACATCCTGGAAATCATGGAGCAGGGATAGGATCAGCCTTTTAGAAGCGTTGCAATTTCTTCTCCTGATCAGTCTTTGTTCCTTGGGCAACTTATAAAGCAAGGCTCATACTTACATTGTGCCACACGGAAATTGTCCTTCACGCATTGATATGAATTTAGCTGCAGTAGAGAAGGAAAGTAAAACCTGCCTTCTCATCCTCCTGAAGCTTGTTGTCCTCCAGGCAATGGGACCAGTCCCTTTGATTCATTGGATGGTCATAGAAGCTGATTTGACAGTTTCTCCTACTTTCTTTGCTTCCCTTTGCTTCAGTGTTTGGCGGGTTGAGTTGGGTTCATCCAAGGAAATGGACTTGACCCAAAATAACCAGATTTTCTGGGGCATTACCTATCTCCAATCATATTCAAGCCCTTCAGGACAAATTTCAAGTTTCTGTGAGTTTATTATACCGTCCTTGAATGTTTCCCTCACACCCTTTTCAGACACATAGAAAACTGTTTCCTAAATGAACTCCAAGCCAGGACACGAGCCTCCCTCATTCATTTGTATGCTTTTGGCTTCATGCAAACAACACTAGCTCTGTGGTTTCATGAAATGGACTAATTTATCACTGAGTGTGATGGTGATGATACCACCACCCTTTACTTATGTCGGATGCCTCGCAGCTGTCTGATCAGACAGATTTCCCGTTCCTCTGGCAAGACTTCATGAAAGGCACAACGCTAAAGATGAAAGGTCAATTTTATATAATTGATGAAAACAATGAGTAGCAGATTAAACCAGCTTTCTGGTAAATGGTGCCATTACTTTCCAGTAAATAATGTCATGAATTACTTGATGAATAACATAAGTTGTGAGATAAAGACGATACTCATTAAATGATGGAAAATTAGGCAGTTTTATAAACTCAAATATGCCTTTAGTTTTCTTTCCACTATGATCTAGTCCTTGAAATATTTACCAACAGGTCATTTTAGCTAGGCTAAGTAATGAAATCTGAGTACGAGTTTAAGCTAAATTCAGTCTGCTTCAATTGCACTGTTTAAGCAGCATTGTTTCTAGGAGTTTCTAGAAGTACAGGAATGTGAGGTGGTACAAGGGATGCAGCCTTTTCCAATCAGCACATCGAAAAGACCTTAAGCATCCCCCCTCATTCCAGACCCTCCTGAGAGCCATTCTCACTACTTGCATCATTCAAATCATTTTAAGCAATCATTTCAATTTCTGGTTGCAAATCAAAAGCATGTCCCCTGCTAGATGAGTAGAGAAAGTTTCTTTGCAGAGGTAGGAGCTTTTCTGTGGTTTTGCTGGCAGGGGAAATTACAGCTGGCATGGCTGTTAGCCAGTACAGCAACAGGAACAAGTCTCTTCTGCAGTGGGAAGGAATTACTAAAAAGACAGAAGATTATTTCCAGCCTAAAATACTCAATTCTGATGTCTTTACAGAAGTAATGAAGCCAAAATCAGTGGGGAATCTTGCATGAAGAACAGGGGGAAATATAATCTGGTCAAGTAAGAAAACATATTTAAAGTAACTGTCTTTCAAATAACTCCTCAGCAGAGCTCAAAAAATCCTAGAGAGCATTTGTGACCCATTGCTGTTGTCAGGAATAGAAGAAAGAGGCTCTAGAAAGCACTTCTAGCAGGCATAGTGGAGGATTATAAATGTAGCCTTTCAAAACTGAACTTCACAAGCTGAGAAAGGAATTATAACAAGTCGTTGCTGGTGACCTTGAGGAGATTCAACTTAGTAACCCAGCAAGGTCCCTTCCAGTTCTGTCACCACACTTAAAGCCACTTTGCTTAAGTGTGATTTAGCGTTTTTATTTGCTTTTATGAACACTCGTGCCAAAGGGTTTCTGTTTGCACAGATACGTGGGGAGTGGTTGCTGTGGATGTGCATGTATGCACCCCCGTGTGCCAGAAAGGGCTCTCTGGGGCCTCTCCCCTTGGCTCTGAAGTATCAGTCACTCAAACAGAGAGCAGAAATGGGCAGTTGCATGTTACTTAGGAAGACGGTGACTTACCCTGGAAAATAGACCCGAAAATAGTCAGAGAGATGCCATGAGAGATGGAGGTGGCAGCTCGGTGGCATCTGGTTTGCGCAGTGTGGGTGTGTTATCTCTAGTATACCCATGAGCAAAGATTTTGGTAAAGCCATAACTGTGCACATGCAAACCAAGACATGGTATCATGAAGGTCTATGCTTACCTCTTGGCCACCCCACCCATGGCCAAACTCCTCCACACTCTCACCTGAGACCCCAGCTTCACAATAGCATCTTCTCAAGTCTTTGGCTGGTGAACATCAGCCAGTGGTCAAAAGTCTGCTAATAATCCCTGCCAGAACAAAGGGCTTTGTTCCCTGGGCAAGTGGTGCTTTAGAGCCTGCTGCTGAGACTCCCTCTCCTCCCCTATCAGACGGGGCTGCAAATCAGCTGAAGATGTTAATCCGACAAACAAATATTTATACAATATCATTGACCGTTGCAGCCCAAGGTCACTGTGGAAAAAAGCAACACAGTAAATTTTTCTAAACATCTTTTCTTGTATCTTCTTCTTTAGAAATTATAATGCCTTTTTTTTCTAAATTATTTTCAAGGAGGGCAAGGAATGAACCACAAAAATACACATCTTGCAATTATAATTTGTCTCCATCGTAGCCAGAAGTAGATTTGCAGATATATTTTCGTCCAAACTGGCCTCCTTTAATATTTCCATCTTTTTCCATCTTTCCCAAATAACCAAACACAGATCACAGAAAGGCGGCAATCTGTTGTTATTAATTTCTTCTTTCTGGCTGCAGTAGGGATCTCTGTTTATTGTTTGTTTTGGAATATATAATAGCTTTTCTTCCTTACATATCTGTTTGTTGGCTTCTGCCTCCTCAGGACATCTTACCCTTAGTTGATGCACAGAGAATTTGACGGCTGGGAGAACACTCATCAGGATGTCTTTTTTAATTGTCTGGATGTCTATACCTAGAGCCCCTCTCCTAGTTTTCTTTCTGGCACCCACAGTGGGTGTGGGGAAACATGGGTCAGTCTGTCACCCAAACACCAGGACATTTTTCCAGCTCCTCAGCAAAGCCCTTGTGTTGCCTACACATTTTTGGCAGCCGCCCCCTGGTTTTCTGTGCCTTTCACCCAAACAATTTCCTTTCAGCACATAATTTCATTCTTGCTATCTGCACTCACACTTGTTTATCCTGCCTAGAAGTCCAAGCTGAGACAACCCTTTGAGACAGATGCTGTAAAATTTAAGAGCAGGACACTCTCTTTGTATCGAAGAGTGGATTAGCCTGTGCAGGAGACAGTTGGTCTTCTTGGTCCTATGGGAAAATCAAGAATTTCAGGCTTGGTCCTTAGCTATCTCAAAGAGTAAAAACTAGCATTAGCTAGATTTGTCTCATTTGGCAGATGTTCCAAGAGTGACCGGTTGTGCGTGTCTCAGACCCAAGGATGGCAGAGGTCTCTCCATGTAGGTACCTGCCTCTTTTTAGTGTCCAGTTTAGACTACACAACCCTTTACTAGAAGGGTAAAAGTGGGGGAGATGATTCCTGCCCCTCCTGGTTTGCCCACAGTTGGATGAGAGGTGTGTGCCAAAGGTGGACATGACACAAGGACAGCCCAGGGTTGGGCCAGTGGCTCATGAGCCAGATCTCTGTCGCTCTGCAGAGAGGTGCACCCTCGAGGCCCCTGAGGAAAATGTGGGCAGTGACTGTTCCCTTCTGACAAGGAACTTGCAAAGTCAATAAATAGGGGAACTTGCAAAGTCAAGCTTACCCAGGTAAGTCTGACTTTTGTTACTTGTTCAATTCAGACATTTTAAAATACTAAATTCTCCACTTGATGTTTTCTCTCAATTACCCTAAATCATTAAAACTATAAAAGAATCTCCACCAATCTGGAAACAATAAATCTCGGCACTGGAACACTAATCGGGTTTCCAAACACCCTCCTAAATAGCACTTAATTTGAATTATGGATACTAGCTGCAGCTGTGTTCAAATAAGGACGACAAACGTGGTTCCATCGCACTGGGGCGTGACTGCAGCTTCACATTTTTATCACTGAATCAACGGGTCATTTCTAACCACTGCGTTCGCAGAAACCCACCACTGTCAGCCCTGTTTGGAAATGCCATCGAGATGTAGCCTGCAACAGTGCTTGACGTGAATATTAAGTGTGGTCTCCTGGTTATGGCTATTGCAAAATATTTCGAGTGACTGCAGCCTGATCTGCTTTGGTTTCCATCCACATTGCCCCAGAAACTCGGGAATTTCTTAGCACAAGATTTACCCTAACGCAGTCAAACTGCATCTGCTTGAGGGTGCAGCCAGTAACTCTGTGAATTATCAGCTGTGCAGCGGGTCTGCAGTACCCTTGGCAGTGCAAAATGTGGCACATACAATAGAATGCAACATATTCTAAAGAAGTTCACATCTATTCATGCATGTACGCATTTCAAAATATGTCAATGGAAAACAGTCAAGAGACATCTTTGATGTTACTTCTTTTATGTACCCAAAAATCAGGTTTGAAATAACGTTTTATCCAGAGTTTTATCTTGCTGCACCCCTGAGGGTTTTTAAAGGATGCTTTCTTCTTATGATCATTCAAAAGAAAAAAAAAAAAAAGATAGTATCTTTCTTAAACTAATAAATTAAAAATTAAACATTCTTAACAACCTTTCCTTACTTTCTAGAATCTAAATACTGAAAAGCAACAGTCCTTCCACAACGCCAGCATTACACAGCTCTCCAAATAACAATAAAAAAAATAAAAATCCTGTTCATTTTTCACTTCTTCCCTGGTGCTGCCCAGCCTGGCTCAGCTCAAGGAACCTCTAGCTCAGATTACAGTAAACCCTCCCACATATCACTGGATTATTTCTGAACTGTAAACAAGAACCCGAAAATACACTCATGGTGCAGCTGTGCTTGTGGCCAAACTTCAATGTGCTATTACTTTAATTTGACTCTTATAAGCATGAACAGATTCTCATCTTCAGGCAGGAAGGCATCCCATCAGTGGTTTCTTTGCTGTTGATTTGTATGCGTGCCTCTGACTCTCGCTGTGACTGCCACAGCCAAAAGGAGAACCAGATCTCCATTTCACTCAGCCTTGCATAAATAAAAATATCATTAAGCGCTATTTAAAATATGTTACATTTAACAAATCGGCATGAAATCCCTCAGAATTTATTGCACTTGGCAATATTAATAAATGTGGTCTATATTCTATAAATCAAAAACATACTTGCTGGAGGTGTGTGCACTTGAAATCACTTCTACCCAGAATTCTACTCTTATTACCATTAGGAAGTGTTTTCTCCTGTTTTACTGGATACATGTCGATGGGAGTGACTACAAGATATATTTTAGTCAAACAATATATTTTCTCTCCTCCCACCAGATGGGAAGTGCTTTTTCCTCATTGAAAAATGTCATCTTGTATTGATTATCAATCACAATAAATACATTATAAGGGCTTGAAATGGTTCCTTTACTTTAAAAAAAAGAATTCAGAAGACAGAACAATGGGTACAATTAAATATTGCAAAATGCTTTGCCATTTTACAGTAAAAAGTCTTTGGGTTAAGTCAGTAATGTCATTCTCTTTAAACCTTACATACAATAAATTGTTACTAATTTTTTACTTTTTCTAATTTTAGAGGAATGTTTTAAAGAGCTGTCACAAACCACGGAGTTTCATACATTCCAGATGTGTTGGTAGGTGCAGAGAGGTGTGTGAGTCTATGACCCATTGATGTCCCAGATAAGACATTGCGTGATATAGATCTGCCTTACAGAAGCCTGTGGAGGGTCCTGTTTTCCATCTGTGTGTAATGCTACAGCTTCTTCATACAAATCAGCAAAAGGAGAGAGCATGCAAATCATGGATTTTTTCCAGGTATTTGGAGTCCAGCCTTTCTACACCTTCTCTGAGCACCTCCTAAGCCATCCAGACACAATTTCCCAGATTTGCACATGGAGGCATTTGACTAGACCACCCTTTGTTACCTCTGAGCCACCAAAAGCCCAAATCAGTCCTGGGGAAGACTTTGCCCTCCAAGGAAGGTATGAAAACAGACATGACAAAGGAGGCAGCAGGATATCCTGGGATGCAGGAGCCTTTGGTTCAGACAGCAAAATTGAACTAGAGGAGAGTGGATCTGCTGAAATACATCAATTTCTTCAAGCCACATGTGGAGAATACATTCCCATTAACACATGCTCATAAATCAGCTTAGAACCAATAAGGGGCTTGTACAAAGTGTATTCGTGTAAGATCATAGCATCATAGAAGAGTTTGAGTTGGAAGGGACCTTTAAAGATCATTTAGTTCAAACCCTCTGCAATGACCAGGGACATCTTCAATTAGATCAAGTTGCTTAAAGTCCTGTGCAACTGCACCTTGAACATCTCCAGGGATGGGGCATCTACCACCTCTCTGGGCAATCTGTGCCAGGGTTTCACCATCTTCATTGTGAAAAATTTCCTCCTTATATCTAGTCTAAATTTACTCTCTTTTAGTTTAAAATCATTACCCCTTTCCCTAACACACGTGGCCTCTTAAAAAGCCTGTTCCCATCCTTCTTATACGCTCCCTTTAAGTACTGAAAGGCCACAATGAACCTTCTCTTGGAGCCTTCTCTTCTCCAGGCTGAACAATCCCAACTCTCACACCCTGTCTTCATAGGAGAGGTGCTCCAACCCTCTGATCCAACAGGTCCATGTCTTCCCTGTGTTGAGGGCTCCAAAGTGGGACACAGTACTCCAGGTGGGGTCTCACCAGAGCAGAATCCCCTCCCTCGACCTCCTGGCCACACTTCTTTTGATGCAGTCAAGGAAACGTTTGGCCTTCTGGGCTGTGAGTGCACATTACTGGCTCATGTTGAGCTTCTCATCAACCAACACCCCCCAAGTTCTCAGCAGCGCTGCTCTCAAGCCCCTCACCCTTCAGATCTGTGTTGTAAAAGCAACGTAGAACTCAGGGGTTGATCCTCAAACTCTCCACTGGAATGACCTGCAGCTCATTGGAAGTGTATTTCTACCCTCAGACTTTGCCTCCTGTTGCTCCCACCCAGGCCAGCTCATTGATGCTGCCTTTGCACATTCAGAGGCAAATTCAAGTTACAGCCTGGTCTAGTGGGAGGTCTAGTCCCTGACCATGGCAGGAGGGGTTGGAACTCGATGATCTTTAAGGGCCCTTCCAACCCAAACCATTCTATGATTCTGTGATTCTAAGTTATATGTCAAAAGTTAGGAATCAAGATGTTAGACTGTGTTAAGTATTTTAAATATTTTCTCTTACCATGAAAGGGAATTTTATGTCCATTGTTAAAACTGTCATGACTCATTTTTCTACATTTGTGGGCTTAAAACTAAGCCAACTGTTACACTTGCTCCTGATGGTTATGCTAAACAGGTTTCACTACCTACCTTGTTCTTTCTGTTATGTATTAACATTCTTACCCCTGCTTCTTCATTGATAACACTACAAATGCGATATGATGAATCTGTTGTCAGGAGGTTGTCATTTGTTTCAGTTTCATGTTTCTCACATGAAAAAATGTTGGAGATCAGATTATGTACTCACAAACACATGCCCTTTTCCCTCTGTGCTTCTTTATAGCAAGGCTGATTTTGACGAGCTGACCTCAAGTCAGCAGAAACCTTACATGTGTTTGTATTTAGATTTCAAAAGGGTTTTTTTGATTATTCCACCCTTGCATTCTTTTCTGTACCTCACTTTAAAACAGTGAACAATAGAAATAAAAAGTTTCTAATTGACTTGATTTATTTTAATAAACACAGCTACAGAGAAGAAAAAGACTATTAATTATTCTAAAAATATACATATTTTTGTCATCCCTACTTTTCTGGGACTTGAAAAAGATTATCTCTCAAGAGTCATGTTTCATCTCTGCAAAAGCATCAGGAGCATCCCCACTGGGGTGTGTTTACTCACCTCACTGGTTAACTTCCCCCTGTATTCACACCACTTCATGTTTGCAGTACTGGATGGGAATTGGACCCATGAATTATTTAATGTAAAAATACTGGCATAAATCATACTGTCAGAACGGAAAACAAGTGAAAAAATAGCCCAAGGAATTAATCTCCTTGTGAAATATTCTGGGTGAAAGGTAGATGTTTTTAATAATTGCTGACTTCTGGAGTGAAATGGAGCTTCACTGAGGAAAATACTGGGTCCAGGAAATATGTCCACAGTGAAATATGTGGATGAATGGAAGGACTGAACATTCTTCCCAGATAAAATCTCTTCACAGATAAACTTTCTTGATATTAATGACTACGTTTTTAGCATTAAATGACTATTCTATCCAGATTTGGGATAAAATCCAGGAATTTTGTTGCAGTAAGGTATGTATTTAATTGGCATCTTGATCCGAGGCCAGAATTAAGGGGCTCCTTTGACGTGACTCTGTGCAATTGGGGGGGGGAAGGGGAGAACACCTCGCCTCAGCCGCTCGCTCTCAGGAACACACCATCATCCAGCTACAAACCCTCCCAGCTCCTCTTCCAGGAGCTCCTCGATGAAACAGATACTAGATAAGGGCAAGAATTTCAGGGTTTGTTTTTTTTTTTTCCAAATGATTGAAGAAGTTGCATCATCGCTAATACATCATCTGTAACACAGCGTTCTCTGCCAAGGAAAATCCCACACCATCACATAAAGGCAAGAAGCGAAGCAGCAGACATGAGCAAACCCAGAATTCCTGAGTGCCTGCGTTAGACTGCTACTGTTGCCTGAAACACAGACTCTACATGAAAGGCCCCATACACTGATCCATACATTATTTAGACATCTAAGCTGCTTACCCACAAATCTTCAAGGCTAGGCAGTGCAGAACCCAGGCTGCCTGGGGAGAAGAGAAACAGCAGGCACCAAAGCCAGAACCCTAGCCCTTGCCACACTGGGCAAGGATAGAAAGGGAAGAACTTGGGAAACCTTTTGAAGGTTTATTTTCATACAGGTGGGAAGTGATACAGGTTTACTTAATAGAAGAGTATTTTAAGAAAGAAAGGCACTTTCAAAATTTGCATGTGTTTCTTTCAAAGTTTGTTAATATGTTTAATAACCATTGTAATAGTCCATATCTGGCCCATCAAAGTTGCTGAGGCTAAAAATGGTCTGGTGATGTAGGGCAGCATTTCGAGAGTTCATCCAACAGGTGGGAGCCCACGGTTGAATTTCCCTTGCAGATGGAGGAAGGCAAGGTTCAGACTTCATCGTTCTTGCAGGGCAGTCTGGGATGTGAGATGGCAGGTGTCCACCATCTCACATACCAGGGCCACGCTGCTGGTCAGGAGAGGACTTGTCCATCTGCTGCAGAGAAAGAGCAAGTGACAGGCAACTCCTTGGCCTTGTCTGCTGGGTGTTCAGCCCTGGGACTCTCTGCTTTTAAGGGAAATGCCACACTTGGGGTATTTGTGCAGAACAATAATGAGAAACAGGTCTGGGAGAAGGGCTAGAGGGGCCAAGGCTAGTCTGACCTGCACGAACACCCTGTGCAATCCACAGCCAAATGCTCTCTGCCCAGAGCCACAGCTCCCATCAGAGACAGTCAGAAAGCCCACACAAACATGTGTGCACACAGAGGTCTCTGCCCTCCTGGGTAGACTCAGAAGCCTGGAAAGGCCTTCCAGATGGGATCTGCTCCGATCCAAAGCTCCAACACAGGAAGAAATACATACCTTTGTCATCCTGATGGATGTTGGTTTGGCATATCCTTAAATTTCCCCCAGCAAGGGACATTCTGTAGCTGTCCCAAATAATCTGTTTCAGGGCTTCATTGCCTTGCTGACAGAAACATTATGTTCTTCTCTCTAACCAAAACCTTTCTTGCTGCAATTTAAGTCCATTACATCTTGTCCCAACCACAACAGACAGAAAGAAGAAATTATTCTCTTGTGGTCAACAGAAGCCCTTTTTATCTTTGATATTTGCTGTCATATTTTAGTCTCAAGATTTCCTCCTTCAGGGTAAGTAACTTCAACTTACTGAGTCTTCCTTCCCTGTTCAGTTTTTCAGAGCCAAATCATTCTCCAGATGAAGAGTTTCTGGTTGATTCATATCTACCTTGAAGCATGGCATTGCAACAGGAGGAAGCAGTTCAGCAGAGGCTTCACCAGAGCTGAGAGGAGCAGAAAGAGTATTTAGCCTAGTAGTGAGTCTAGTAAAGACAGTTCAGTAATGGTGGTCACCATTTGTACATCTGGGTGCAACACTGGATGCTCACAACTCGATGCACACACTCAGTGCATGATCCACTACCAAGGAACATGTGGTCCACTGCAGTCAAGGTCCTTTTCTGCAGAAGAACTGTCAAGCCAGTTCTTCTGCAGATGTGTTTCAGCAGTTGGTTGGTCTTACCTCATGAAAGGTGTCTTAAAATACTACAGGTTTGATAGCATCCTACTTTTTTCAGACTAAATCTCCAGTCCTTCTGGAAATCCAGTCCTGTCCTCCAGTGTACATGAAGTCTCTCCAAGTTATGCGACAGCTTATTTGAAAAGCATTTGAGCATATTAAGGCCAATCTTACTAGTGCATGCCAGCAGGGAGGAGACCACAGACCACAGACCACACACTGCAGTTGTTCTGACGTGCTCATTTGAGTCCAAGAGATGGAGGCTCTCCAGTAGTACCTTGCTGGAGCTATAGTGCTGGTATGTCAACCTGCCCCCCCCTGAAAACCACAAACAAAGTTCCAGTGCAAAAGTTAACCCTGGGTCAAGCTTTGCTTAAAGTCAAATCTTCTGCTTAAGAAAAAGTCGATATCTTTGCCTTTTCATGTTTCCACTACAAACATCACGTCAGGGGAACTGAAGTCAGGAAAAGAAGAATTAAAAATTTACTCAGTGTATCTCGTATATCCAAAAAACTATAGGGGAAAACAGAAGAAAGTGTCTGAAGGAGCATAGGAACATCTCTCCTTTTCATGGTGGGTGTGAGGCAGTAGGAGCTTCTCAAGAGAAAACAGCAAAAACACACACAGAATACACATTATCTCTGAGGTCAGAAAGCTCCAGACTATGCAATAACATAACATATGTTTAATAATTTCATAAGAAAAATGTTAGCTAAAATCTTTCTGACATTTTATTTTTACCTCTTATTTGTTTTAAAATATGTGAAAATATCCTCCATGATTTGCAGTTGATTAAACTTCTTTGTTTAAGCAGTAGAATATCTTCCTATATTCAGCTCTTCAGAAATTTGTGTCCAGACCTCAAAGCTTGCAAGTTAGACATACTTCAGATCAGAACTAGAAGGAATTTCTGAGGGTTCACCAGGAGCACCCGGTGGAGGTTTTCCATGGTATGAATTGTGCCGTTAGGCAACAAAATCTTCTGAATCTCAAATTTGGGATTTTTCCCATAGCACAAGACAGAAGCAGGCTTTAGCCTTTGTCGTTAGTATGTTGAAGATCACAACTAACACAAGTGAGTGACCTGGTATAACTAGGAGCAGAACAATTCTCAGGCTGTCTTTTTATGAACAGCAAAGAGAACTTTTGTTTAATTTCCCAGTGGGAAAAAAAAATCTAAAATAAATTTTTTATTCCTTTCCTTTTGCATTTTGACTTTCCAATAACTTCAACAATGAAAGTTATTGCCCAACTATTCTGTACTGCTCCAGTTAACTAGGTAATTTCTGCCCATTATTCCAGAATTTAAAACTAACCTTCTGTAATATTTCACGTCAACATTTCGGTACCTCATGACAACAAAATGTTTCTAACTTCTGCTGTGTGACTCAATGACTTTCAAGTGCTTCTGCAAGAAATTACTGAAAATATTTCACAATTTTACTAAGAGTAGATAGAGAGAAATGTCTAAACATTACAGTTAGAGTACAGGCTAAACAATCTCCTTTAATCCCCAAAGTTTGAATGATGATGATGATTTCTTCATCTAATGATGAAGAAATGTATCTCTAGTATAGCACCTTCGTTTGCATTCATAAAAAATATTATAAATACACAGTTCTGATTCAAGCCCTACCACAGTATACTCAGGCATCCAGCTGTTCACATATATAAAGAGAATTAGAAAATATTAGGACTTTTTTCTTAACCTTTGTGGTTATGTGAGTCTGTGCAGTCAAGTACTCGCAGACATATTTTGGGCAGAGGTGATTCTGGTACTGTCTTTCTACTTAACTCACCAGAACTTGCAGGTGTATAAGATATCCTCTAGGTCTTAACCTAACCTGGTGCACTGCTTACTTCCAGACTGTTGCACAAAGGTCGCATTTTTGGGAAGACTTCTTTATGTTGCTTTCAGTGAGGTATACTCCAGGACTACTGATGTTACTCCGGTTCATAAAACCCTTTTGTGTGAAGAGATTTAGTCCATTTCAGTACTTTAACATACGTTAAGATTATTCCTTGCATACTCTTGTACTTTCAGTAATCTAGCCCTAAAAACTATGTCCCAGTCTCTTGCATTTTGCCTTGAAATTGCTAAGTTGCAGATTTACAGCTAACGTGACTGAGACCCGGTTCAGAATTTGGACCTGAATGTGGCCCTCCAGACTGCTGAAGACTTGACACAGGTGGGTGCAATCATATGCAACCCCCATGATATCTCCTATGGCAAATCCTGCAGCAGTATTACTATAACCATACATAGCTACACATAATGCCTGGAATCCAACCAGCAGCCAGATTTGAAGGATCATCCATAAAAGTTTCACATAGCTAAAGAGAGCAGTCAGCCCACTCTTAATAAATTTAACATTTTCACAGATTCTCTGGTCAGCTTTACGGTCTGAGGCACTCTTTAAAGAGACATATACATTTATATGCACGTATGCAGGTCACCTGGAAAACATCCAAGGCCTTCCTTAAAGCAGTCAGACACAGATTTCTAGATGCATTAAGGGAGATCTGTGTGCCGCGGTAGTGATCCTGCTCACAGCACTGAAGATTTATTTGGTGTAGCGGTGGGTTCAGCAGAATTTCAGACCTGCGAATATGTCATAAGATAAGCATGTCAAAGGCTGTGGGTATGTCAGGTAATTTGACTTGTACACCTATCTTTGTTCTGGCATCTGCCCGGTTGTGATATACACAAATGATATCGCTGAGGGAGTACTGAAGATCTGACGGGTACTGGTACCTGTTAAAGCGAGACACAAAATGGTAAATATTAACTATCTCTCTGCTTGGTTTAGAGAAGTCAGGCAATGTATTTCTGGCAGGATGAAACGCTAGCTGATGTGGTACATGACATGTGTATCTGATACGTGATTTAATGTCCACACGTAAGTTGAAACACTACAGGTCTACCTCACTGCATGGTTTCTAGCAAAAAGATGTTTAACAGTGGTAGGAGAAAATATGTGTTAGGAATAATCTATCTGAAAAAGAGCATACCATATTTTGCAAACAAGGGATCATCTCAAAGAGTTGTGACAGTTGGGCCTCAGCATGGAGGAAGAAAACAAAGGAACAGGAGACAACTGGTGACCTGGAATTAAGTGTAATGTTGAAGGTTATCACTCATCTGGGTGAATGATACAGCAACAAGGCTTGCAAAAGGAGCAAATTTGAGGTTTTCTGGAATGCAAAGCTTCATATGGGCCCAAAGATTGCAATAAACTGCATTATTTTTTCAATTATTGCAGTGCTGAACTCACAGGTCCCAGAGAAGGTGGTAAGTGGTTTGCCAAACTCCAAATATGATGAGAATTGACATAATGAAGAATTTTGGTCAGCTTTTTTTACTAACCTTCCATATCCGTTCAACTTCTTGCTATGTTTCCTTGAACCGATTAGGTCAAGATAGCATGCCTTAAGGGCACTATTAGGAGGGCATCAATAATGCTACTGTGCTGCTAACGTTCAATATTAATTCATATATTAATTAGAAAATTAGATGCACATTGATTGATGCTTTCAGTTTCTGATGCCTATTAGGTAGCCTAAAGATTAAACCAATCTCCAGTGCATTTTTCTTCATCAAGACCAGTTGTCTCTCCATTTCTCCAAATTGTGAAGTCACAACCCTTCCATCGTTCTTTAGTGTTTGCCTCCTCTAAGCTACAAAGAAAATTATGTTTAGTCATGTGAGATGGAAATATGAGATCTGTTTAATAAAGAACCAGGAGATAAGAACACCTAAACCAATTGCATATGAGCTGAAATCCTCCACACGTAACTTCTTGGAAAGGGAGAACAGTCCATGTATAAAATAGTGGGTCGAGTTTAATCAATAAATTCAAGCCATAAATTATTATATAATATTTTTAGGATTAAAAGCCTATATACATGTAGTCTTTTTTGATTTTTAACTGTATAGGATATATGGTTTCAAGTTTTTTAAAGTTTTTAGATTTTTAGGAGGTCCTTTGTCTGTAAGCCATAGAATCATAGAACCATTTAGGTTGGAAAAGATCATTAAGTCCAACTGTTAATCTAGCACTTCCATGCCCACCAATACTTTGTTAAAATTCATGCATTACCCCCTCCTGACATAGAATCATAGAAGAGTTTAGGTTGGAAGGGACCTTTAGAAGTCATCTAGTTTAACCCCTCTGCAATGAGCAGGGACATCTTCAATTAGATCAAGTTGCTTAAAGTCCTGTGCAACTGGACCTTGAACATCTCCAGGGATGGGGCATTTACCACCTCTCTGGGCAACCTGTGCCAGGGTTTCATCATCTTCATTGTGAAAAATTTCCTCCTTATATCTAGTCTAAATCTACCCTCTTTTAGTTTAAAATCATTACCCCTTTTCCTACCACACACGTGGCCTCTTAAAAAGCCTGTTCCCATCCTTCTTATACGCTCCCTTTAAGTACTGAAAGGCCACAAAGAAGTCCCCTTGGAGCCTTCTCTTCTCCAGGTTGAACAGCCCCAACTCTCACACCTTGTCTTCATAGGAGAGAAGCTCCAACCCTCTGATCATTTTTGTGGCCTTCCTCTGGAGTTGCTCCAACAGGTCCGTGTCTTTCATGTGCTGAGGCCTCTGGAGCTGGACACAGTTCTCCAGATGGGGTCTCATGAGAGCAGGGTAGAGGGGTAGAATCATCTCCCTCAAACTACTGGCCATGCTTCTTTTGATGTAGCTCAGTAGACAGTTGTCCTTCTGGGCAGCAAGGGTGGCTCATGTTGAGCTGCTCATCAACCAACACCCCCTAGTCCTTCTCATCAGGGCTGCTCTTGATCCTTTAATCCCTCAACCTGTTTTGATACCAGGGATTGCCCCATCTTCATCCTAGCCTTGAGGACTTGCCATGGTCCAGCAGTTAACTTGGTCTATTAAACCCAGATGTTCAGAGCCTAAACCACACCCTAATTCCTGATCCAGTTTACTATCCCATGCCAGAAACAAGCACCAACTTGCTCAGACTAAGCCGTATAGGTAGAAGAAAGAAGAAAACTCTACTAATCTACAAAACTTTAGCCCAAACAAGGATACTTAGAGTGAGTCTATGTACTATGCAGGAGTTCAGCTCCTTTGTCCTGGAGAAACTTTGCGTGTCCTAGTCTTTTTGCTGTGCATACAACCCTATCATTTTGTTCCTGATGGAATTTGCTGAATCTATGTTTGCAGTAGTTTCAATGATCACAACTATATCTGCAAAAACTTCTAAAGCCAACTGTTACAATGCTTTTACCATCAGTAGTAGTTCATTTTGCTTTTTTATTCCTTGAATTTGTTTTAGCTGATATTCACTGGTTTAAAGTCCTTTATCACTATTTACAGTGAAGATACAGTGCTCTACGACCTAGATCAACAATCTTGGACCAGGAAAAATAGACACTAATGAAAAATTAAGCAGCTCTGGAATAACCCAGAGACTGAAGTTCCTTCACATAAACTACTCCTTTTAGTATTAATGAATAACAAATACAACCACTGAAATAAGGTTGTGAATGACTCATGTTCAGAAAAAGGCCAAAATTCATTGGACAATCTGTTCATAACAAATAATTTAACCAGCTCTAAAAATATTTGTGGGGTTTTTCCTTACAGGGGAAAAAACGTGTCTCACCAAACTGAACTTGTTAAAAGGCAAAAAAACTCCAAGGACTGGCTCGTAACCCTGCTCTCCAGACCAAATAAGGACAGTATGTGGTTGCACTATCCCAGGAGCAGAGCGTTGACCAGACTGTGCCTGACAATCTGATCCTTCCCCTCTGAAGCGTGGGAGAGAGAAACCACTTGGCTGGTGTATTTTAGCTCCCTGACCGCCCCAGTGCTGGCTGGAGGAGCATGGGGGTGATGTGGGCAGGCTTTGCAGTCCCCCCAACACTCTGACAAGCTCCATCAACACAAGGGGAGCCAGGCAGCACCTCACACTTTTATCCTGAACAATGCAAACACACAGGAAACTTGTTTTCCAAATCTTGAGCAATAGGTGCGTTTTGAAAATTTGCATAGTTTAAAGAAATTAAACTATCTCACACTTTGGCTTGAATTCTGCAGGTTCTTGGTGTCCCAACTCACTGTTGAACTATTCCCTTTGACAGTTCCTGCCTCACCATCCCTCTAATGCTTTCTGACTTACTGAGATTGCACCGATGTGTGGTACAGCACTAAATGCATTCCTGAAATCCAAAGAAATTATGTCCATCCAACTAGGTTAACATTCCTCCAAGACTCCAAATACACTTATCAGACGTGAGCTATTTTTTAAATCGTTTCATGCTGAGTGACCTTTAACAAATCAGAGCTAAACCAAGCCTTTACAGATCAATGCATGTATTTCCTCCCCTTAATGTGCTCCAGCCTAGAGGTAGGTAGGAAAATGATGTAACTTTTCACTCTTGTGCAAACTTCCCCTAAGTGCAGTGAGAGCTGGTGCTGTTCTGGCTGGGAGCCTCCACACATAAACTCTTGAGAGGAAGAGGTCATCTTACAAAAATGTTGCTTCCTTGTACGACAAGGGTCTGGTAGACTTGGCCTTATCCTGCCAGGACAGCCTGTAGCATACCTCCCCTGGCCCAGAAGCCATGGCAATGAGATGCCACCACTCAGACAAGAGCACCATGGGAAAAAGAGCTGGATGTATGCAAGGTGCAACTACTGTTCTCCAGGATATCTTCAGAAAAATGGATGGAGAGCAGAGAACAGAACTGAAGGACAAGGAAGTCACCGTGTGACAACGACTGGTGATGCTGAAGCTGTTCATGGTGAAAGGTCTGGTTTAACTGTGGAAACAGCTGAGGGAGGCAGAAAACTGCAGTTGATAGTTTGAAGGAGAAGTCACACGCCAGAATAAACTCCTGAATCTAACTCCCCAGGCTGCTTAAGAGTGTGGAGGAAAATGAGGCAGGGAAATGGTTGTTGTTGATTTAGTTTATTTTTGTTTGTTGGGCTACTGAAGGAGAGAGTGGTCTGTCATTCTTTCAGAAGCCCTTCCAAAGCCTGTGCATGTGTTTGCTGTGCAGGACAGTACAGACTGATTCCCCAAATTAAATAAAAAACAATTTGATAAACATTTGGGTTTATCAGCTTATTTGAAAAATTACATTCAGCTGGGCACAAGATGGGCAGAGTATCTTGGCCATATGTCTGTGTGTCTTGCACCAGTGTATGCAGGTTTACAATGTGTGAAGTCAATCTCAGTGTACATGAAGTCCAAAGTCCTATCTCACAGCAGATTTCATGCAGAGTCTGGGCTCTCTGTGGGTGTGAAAGAGAGCCTGGGTTTGCTGCACATAGTGTAGGTACAGATAGTGGAAAGTCTTCTGAGCACTTGCACACCAGTGATATGTATGCAGTTACTCCACCAGCATATGGAGGTTGTACAAATTGTCTTCTCTCACAAGTCTCTCCAGCTGGGGTCAGGACCTCATCCGTACCCACCACTTGCAATGCCACTGGCACCCAGAGCCCTGTTATTTCTCCTTATCTTTCTAGAGAGCATAAAATGTCTTGATGCAAGTTTATATTACTGAAGTGATTCCCTTGTCATGTCAGGGAGATGAACGACCTTCAGTTGGGCAGGATGCAAATGATTCTGGGTAAGACACTGGAAGGAGGATACCAGAGATTCACAGGATATCCCTAAATCTGCTCTGGGCTCTGGGACCCCAGTGTGGCATATTTCTGTCTCAGAGCAAAGTGGATACAAATTCCCAGCATATTAATTACAATGGAACTTACTCAGTTAAGTTAGATGTAAATGAAAAGCGACTCATCAGTGCTGAGAAGCAGCTGAATGCTTTCAACTGTACGGTCCAAATACAGCTTCAATCTTTCAGTTAGTCCATGAGGAAGGTCTTCTTGCCCATACAGAGCACATTACAGGATTGGGGCCAAAAGCAGCAAAACTCTTCCGAAGCACTAAAGAGATGAGTGATTTTTGTAACATAATATTTATATCAGAGCAAGCCACCGTATATTTTGATTTTGCCATATTCTGGAGAAAGTAATTCAGAAGGTATTTACTGTTTATACCAGAACAACTATGCCACCAAACCAAGGACCTCAAGTGGGTACATCCAGCTCTGGCTGATGACCCAGCACCCCAGCTGGGGGTACAACATCCTGTACCTGTTGTTGAACTGTGCTCTGGATTAGTGTAATTTTGGGGAGGAGGATAAAAAGGGAAATTCTGTGTGAAAGAAGGAAACCATCTGTGACAGAGTTGAGTTGGGTGTTTTTTCGGGCATTGGCTGTTTGAACACTGCTCAGAGGTTTGTAATGCCAGAAGTTGTCTCAACAGAAACGGATTAGTGGGCAGAGAACAAGTGAGGAGGTTAAAAGGTGAAAAATAAATGCAATTTATCACATGCCTGTGCTGGTCATCACCTGGTTAGAGAAATTAAGGAAATCATATGGATATCTTCTCTTTGCATAGGATGACCCTACACACATACAATCTGATCTACCGCTCTGGGTTAGCTTGTTAAACTTGTGTAAAGGGATGGTGAACTATACCCAGCTAGTTTGCATTATCTGGCAGGCTCCTGTTCGGGTACTAAACATATGTCAAAAGCTTTAACATGACCAATCTTTACAGTAAAGGGCTGGAGTAGAGATTTCATACCCAGGCTGGGAAATTTCCATGGCAGTTTTACAATTCAGAAAATATACATATCACACAGGCACATATGCAGTAAGCACAAAAGATTAGCATTGGAACTGACAACTTGTAAGCCAAGTTTTAGCTTTATGTGATTCGAAACAGCTGAGTGATAAATTAAAATAAAAACAAATGCCAGCAGCTCCTTAGCGCTAGTGGGATTGGTGGGTGCTCCTGTCATGAGAGCCTGGTGAATACATATTGTTATAATTGGCCGGGCAGAGGTGGTAGAACAAACGTGACTCTTCCAAGGCAGTGTTGGCACTGACAATAATTGTTAACAGATTTAGTTTCCTATTCACCTCTTATTTTCCCCTATACCTCCTTCTTAACTTATCAGCAGATTTTATTTTTGAGTTATTAGAAATTGTATCCCTTTTTTATTGATTCTTGCGAGTTGCCAGCCAGCCACTAATTGCTTCCAGCTCTGGCATTTCAAAATTACTGATTTCCTTTTAGATACTTTAATCATTCCTATATCTTCCCCTCCATCCCTCTATCCTCTTTTGACTTTCTTTGGCTTGAGATTTTCTCAGAGGGGCTGTCAGCTTAGTTAACCCTAGTCATTCTAGCCAAATACTGCTCTCATTCCTATGGCAAAGGGGTAGTCGAGAACTGTTGATAAATGGAAATCCTCATCTAACTCAACCCCAGCATGCGTGCTCTGAATCCAAATACTGTGAAGTTGAACACCTAGTTCATGTGCTGTCCAGGTGTAAAATATATATATTATACATAGGTATACACATATATATTAGGATATGGATATTAGGAAACATTCCTAATGGATATTAGGAAACATTTATTGGATATTAGGAAACATTTCTTCATAGAGAGGATTATCAGGCATTGGAATGAGCTGCCCAGGGAGGTGGTTGAGGCATCATCCCTGAAGGTATTCAAGAGAGGAGTTGACATAGTGCTCGGGGATATGGAATAGTAGTGGATTGGTGTTGTTTTGGGTGTGGTGTGGGGTTTGTGTGAGGTGGGTTTTTTTGAGTTTGTGTTTTGTTGTTTGTTTGTTCGGGTTTTTTACATTGGTTGGACTAGATGACCTTAAAAGGTCCCTTCCAACCTAGGTGATTCTGTGACTCTGTGGTTCATTCCACCCAACTGGACGAGGTTAACACAAGTTAGCTCGCCCTTCAGAGTGACCCTGAATTGTGCTGAGACACGGGAGGAGACCGGCAGGGCCGAGAAAGGGCGACACGGCCGCGGAAGGGCGTTCGCCACCTCAGAGGCCTCTGCCCTGAGGGGCAGCCCAGGCGGCGTGAGGGTGGGTGGGAGAGGACACGCGGGGCCGCGCATACGTGGCGCTGCCGAGAGGGACAGCAGGGAGGGCGGCGGGAGGGCGTGCGGCGCCATCTTGCGCTGCCCTGATCGCTCTGCGGCCGGGGGAGGAACGGCACCTCGGGTAGGAGCCTGGTGTGTCCCACGGCCTCCTGAAACCCCACCGCAACCCGTATGGTGGTATTGCAGGGTGCGGTGTCGATGGCGGTCGCTGTGGGAAAGAGCAAGACCTGCCACAACTGTGTGGTGTTCCGATACGAAGTAATCCTGAAAAGTTGGTGTGAGGTGTGTGGTAGAGCACCCTCATGAGAAACGTCCTTCCTTCTAGGTTCCCTGCGGTGCTGGCTCCATATGGCCATCCAGCACCCAACTCTTGCTCCCCTCTCTTTGTCTGCACCCCTCTCTTCTCACCTCAGTGCCCTCAGGGATAATAGTCAGGGAAAGGTGACAATGGCTCCCTGTAGATTGCCATTGGCAAAGCCAATTTATTGCCCAAAGCAGTTAGCACAGTCTGGTGTGCTGGCATCATGGCTTTATGGCAGTCAGATATCTCACTGTCCAGTGTTAGTTCCAGCAATAATTCCCATTCCCATTGATAGGAACATTGCCTTGGCACATTCCCCACTTACTGTCTCCATATACTTGGGAAAATGCTTAAAATACCTAATTCTCCTTCATTGCAATTTTTGTCTTTTATTGTTGGTTTTCTGACCTTTGGTTTTCCTACCTTTTGTTTTCCTACATTTGCCATTTCTGCAGGAAAGAGAGGAGTGGCAGAATCCCCCAGATAACTTTTTCTTCTTAAGAACCTTCTCACAAAGCCACATCACTGATCCCGTTTCCTGCCATTCCATTCGCAGTGAAAGTGCTGTGCTTTCATTCATTGAGTTCCTATTTCCCTACTTTAAGTTCTCTTTAACTCTATGAAAGTTTAAGTAACAGTTAAAGTTAGATGCTACCTGAAAGGAGGTTGTAAAGAGGTGGGAGTCGGTCTCTTTTCCCAAGTCACAGGTGATAGGACAAGAGGAAATGACCTCAAGTTGCACCAGGGGAGATTCAGATTGGATATTAGGACAAATTTTTACACTGAACGGGATATTAAGCATTGGAAGGGGCTGCCCAGGGAAGTGGCTGAGGCATCATCCCCCGAGATATTTAAAAGACGGGTTGACGTAGTACTCAGAGACATGGTTTAGTGATGGTTTTTTTTAGAGTTAGGTTGATGGTTGGACTAGATGATCCTAATGGTCCCTTCCAACCTAGACAATTCTATGATTCTGTGATAGCATTTTTTCTATCTACTTTGCCCTGGTGGTATCAGAAGATACCAGGCTTTGGATACTGGGTTCTGTAGGTCTTCCTTCACCCCCAACAGCAACTTTCTCACCAATTTCTTCCTTCTGATCTTGTTGCTGTGCTGGAACAATTTCTCCTTCTCTGTTTCATTGACACACCCTTATTCTTCCAAGCTCCTCAGGTGGTCTCACATTCTCCCATCAGTGCCTCCCTGCACAGATGTCTTTCTTCTTTCTAGAACAAAAAGATGCTGTCCAGAGAGACTAAGATGCCTTTTTCATGATGCACCCATGGGGCTGTCATTGTTCACATACAGTTCCCTCACCCCACACTTCTGAACTTCCCCCCCCCCCCCCCCCCCCCCCCCCCCCCCCGGCGATCAAGAATTCACACTGTCTTCTGGTTTTGCTTTAGTTTCCTTACTTTGGTTTCCTTCCCAAAGGTTTAGGATTCCTGCCCAATCTATAAATCCATCACATTTGCCAGTCAGATGGTAATGCCTTAGCGTGGTAAATGCTGCAGACACACGACGCTGCCTTCCTGGTGTGTCTTATGTTCCTGCCTCTGTTGTCTCGTGTGCCTGCATGTGTCCTGAGATGCCACTGAAGAAACAAAACCCAATTTCAGTTTGGCACACCTCAGCGCACACCACCGTGTGAGCCTCAGCATGAATCCTCCAGTTCTCCAGAAGCTCCTTTCTTACCTCGAGCAGGATTTGACAGTTTTCAGAATTCAGCATTGCCTGCTTTGAGGAGCAGTGGCGCAAAGTTTCTCACCTTTTTTCCTTTAAGAACTTTCTCTGCCTCCCACAGACCTGAACAGCTTCCAGATTAGTCAGAGGGGGTCACTGCAGAACAGCAGGCAGCGTTGGCTCCCACTCCGCACAAACCAGGCAAAGCTTTTTGCTTTTTCCAACCCTGCTGCTAGTTCTGAAGCGAAACAGTCAAGCCCTGGGCACAAACCCATGGTTTGTTTATGTGCAGCAGGGCCACTGGAAGGCTGGTCTGGCAGCATAGGTTATTTCTTTCATCTTTAGAGGTTTCAGGTATATGAGATCAATATGAAGGCTTCAGCTGTAAAAAAAAAAAAAAAACCCAAACAGTTTTACATTCCATTTCCTTGGCTGCCTTGTTGTGTGTTGCAGTTTGCTTAGAAATTTGGGAAACAAATCAGTCAGCAAGTCCTTTTACTTTCAGCTCTTCAGATCCAGTTCTTTTTCCTCTGTGATT
Source organism: Scolopax mira (assembly GCA_004320125.1). Classification (NCBI taxonomy): domain Eukaryota; kingdom Metazoa; phylum Chordata; class Aves; order Charadriiformes; family Scolopacidae; genus Scolopax; species Scolopax mira. Next base: position 25,311 of record BJBW01002670.1, on the reverse strand, counting down.
CTAACACAACCTTGTGTTACCTTGTGTTCTGCTTGTCCCTTTCTGGTTTTAATCTCTACTGGTTTTACAGTTCAGCTTTATGTTGTTGTAAACTATGATCTAAAGTCAGGATGTCTGCTATCTATGACACATGTGCATGTTCCAACATGTAATTCAGCTACAGAGCATGATAAGGAACCATTTTTGGAAAGTAAGTCCTTTTTTCACTCTCTTCTTTCTCTTCATGTGACAGTGTGATAGGTGTCCTCCACTGAACAACAAATCCTCCTTCACACACCTCCTTAAGAGTGGTGGAAATCACAATTTAAGGCTGTGTCCTTATGAAAAAAGAGCTGTTACACCAAAAGATACTAATGACAGTTAAAAAACTTGCTTGGGGTGCTGGGAACCAAAGTTCTTGATAAAGCTAATGGAGGAGGTGGCAACCTCTCATCCTGATCAATGGAAAGCATCACTGCACCTTTTTGTAACAACAGGATAAACAATAGCAACCATTGCCCAAGATGAAATGTTCCTTTGCAAGCCCTAAACAAGAAATAACTGTGATGAAACAAGATGTTTTCCTGGGAAACTGGCTGCCAGTGCTTGTGGGCATTGCAGCTTCTTCTGGCTTTGTGTTCCACGTGGAAGGCAATTGAAAAGCCTGAGAACTCCCTGAAGTTTGATGCAAGGAAAGAGCAAAAAAAAGCACTTCAGGGCACAGAACTGACTAGAAAAGTGTGTTTGGAAATTGCTAGCATGGAAAATTCTAGCTATTGCTGACCTTTACCATGTTTATAGAAACAGAACTTTCGACACCTGTAAATAGGAAGGAATGACCCAAAAAAAAAGATCTGACTCGCATCATCACTTTCACCTCTTAACAGAAACAATTCCCTCAGGATTCATGTACTAGCCATATGGACCGAGAGGCAACATCCCTTGAAAACAAGCTGTCTTTCCAGCACTGCCACCTGATTTCTTTGCCAGTGTTCATTCCACATCCCTTTCCACCTCTCCCAACAGCCTCCCGACATCTCCTGGTGCAGAGTTCACCCCTGCTGTCTGATCCAATTCTGCTACTCCATCCACTTGCCTCCCTCCTGTTCTCCCATCTGCCACCTGGGCAGCAGCACACAAACAGCAGAACGGGTCATGCCTGAGCTCACGCTGTGGCTTTTCCCTTCATGAGAGTATTATTTGGGATCTCTCTCAGCTACCACCGACACCACGTGCAAAACCTGTAGCGACTTGGTCTCTGTAAAAACCTTGCTGTTGAGCCACATCTGGGTGAAGCTGGCAAGGGCTTCAAAAGGTAACAAGGAGGCTATTAACAAATAGCTGTAAGGGCAGAAAATATAATTAGATAAGAAACCAGGTTACAAAGAGACATCGTTGACAGACAGTCGCTGCTGGTATGTTTTTTCGGGGAAAGTAAACAGTAATGCTGTAGTCCCATCTCTCAGAATTGTAGGTAAGACTCTAAAATACCAGGAGACAGTGCTTCAAAATCATTCATTACTAATTTTTCTGAAAAGAGCACTGTGGAGGAGGAAAAAAAAAAGGCTTTGTTTTTCAACTTTCAGACTATTTTTTGGTTAACCTCTGCAACTGGGAGGGCTTTGCTTTAAAATTCTGCTTTCAAAACAACCAAACAATGAGACTGATGTTTGAATGTAGTCATCTGGCACCAGGAGTTGAAGCTATAAAATCTCAACATTGCATGATTAATGATGAAATTCTGTGTTGCCATCATGGAGTGGGTGACAATCCAGCTGAAATCCAAATTTCACAGAGTTGTTTCTATGTGCTTCCCTTGCTTTTTAAAGAAACTCAGTATTTCCTCTTCCTGCAAAACATTTAACTGATTCCTTTCTCTGTACAGAACAATTTGTGGTACGGGTTAAGAAGAAAGTTCATTGAAAATAACCTTTGGGGATTTTTATTAACATCTTATTGCTACCAGAATATGGGTTTTCTGCCTTCTTTAAAATTTATTTCATGCTAGTTTTATAACTGACTCTGTAGGTTTTTCTCTACTTATATAATACCAAGAAAATGGAACTGAAATCTGTGGAATGGTGATAATGTCCTTGTTTGGTTTGGTTTTTTTTATCTGAGGTAGGATTATTTGTCTACATTAATGGTAGAGAGAGATGTTTTGGATATTAATGTTATGCCGTGCATAGCAGGGAAAAATATAGGTACAATATTTTTTGTTTGTGCTGTTTTAATGAGCAAATGGGAATGAGCTCATCATTTTAATGCTGTACACCTGCAAGAGCAGTTCCCAGGATTATTGATTATTACTAGAAGTAACTGTTAGACATTGAAATAACTGTTTGAAGTACAGGATGTACAATTTTCATATTGATAAAGCTTTTTATTTAAAATTGTTATTGTCACTCACAAGTCACAGTAAAGTATTGCTGTTGATAGGATGAGATTTAATTATAAGGCTCAGCTATTTCTGTATTCAAGACTAATTGATTTCTGGAGAAAGGAGTGATAGAGAAGAGTGACATGAAATAGTGCAGAACTTATCTATCTCAGTTATATGTGCATCCCCAGGCCAAGAAGCCAAGACATTCCTGTTTAAAATTACTCATTAAAATAACAAGTTACCTCAGCAAGGAGAAAGTTACTAATTTCTTTTCAAGGTATTTCAATGATGTAAATAAACTTTGGCTCGTTATCCAGCTCTTCAGTATCCTCACATAGGGCTTAAAACCTGATCTACTTCAAGTGTCCATGTTCAGTTCCCAGTTCCTTTAAGTACCCCAGAGAATGGGCATAGAAGGAGACTCAGACCTAAAGGCCATAGAGGTGTCAAAGCTAAAGGAGGAATCTCTTCTTCTCTCTCAGCTTTATGGCATTGCCCAGACAGGGTCTTTTGAGTTACATGCATATAGACAGGTGTGTGAAATTTCACATGCCCTTTTTTTTTTTTAATGGTTTTCCTTCATTATGTAGTCCTTGGATTAACCCTTATGGTATGTAGCAATTGTCCTTGGGTGAAAAGAAGTTTTCTCAACAAGAATTTCTAGACAAGTAACTTCTCTGACCCAGTGATTTGTGAAACAAGGGAGTCTTGCTCAAGGTGGAGAAGAGGGCAATGAGGAAGGGGGCTAATGCCATACACAAGCCTGGTTTCCCCTTTAGAATGTGACCTCTCCCTCTCAAAGTCTGCTCAGCCCTGACTTTTAGACCCAGTTGGTTTTTTTCTTCATGACCACTGGAAGCTTTGAGTAGCCGGTGCCTCAGACTGGGCAGGGCTGAAATCTCAGTTCCACAGGAGCCGCTGGGTCAAAGGATAAAGTACAACTTCAGCCTTTTTTGATCAGTGGAACAGTCTGGCTGGCACGAGCCCTGGGATGGGGCGTGAAATGGCATCCAGTGCCCAGCCTGTTGTTAGCTTTGACTGGGGCATTCCCCGAACACCTACGAGTTATCCTCCGGCTTTGATCTTCTCCATTCATGGAAAAAACACAATTATCTGATGCGGCTGAATTTCTTGGAACTGGTGGTATCCAGCTCTTCAGTAAAGGATCAGCGCGCGAGGTCTGGCCAACAGAAAGTACCTTCTGTAGGATAATCTCCTTTCTGCACTAATTAAAGATACACATTTTGGTTTGTGCTTTTTGAAAGCATTAGGAGCACCTCCTCTCATATCACTCCCTCGACCTCCATGGCTCTGGAATATCTCCCCTGCTTCGTGCTACAGCAAGTGGTAAAGCTTGCAATAGGCCCTGCTGCCTTTCGAGAATATTCGACGGGGACAGACGTGCGCCCTGAGAAATAGAGAATCGATTTTGGAGCTGGGACCTGATTTACTGCCTGTGTATTTGGTCAACTGCCAGGCTTCATGCCTAATGCAATGGGCTGGAGCAGTATTTGGCAAAAAAATGATGGCACTCACATGATCAGTGTGCTCCAGGAATACCCCCGGTGATTTTGGAAGCGCGCTCACAATAATTAAGACGTTTGAACTGGTGCTGCCTGCAAAACACTTCATGCTGTGGGGACCTTTTGTTCACAACAGATAGGTCTGTAGCAGTCTCAGCTACAACTCAACTCAGTTGTTCCCAAAGCTTGGGGTTTTTTTTTTAAAACGGTCATAAGCACCTCCAAGTAATTTTGGTGTCATACAATGTGGCTGGGAAGTTTTGTGACAATAATTTCTGGCTGTGTTTTAGCACTTCCTGCTTCCAGCTGGGTCACAGATCTGTGCAGACAGGCTTCCTCACAACGTTTTGGCACTTCTACTTCTCATTCGGGCCCGACATACTGGGAAAAACAGTTTTTAACTGTTATAATTTGGCAACCTTCGGGTTCAGCTTGACTGAAAAGTAAAACAGAAAGCTAGGGAATAGATTTTATTTTCTTTGTTGGTGACTCAAGTAAAATGCTTCAGCAACAGGTACCATCTGAAGTGTCAAACCGATGGTGAATTTTGAAGACATAATATTCCTGTTCTTAAAGGATCTAATATCACAAAGATGTTTTACGAGAAACAGTTCTTTAAACATTTATTGATAAAGAAGAGATTCTTAATCTACACATTTATGCAAAACGTGAAACACATTATTAACCCTCACTGAAAGCAGTCAAATATATTGTGCATAACTTGGAAGACATTAGAGATGTCATTTCAAGCATCTTAATTTTCTTCTGCCTCTTCTTAGTTTTTTAACAATAAGGAGGGAAGAGTGTGCAAAATCTTTTCAGCCTTTCCATCGTACAGGACTGCAGCTCGCGCATTCCTGAGCATGTTACACACCTCCTGTGATTTGTCCTGGGATATGCAGTTCTTCAGAAACTCTGGGACATATCTCAGTCCTGCTGCTCTCATCATCCACTCAACACCTGAATTAACGTGGACATCGGTTCCTCTCCAGAGATTATTGGAGCTGGAGCAGTGGATTCACAAGACCGTTTGTGCAGTGGCTCCACGAGCAGGAAGCAAAGAGCAGTTTCATTTCATGCCATGGCATCCTACAGCTACTTGCCTCCACAAGTCTCTCAGCTTGCTTTCAAGCCAGGTTGGCATCTGTACTGGGAGGGAATGGTGGTTGGCAGGGGAGTGCAGTTCTGAAGAAGCCTGTGGTATTTTCTGGAAGCCAAGGGATCTATCAATTGCCGTGTAAGATACACAGTAACCCAGTCTAGTTAGAATTCAAGTTCCACATCCTCTCTTAATGGCTTTTCAACAAAAGCCATTTTGTTGAAGCACGCACCAGTGCCTTGGCCAAGAGAAATTATCATTTGCTTTAACCCAGATAATAAGTGTCTTTGTTCTATGGAAGGCACATGACTGAAGCAGGTGACATGCGTTTCATTCCGAGACTTGAGGAGATTAAAATTTACATCATGCGATTTGGTGTCATTGGCTGGAAAGCAACGGTATGCTCCTAAGATATCCTCTGAATATTTGATTGGGCTGGTTTCTAATTTTGTTATCATTATATTATCTATGGTGTTATCAGGCCATCTTCATGCTTGGTAAGTTTGCCTTTGTTGTCATCCAGGTTGATCCCTCAGCTCTGCTCTCCGCAGCTGAGCTCGCTGAAGCCTGAGTTTGTTTGCTTCCCTGTGATTTTGCAAGTGCAGCCAGTTGTGGAGTTCAGGCACTGTTTCCTCCTCTGAGCTGATTAAAAAAAAAAAAAGGAGTATTTCTGAATCAACCTAGAGAGCTGTTGCTGTGAAACATTGTCTGGTTTGAAGAACTAAGAACCACAATCAGCCACCTCATAAACTACTCGCTGTTGATCGATGGTACATAAAAAGCAGAAAGAAGAAAAATAGTAATTTTCGTGGTAATTTATCTCTACAGACACTTTCATTTCATAAATTTATGTCCTGCGGTGACACCAGACTGACATTTGGATCTCCAGCAGCTGTGTGAATTGAGTGTCTTCTGTATTTCTGTGTAACTTGGCCATTTATACATTTGTTAAAGCTTCAGGCTTGGATAAGAAAATGCTCCCATCACAAAGTGCAGGCGTATTTGCTGCCCCATGCAGAGAGTAGCAGATGTTACCAAAGCTGGGATTATAGCCTCCAGCTTTCCTGTTGGTGGCTGTTCTGAAAGAGTTCAGTGGAAAGTTTAGCATATTAAAGCATATACTAAACCACACGGCAGACCATACTGTAGGTGTTGCAGTTTACTGGTTTGATTCAAGGACTGGGATCCTCTGCTAAAAGCAGAGGAAGAGGAAGAGAAGGAAAGACTGGAGATGGTTGTAGTTGTGACGTGAGGTGCTGTGTGGTGGTACCCTGTCATCCCTCCCCTGGCACACAACCTGTACTACGATCATTAGAGCTAATAAGGTGGGGATAATCACTGCCTCGTCCAGCTGCTAATTCTGTTAATGCTTTGACTGCTACTTACTGCTCCTGGATTACATCCAGCACTGGAGGATAAAAATGTGAAAGAACCTGTACAGAAAGCAGATGTGAAATATTCAAATAATATATATTTTAAAAAATCAGTTTAAAGCTTGAAACAGCGGGTTTCAAGCTGGTTGTATGTTCTTCTCTAAACTGTTCTTTTTGTGGTCTCTAATGTTGTATCTGTTGTAATTTGTCTTTGTTCTGTATTTGACTGACTTGTTTTTCATTGAGTCCTCCTTTTGCTTCCGTGTGTCTGGGCATGAGGGACAGAACACAAGCGAAGGAGAGCTGCTCCTGCTTGAAGTCTTGTCTAAACAGCTTATGCTTGATTGATCTTTCAGCCTGTTCTCATCTAGGCTGTGGTTCTAAAACTGACACACTTTCAAAGACTTATGTGATGAAGGTGTAGAGATGTGTTATTTTGAGCTAAATGATAAAGCACTAAAACCGGTATTTTGAATTGGAAAACAGAATTTTTTAAAAATCCAAGAGCAATCATGATCATTACATGGTATGAGAGGGAGGAGGAGAAGAAAAAGGAATAGAAACTTTCATGGAAGTATGATGTTTCAGTCCAAGGAGAGTGCATTCTGTGCCAGTCTCTCACATGAACATGCTGAGATCTGATTAGCTTTGACTTTTCTGATACTTATCTGCATAATTAGCTGGATATTTTCACTTTCTCTTCCTTAACAAGGAAACAAGCCACTAACTGAATGCTTGGGGCCAAGTTCTATTTGTCAATTTAATTTATTTTGGCTACAACCTGAAGATTAGAACACTCAAGTTAGAGGGACTTCTTGCTCCTGAGCGGGATGGGCAGTGGGTGCTGGGCAGTGCCAGGGGATGTGGGTACTGGGGTGAGGCAGACGTAGAGAGAGCAGGGAGCAGTTCATCCTCCAGGAGACTGACCAGGTATGTCCCATGAGCACAGGTGTTTTTCCTACAAGAAAATCAGAAAGGCTGGCATTTAACGTGAAATTAGAGAGACATTTATTCATGGCATATGATGCTGACAGCTGGGGAATCACAGTCACAAAGTCTGCAGAGGGATAGAGATTAGTTACCAGTTGGACACACTCAGTGATTTGTTTCCTTTTCCCCCTGGAAAGTTTATATGGTGTGACAGGCAGGACAGAGTCACAGAGTGGAAAGAGGGAAGGATACTTGTTCTTAAGGGCTTCGAGGAGAGAAATCTTGTTTTGTTTCTTTTCTTAATTTGCAGAAGAATCTTATGCTCGAATCCAGCCTTCACTGCTGTCAACAGAAGCCAGCTGAAACAGGAAATGAGCTATTAAATAATCTAGGGTAAGATCATGTTTATGATGGAAATCATAACTAGTTGGGATAATAGGATAGACCTGAAAGGACTGTCTGCTAATAAATGCTTTCAGCATCTCCATGTTGCCATTAATATGACAATATACCTCACTTTGACCTTGTACATGTGCATTTTTGCCCTACATTGAGCAGCCTGTTCATGTTTTGGGTTGGGGTTTCTTTCACTCTGCTTTCCCTAGGCAAAATGTAGTCAATGTGTAATGCAAGATGGACACACTGTCATTTGCACATAGTAATATTGTCAAGGCCCTAAAGATCATAGAACCATAGAATGGTTAGAATTGGAAGGGACCCTAAAGATTATCTAGTTCCAACCCCCCTGCCATGGGCAGGGACACCTCCCACTAGAGCAGGTTGCTCAAAGCCCCATCCAGCCTGCCCTTGAACCCCTCCAGGGATGGGGCAGCCACAGCTTCTCTTCTCCAGGAGCCTTCTCTCCTCCAGACTGAACAACTCTTAACTCTCTCAGCCTCTCCTCATAGCAGAGGTACTCCAGCCTTCTGAGCATCTTTGTGATCCTCCTCTGGACTCACTCCAACAGGTCCATGTTCTTATGTTAGGGGCTTCAGACCTGGACACAGTACTCCAGATGGAGTCTCAGCAGAGCAGAGTCACATCCCTCACACTGCTGGCCATGCTTCTTTTGTTGCAACCCAGTATATGGTTGGCTTTCTGGGCTGCAAGCCCACATTGCTGGGCCATGTTGGCCTTCTCATAAGCCAGCACCCCCAAGTTCTTCTCCTCAGGGCTGCACTCTATCCGTAGTGTTACATACACTGCTCTGGCCACCTGTGTCACATGAAGCTTCAGGTACCAGGATAATTGCAACTGCACCATTAAAGCAGTGCTCCCCTGGAAGTGTTTACCTCAGTTTGCAGTATTGTGCTTTAATGATTTTGCAGTAGATTTTGCCAAATTTTCTTTGAAAACATTTGCATAATTGTATTTATTATTTTACTAATTTGCAATGAGAAAATTTATTATTCTAAACATTAGAGTCATTATTTGGGGGTTTTTAAAAACAAAATGCCTCATTAAAATTTGGATGCAATAACATCTCTGGAAAAATAGGGTAAACAGTCTTGAGAAAAACTGACAAATGGTCTGGTTTTGATGACAGCGTACCTTTAGAAGTGAAATAAGTCCCAACACATATTATCCTCCAAAAATAATTGCCTTATTTCTCATCTGGCTGTCTAGTTTCTCCGATGCTATTTCCCTGTGTTGAAAATAGCTGCAGTTTTCAGGAATGCTGAGGGGGTCCCACTGGGAGGGCAACTGTCCCAGTATCACAACAGGGAGGAGATACATCCACAAAAATATCCATGCAGTAAAACCCAAAACCACAAGTATTTTAGAGGTCCCCTGTTCAACAAGCCAAAAAATTACTGCAAAAGAATATTTCACAGTCAGAATTGTTTCCTCCCAATCTCTTACTTTCTTCGCTCTTTCACAGGGACATTTGTGCTGAGCCCGTTTCAGATCTTCTTCTTCTTCAACAACTGATGAGGAGAAGGTGCTCGTGCTTTTCTCTTCCTCCACAGTGTGTGTTCCTCCAGCTGCCGGGAGTCACTCTCCGGGAACAAACCTGGCCCTGGGCTCGCTTGGTTTTTCTTCTTGTAATTTTATAGAAAAATGTGTAAAGCTAAAACCCAGAATAAATGCAGCAGGGAGAGCTGCTCTATGTGCGTCCTCTGAGCTACCTTGTAATTGTGCTGTTTCTTGAGTCAGAAGGCCAGCTATCAAGACCCAGAACTGCTTCTCATTAGTCAAGAGCACTAATCAGGGCTGCCTTTTCTTGCCAGAAGGCATCAGAGGTATATCCATCACCCGAGTAGATGTCTGTCTACTGTCATGACTCACTTGTTGCCAAAGGTGGAAAACCTTGAGCTGGAGCTGAGTCAGAATCAAGGGGTGGTCACCTGAGAGACCCCACTGGTTCTTCGCTGGGGTCATGGGCAGCCTGGCCCCCCCTACCCTGTCTGCTTCCAGCAAGGAAATGGTGAGTCAGCTCTCCCCAGCCCAAAAGGGAGAGCTACCTGTCAGGAGAGCAAAGCTGTATTTATTACCTTCTTCCAGGTTCACCATGGAGCCACGAATGTTTCATGTGAGCAAGCAGCTACAAAAGGAAAAATTTAATTAAGAACTGAAGTCATAAATCTGTGGCAGTTTGTTTTCACCTTGGCTTTATTTGATATTTGCCTTGAAAAAAATCAACAGAGTCAAGGGCAAAGCTGGCTGTAATGGATGAAGTGATAGATTCATCTATTGTTTTCTCTTGTGCCAGCAAGGCCCTGAGTCATGCAAGAAGCTACGTAGGGTCACCTCCCTCCACGCTGCTAGAGACAAGCTGGGCATGAGGGTCTCGGGTCAGTCTCCTCTGCAAGTCTAATTGGAAGTGCTTAACTCTCCTCATGCTGCCCGCTGGGCTCTTGCTGAGGTGGACTTGACCAGGTCCTCCTGCTTGGGGGAGTCTTTGAGGTTGTGCATGTCCATGGACATGTTTCATCCTCTGGAAAAAATAGTAAATTTGGAAAAGCTGAAGTTAGGTAAGCAAAATAAGAGCTGCATCAAAAATACTCACATTGGAGTTATCTAGAGACGAGGATGGAGGCAGGAGGAAACGAAGATCATCTGGTTTGCTTTTATCTTCCAGAAGCTTAGGAAGAAATAAATCAAAGAGTGACACTGCCTGGTTTCCTCAGCAACTTTCCTGGGAGCTTCAGTAGCCTGGGCCAAGAAATATTTAAAGTTCTAAGTGCACTAGGTCCTGGCACAAATGTCTCCACCCGACCTTCAGAGAAGAAGGTCACTTATTTGACCACTTCCTCCATGAAGTATATATAGAGAAGTTATGGCCCAGGCCTATCTTTAAGCAGCCTTAAGTCTATTTTTGCAGACCCACATACCAGCCTGCGTGGCAGTGCTGGAGCTGCCTGCCCCACAGCAGGCCAGTGGAGATGTCCTGGCAGGTGGCCTGCACAGTTGTTTGTGACCACTGTGCTGTGAAAATGACCTGGAATATGCTTATGAACACAGCTTCTCATTTATAGTACAGCAGAAAAGTCATTGTCCCTGCCAAAAAAAAGACAAAAAGCCACCAAACAATAACACAGCCATAAAGGAAAACTATAAATACAGAGATGGAGAAGAGATAACTCAATACACATGGCATCCAGCTTGGAAAGTGTCCTGTGGGTCAAGTTGTTGCTTGTTCAATGGGACGTAGGAGTTGGGCCCAGTAAATAAGAGGCTGTCCTTGCTTACAACCTTCTGGTGACTGTGGGCGTTTTGAAGCTCTTTGTCTCATTTCTGAAAACCTTGCTCCAGTCCTGTTCAAAGTCCAAAATGAAGCAAGGTCTTTCCATCTCTGTGGCTCTTAATGGCTGGGTTGGCCACCAACCCTTCCTGAGAGTGACATCCCAGAGTGGCATGACCATCATTCTCTTTTCACAAATGCTTTACTCAGCTGTGGTTCCCCAGCACTTCAGCTCCAGCAGAGCCATTGGGTGTCCTGGCAGCTGAGGGTGTAGGAGAGCAGAGCAGAACTGTTGTCGAGGCCAAGAACCCTCCTGGTTTGATGCACGTCATGAAAGCCATGTAAGAAGCAGAACCCGGAGAATGGCAGAAAAAGGCTTCTTTCTTGCATTCCTGTTGGCTTTTAGGCAAAGAGCTAAATCCAGTTCTACTCTACATTAGTTCTGGTTGTCCTCCTGTGAGGCAGTTGCATGGTGTAAGGGGAATGGAGATCAATGAACCCACCAGAGGGTGTTACTGGAACCTGCAGTAGGTGTAGGTTACAACCAGAGACCCTCCAGTGAGCAACTGAGATTGCTTCTCTCTTTACTTAGCTTTATATCCCAAAGCCTTATGCTTCTTGTGCATTTTCCCTTTCTTTGGGAAATGTGGACTTTGTAAGGCCCTTACTTTGGTACTTCCTGACTTAAATGCTGCATTCTGAAGAATTTAAAGCATCTCTGCCTTCAGAGAAAGGTGAAAAAGGGGATCTTTGCTATGAGCTGTGGGTGACCGGTGGCACCAGCACCGATACCCGAGTTGGAATGACTCAAAGCTGACTTTGTAAAAACAAAGATTGTAGCTGTCTTTTCTGTTTATTCACAGGGACTTATTTTTTTAATTTCTGTATTAAAGCAGGTTGACTAATGCCCCCCAGCTGGAGTGTCTCCTACTCCTTCGTGCCTTCAGAAGAGCGGTCCAGCTCTACCCCTGCTTGTCACAGCACTTTGTCTTTGTGCCAGATACTATTGGTTAATATAAATGGCATGATTTGGCCTGGATGTGCCTTTTTAAATGAGAAAGAGGAGATATAAATTAGGTAAAATACGATCTTTTGGAATGATTTTACAGAGTTACACACATGTATGGAACCCACCATAGGGGTTCAGGAGGTTTTGAGGAACGACTCTGCAGATGAGTTATGCTACTGGAGCTGCAGCAGCTGCTGTACAATGCACTGAGTGGCAAAACAAACAAACACACAAACAAACCCCAAGTAGGTATCTCACAACAGAGAAAGCTGAATTTTCACTGCATTATTCCATTATAAATAAATGAAAATTCACACTGATTGTGACGTGGAAGGTTTTGATCCCAAGCTTTGCAGCGATGGCATAAGGCACCTTCCGGGGAGCAAAAAGTCCATTCTGAATTCAAAACAAAACTCCAGTGCTTTTGTGACATGATACTGTGCTGAAATACCTCTTTTAGAAAGAAAAACAAACAGCCAGCATTTTAATTTAATCTGTCCTTCACTGAAAGAGAGCACCTCAGGACGGTGATTAAAACTCCTAAATCAATGTGATTCCAAGCAGTATTTTGTCGTTAATAAAACCATACTTTTCAACTAAAATATTACTTACTGAATGCTCTCAGCTGCCAGTGGATTTATTTCAGAGGAGCTGGCAGAGCTCAGTTCTGCTTTAAAGACAGTCTGCTCTGGCATTCGGCTGCTCTGGGGCTTCTATGTGTGAGACAAAACTGAAAACAAAGTCTTCCTCCTGGTACATGTGAAAACAACGGAATATTTAGGGAAGAGAGGAGCAGGATTTGTTTTTTCATGGATGTAATAGACCTCTGCCCCTGACGTCTGGACCGCTACTGTCTTGTGTACACACGTTGATTCCCACTGTTCATGTTACAGAGAAAGCAGCGACAGCAGCTTCACAGCCAAGTGCACCCCACGATTATGGGATGCTCAGCTATCTCCAGGGGGATCCACTCTCCCGAAGCGTGGGGCAGCATCAGATCACTGACATTTTATAAACAACCTTCAGCTTATCCTAAGAAGCAAGATATATTAGCTAATGCTAGTAACATTTTTATTTTTTTTTAATTCAACAAAAGAACTTGCCTTTTCTGGCCAGAAATTTTTTAGTGATTAAAAAAAAAAAAAAAAATGATCTGCTTTTCTTAGCTTCCATGGGTGAACGTTAAGATGCAAGGTCAAGGCTCAAGTTTTAATGGAAAGCAGGGATAAGCAGTGCCTGCAGCCCCTGAACACTGCCAAGTCTCTCACAGAGAGGAAGCTCTGTCATGAATTTGAAAGTAAGTTTGAAAAATCAGTTCAAAGAATGTAATCAATTACATAGAATGGAGCTGTGGGTACAAATGAGAGCAAAAGGTTGCCCAAAGATCCTGGTATGTTGAAAAATTGCACTGATTTTAGCTGGCTTCTTGCTGTGACTGCCCTTCTGAAACAGTTCTTTACAATATTGATTTGTCAAAGGCTGCAATGTTATTTAGTTGTACAATAACACTGGAGCTGTGTAACAGCCATAGTTATTGCCAGGTGGTTAAGAACAGTCGATTTGCATTAATGCCTACAGATGTACTTTAGGCAGCAGGTTGCTACTGCCAGTGCTGAATTTCTGCTTAATGGTTTATTCTGGATTGCCAGCTTTGGCACCTGATGTATAGACACATTTAAGGTTGACTTCTGTTCAGCTGCAAATGGACTCTGTGCTATTGAAACCCAGGGGTTACACATGGGGAACTCAGTGGCAATAAATTTAATCCTTCCCTGTTTAAGGATTAAGGCTTAAGTTCTTGTCGTTACCATGAGCAGACTGGAAGATGTATGTAAAAAGGTGTACGTAAAAAGCATTGCTGTTCTTGAGCTGCAATCTAGTCTTACAAGAAAGAAGAATACATGGTAAACAAGTAGGGCTAGACTGCAGTGTATCTGAAGAAGTAATCTCTTCTTTCCTTCTCCTCGGCCTGCTCAGGATGCCCAGCGATGGGTTGCTCGCTTCCCCCTGTAACGTGAAGACTGGAGATTGTCCAACAAGGTCTGGGTTTCCAGTTCACAACAAATAAAAGGAGGTGCTTCCTTACACAGCAGGTATTTGAGCCACGAAACTCCTAACCAAAAGATTCCCTGGATCCCCTGGATTGCCCAGGGAAGTGGTTGAGGCACCATCCCTGCAGGTATTTAAAAGATGGATAGATGTCATGCTTAGAGACATGGTTTAGTGATAGTTTTTATCAGAGTTAGGTTGATGGTTGGACTCGATGATCTTAAAGATCCCTTCCAACCTAGACAGTTCTATGATTCTTTGCTACATTTGCCAATGGGTTTGGGAGAAAACTAGAGAGTTTAAGGAAGATAAGTCCATCAAGGTTTACTAAATAAACGTCTGGGCTCTGTTTTCATTCTCTTGTCCCTGTCTCCACATCTGGCTATTGTCCAAATGAGGGTATGGGCTGGAGGTACCAGCCCGTGTGTCTCTGGAAGTTCATTCTTCTATTCTTGGGTAATTCCTTTTCTGGAGTCTTTCCCTTAGTTGAATTGAGTCTTTGTCTTTATTTGCAAAGCTTTACAGTCATCTGCAGATGGTCCTTTTTGTCAGGTTCATGCTACCTTGTCCTTGAGCCAAGGGCTGTGCTGATGCTCCCAGCCTCCCACCACTGTTTGTCAGGTTTTCACATCAACAGCTTTACGCAATCCAGCTCCAGTGCCCGGCTCAGACCCCCTCTGCTCTTTGGCATTTTTATTCTGCCATTGGAATTTGGCCTGGGAGATCTCCAAGGCAGGGTTTGTCCTTGGGGTTTGGAAGAACATCTCTCCTTCTGGGTGCTGTGCGAGAGACCGACAATGCAGAATAATCATTAATCAGGGTTAAGAGGGTTTGTGTTGGCGGTGAAAGAGGGAGTACCAGGAAGGAAGGGGTGAGCAGCGAGGAGGTGAGCAGCGATGGCTGACCCTGGGTTCATGACAGCAGAAGCAGTGAACAAAGAAAACACTGTCTGACAAGCTAAAAGTGGTGCCTGAGGGAGTCAGAACGGTGGTAGAAACGCACCACGTTTGTTGAAAGCGGGTGTGGGGGGGTGGAATTTGTAGCTTTTATTATCTACTTGATTCTTCCTGTAACACTGGAAATAGCAGTGTCTCTGTGGTGTCTTCTTCCAGAAGGGAAAGGCAGAGGAGCTCTTCAGTCCTGTGAAGGCTGAACCATCCCCTGATGCACTCTGCATCCTGCAGCTGCCCAGGCTGAGGAGCAAGGGCTGGCTGAGAGCTGTGCAAGCAGCAATGCCATCTCCTCTCTTTTCTGGGAGTGCCGCCAGCTTGCCCTTAGCTAAAACAATGAGTCAGTAAAGAACAAACAATACCATAACCAAATATATATCATTTTTTTAATTGTCTTTTTTTTTTTTTTAACCCAGGAGCAAAGACCAGTGAGTTTTAAGGACATCATTCCTACTTTTCTCAAATATGCGATTATTCAGAGGACATAACAACGGGCTTGCCTGTTCTCTGAAAGCATCCTGGGACTGTCAGGAAGATTCTCAGTAACTTTCTACCAGTCCTGCCAAAGGAAAGCTCCTGAAATACGCTCTGATGTCCTCTAAATGCTTCAGGGGAAAGATGCGTGCCAACAATTTCTGATCTGTTCTGGTTTTCCTTTTAATCATGCTGAAAGAGCAGGTTGCCAGAAATGGATGCCATGAAAAGCATTAGGGATTACGCAAAACTGTTTTCACAGTTTTGTAGTTTTCACCATAAAACTCTACCTCTCTCCTGCTAAATGCCCAAGACCCTCATTCCTATATGATTTTCCTTAAAGTGTTGGAAAGATGTACAACTGAGGAATGAGAAAAAGTGGGTGTGTTTCCTGAGGTGTCCAGTGAAGGACCAGCCTTCTTCTGACTGAACCTCCTTCATGGGCAGGATGTTCCTTCCTGGCTTTTTTCCCTCCCTGCAAAACTGGGCTCAGGGAAGAAAACAGCTGGAACACGTTAACCAGTTGACAGCCGGTTTTCTGGAACTTTCCTTCTACAAAGCATCCAGCCAGTTGTTCCATCCATATGTTGGTCATCATTTTCCCCTCTGAAATTAGGAGGCACTCTGATGTTCTCACAGGCCCCATTTATCCGGGGGTCTTCCTACTGGATTCGAACCTGGAGTGACCAGAGAAGCACCTTCCACCTTAAAAAAAGCCACCACACCAAACCCACAAAAACTAGTAGACCTGATTCACTTCTTCCTAAGGGCAGGCAGGGATCTTAACCTGCAGTGGGTATTACAACCAGTAACAGCTTCTCTTAGCTGTAGTTGGGGTAATTACTTCAGCCCTTCCTGTTTCTGGATGTGCCCTGGTTTGCACTGTTGTACGTGGAGCCTACGGTGAAGCCCACTGATGACCTCTTCATCAGCCCCTGATGGCAGCCCCCCTAAAACACAACAGCTCAGCAAACTAATAGAGCTTCCAGAAGCTTCTCATGCTCCAAGACAAAACATCATCCTGGTCTCATCTGGTGTATTTGAAATTTGGTACCAGATCTCCCTCGGCAGCCGCGTTATCATGCCTTGCAGGTTTTTGATACATCTGGCACGATCTACCTCTTCCAGAAGAACTGATCATCAACAGCAGGGGGCTGATATCCTGGGAAGCATGAAAGTCACAGCATGTCCATTCCCACACAGCTTTGTGAAAATCAAATACTGTAAATGAAAGAATTTCTTTTTGCTTCTTTCCATCCAATCATTTGTGAAAAGGATGGACTCAGGATGTATTTGCTTTTCTTCTTAAACATGAAAACAGAGTAAAATCAACGCACAACTAAATTTCATTTTATTATAAAACAAAACAAAAATAGGCCTGTTTCTGAAGAGGCTGAGAGGAAACACAAGAGGCTTTTCAAGATGGAAAATATTTTAACATATTTTTTCAAAGATTTCCTGAGTCTTCGGAATTTAGGAATTGGGAAAAATCCCAGTATCTTAGAAACATGCAGCTGTTATTAGGCAACATGCTTTCCAATGAACACTGGCAGTAGGGAGTAGGAATGCCTTGGAAAAGTTATTCTGAGACAGCTTTAGAGGCATCTGTCTTCTTCTTGCATTTCATTTCCATGAAAAAATGATCTACTGGAGAGATGATCCTGACTTTTTTGGACAATGGAGGAGTATCAGGCCTCAGTGTTTTTATGGACCATCAGCAAACTCATTGACTCCCTTTCTCAGATACTGAATGGGAAAGACCATGATCGTAGTTTGTTTCTATTCGGGTTTTTTTTTCGGAAGGGAGGAAGGGAAGAAAGAAGGAAGGAAAAGATGACATGAGAATAATCATTACCTACTGGGGGACATTTTGTGCTTGTTTTGCTTTTGTCTTACCAACTCATTCCTTCTGATTGTTTGATCTATTTATTGATCATTTGATCTATTTAGGCCTTTTCCCCTGACAGGGCAGTAATAACTCTGGGAAATCAAGTGTATCCTGGTGATGACCCACCAGACATACTTGGGGAATAGAGCAGCAGATGAGGTTTCTGGGTGTAGTTTCTTTGCAGTGGGAGCTGGAATGGGCCCTTATTTGCCATGGTCCCTGAGTAAATGTCAGCTCTTAATAGAGGACTCAAAATATGAACTCCAGACTTAACTGCAATGCAGGTAGGAAAGCTGGATGCTTAAAACTCCTAATCCCTGTGGCAGGGTCCTTGTCCTTTTTTTCTCAAATTAGAGTTTCTTTTTGTTCTCTTTCCTGCTGCCAAAGACCTTCAGGCCCATCTGCAGCTCTGCCAGTGCTCTGCAAAAATAATCTTGCCCCAGAGGAAGGCTGTGGGGAGCTCATTCGGCAGCGGTGACAGAGGCCAAGAAATCTGATGGACAATCGCCTCCTGGCCTTTCCAGCGCGGTTGGAGCAGGGGAGGACAGAGCACGCTGCTGTGTCAGGAGAGCAGCAGACTGCCCATGGCAAGGTGATAACTCTGAGGCTCTAAGTTGTTAGAGTAACTCCATCAAAACCAGTTCTGCTTTACCTCCCACGTATGTTTCCCTTTGGTTTTGCCAATGGCGTTAATTACATGAAACAAAGCGGAATACTTCTCTGGATACTCTTAAACTTTTTCTTTTAAGAAAGACCACATGAAGAGCATTGGCAGGAACCAAATCCAGGCACATTAAGTCCAGCAAGATGTCTGTGAGCAATAGGGTTGTGTGCAGGAGTAGCACTTTTCTGTCTCAGAGCTTTTATTTACGTCTTACCACTCCTAGGCAAGCAGTGGGCTCCCTGCGTGTTGCTCGTGGACAAATATACTTAGTTCCCATTGAAAATTGAAGTCTTTCCCATCATTCCCAAGAGGAACGATGGCATCCCAAGGTATGCCTTCTCTGATGTCACTTGGAATTGGGCCACTTTGGGGTGTTTGTCCTCGCTAAGACACTGTGCAGATATGTTGCTCAGAGAAGAATACTGATTGCAGGGAAGAGTGGCCCATCCCAGCTGGTGACAGCAAGGCTCGGTGGGCAGCCCAGAGATGGGAGCAGTCAGAGGGTCACGGCAAGTCTGGCAGCACGACTGCTGCCTTGTGACCCCAATGGGAGAAAAATTGATAGCCCCTTAGAGACATCTCCACTAGAGGAGTGAGGTAAACAAACGATGGCTGGAAACCGCTACTGGGTTACTCAAGACTCAAGTTTGAGAGACACAGCATGGAAGAGTGAAATGTCTCGGTGTGGAAAAACAAAATGAAGTGGGAAGCTGGAGGATGATGAGGAAAAGCGACAGTAGCAAGATGTCTGTAGTCAGCAGTGCTGCTCATGGGGCAAGAGCTAGGTGGGATGCCATGTGTGGTCCTGGGTATGGGGACAGAGAGAGGCTCTCTTTGGGGAGATTCTGAGCAGCAGGCATAAAGGACGGTTTCTTTTCTTGGTAGGATGGTCCCATACCAGCCTCATACATGAATCCCAGTATGGCCAAGGCACAGCCATGGCTCCTACTCAGCAGAAGGGTACCACTGACAAACTGCAGGCACCACAGAGGAGACCAACCCCTCTGTGTTGGAGTCCCTCTGCTGTGTGACTGATGTACCTTAGACATAACATGACCATGATGTTGGTGGTCCTAGTGTGGTGGCCTGGTCCAGGCCCTCTGGCTCTGCATGGCTTTGTGATAATCTTCTCCCACTGAGATGGGACAGCCCTCTCTGTTTGAGCAGTGGAAAAGGGCTAGAGATGGACTGCATCCTCCAACACTATTTTCTGGTCATTGTTCTCAGGAAAGGTGTCCAGTGTCCCACACTAGTGGGATGGGGGAAAGAGCAAAACCAGATATCATTATCCACTGCAGTTTCTCTGGCAGGATATTGTCCCCCGGGGGTGGATCCCAAGCTCTCTTCTCTTGGATCACTTGGAAAGCTGTGAGTTAAGGAAGAGCTGGGAGAGATCCACAACATCCATGATTCATTCAGAGGCTCCAAGGCCTCCCTGGTCCCTTCTCCAGAAGATGTATCAGTGTCCTTGCCACTGTGAGGCAAAAGTTTGGTTGGTATGTCCATCTCTGATGTAAGCCTATACCACCTGCATACAAGCAAAACCGAGCACAGACAGAATGGTTTGAGTCCCCCTTCTTGGCTTATCTGCTGATTTTTAGTAAGGATATTTGAGTTGTCTTTAGCTTCCTGAAGGGTGCAAGTAGTGGTGGGGGGAAAAAAAGGACTTTTAGCGATGGTACAGAAAGGAGTGAATAATGAAGTGAGGCAAAACCCAACTCATTTGGGGCTTGCTGTTGAGAAGAATAGTGTGCAAGCAAGGACTGTTTGTGTGTACAAGGCTGAGTCTGAACTCATCATCTCTGTCTTCAGGGGTACTGCTTCTATTCTTACAGTTAAAACTGCAGGTTGTTGCACATGATTGTATGAAACAGAGGCCCAAAGCGTCTTGTCACCCATGAGCAAGATGTGAGGCCTCAGTTACTCGGAAAACCTTGCATTTTATGCTTGGGAAGGAACACAGTGGTGAGGAAAACTTATATTCTCCTTTTCTCTCCTTCTGCTTTCCCATCCACTGATGGGAAAGCAGAAGGAGAGAAAAGGAGAATATAAGGCAAAGTAAAATGCAATCTGTGCCGATGACTGCGTGGCCTTCATAAACTCAGCTGGGGAAGGAGAGGGCAGTTTGCTGGTGGCAGAGGGGAGCAGTCCCAGCCAGGGGGGACCCGGCTGCTCCCAGCGAGCATCCAGTGCCCTCTGCTGACACGATCCCGAGCGGCGGCTTCTGCCGGGTGCTCCCAGATTGCCAGCTGCAGGGAGCTTCACAAACCCACGGCAAGTTTCCCAGCTCTTCATTCCTCTGGCAGCAAGAAAACCCAACAATTCCCCTCTGGGGAAATGCCGATATCAAGGCTCTCCCCGAAGCTCTTGCGGGGCGATGCCCGGTGTCCTGCCCATGCCTGTCGACATGTCCACGTGTGTCCTCACACCTTCCAGCACCCATGGAAGCACCCGTGATTCAGCCTCAAGAACATGCTGGGGAAAACAGAGTCCTGCCAGAGTTGTATAAAGGCAAGTTCTTACAGCAAGAGATGGGTTGAGGGAGCTGGGGAAGCCAAAAAAAGTCATCTTTCTCTCAAACACAGGAATGATAACCTTCTGGAGGCTGTTTTTTTTTTCAAATGTGAAGATGGAAAGATTGGGAACATTTTTAATCATTAACACCCTAAAAGGATTTATGATGGGTACTCTAGGTCCAAGGAAGGACTTCAGGCATTGGCAAACAAGATGCTGTGGCATTAATTTGTGTTGGTCCGTACCCAAGAGTGAATGGGCAGGTTTGGAAGGAGAGATGACTGTGTCCCACCCAGGTGAGTTTGGATACTCTGCCCACGAAGGTTGAAGATGTAAAAGCCTACCTGGCTTTTATGGGCTGGACAGATTCCATATTCTTCCACTGGAAGAATAAGAGATGTGCACTATTTAATGCAAAGAAAGGCATGTCTTGTCCCTGAACCACAGTTTGCTGGGAGGCTGTGAGACTCTTCTGGAGAAGTATTGTGTTAGCTTTATCCTTATGTCTACCAGAGAAAGGTTGTCAGACAGGTGACATCTGCCCAGCAATACCCATTCTTAGGTGAGCCTGTGACTTCTTACACGGAAAGAAGGACTGCATTTATCATCTCTACTTCCCAGGAGAGTGACTTAGACAATGGGTGTGGATGTAAAAGCAGATCCAACCATCCATCCTTGTCCACAAAGCAAGTGCTGCTGCCTCTTAGAGTGGTATGAAGATGCCAAATCATTGTCAAGGCAGGGCAGCCTGGATGGGTTTGGAGCACAGGTCTCTGTTTCAAAAGGTTATTGTCTCTTGGTCAGCTGAACCTGGAATTAAGTGGAATCTTTAAACTTCTCTGTGGCCTGTACCTCCCAGGCAGCATCCAGCTCCCACTTAGTCTTGCCCACAGGGGACCGGGCTTACACCAAGAGGAACATGCCATGAGCACTGGAAAGCACGTTCCTGTCTTGGGAAAGGCTTGCTTAGCTTCCTGACTCAAGCCCTGGAGCATCACAAGACAGTATTTTAGAGGAGCCAAATGTCTAATAAATATCTTTATGAAAAAAGACATCAACAAATTCTGACTGACGTGTACAGAAGAGTCCTAGCATGCATGGGGTGATCATGTGAAAAACCCATTTTATGTAATGGCTGTGGAAAGAAACCATGTTTACTGTGTTAGACATATAGGTGCAGTAAATGCCACATGGCCAGGAATGATAATAAGCCCCTCTGAACACACACCCTATTATTTTGAGCACCATAAGTAGAAAGGGCACCGAATCAAAGAAGAAATTAGTCAAATCACCTCAAAACTCTACTGCTCAGCCATGTCTTAGGCAATCACGGGAAATTTCTTATAGGGAAAATTCTGGAGCTCTCAGCCCAAAGCAGCCTCTTGCACAAGGTAAGCACAAAGGTGGCTCTGAAGAGGTGGCCTTGACCATGAAGCAAGAACTGAAACTGGAGGAACTGGGATGTTCCAGTCAGCCTGGCTGGGATGAGACTCCAGCTGAACATCGTGTCTGGCTGAGCGCTGGGCACTTCCATGGAGCACCTCCAACGGGTCTCACCTGGAGGCCAGGTGCATCAGAGGGGAATTCTCCACTGCTCCCATTGTCTTCTGTAACCTCCCCACCTGGCTAAAATAGGATTTTGTCATGCCTGAGGCAGGGATGGGTAGAGCACGGATCTCAAATGGAGGGGAAGGTAGAAGGTGCCCATCTGACTGGACAAGCGTGACTTCTTCATCACATCTTGTGTTGAGTGGGTGATCCCCCTACGTCAGGGGAGGGACTTTGTGTGTGTGTGTGTCCGTGTGGGGGTAGGGTGTTTTCAGCCTGCTTTGCCCCCACCGTAGCTTTGTGCCTGGGCTTGGTGCCCTCTAGTGTTGTGAATACTCCAGTATGTAAGAAAAAAAGCTGTTAAGCAGATCCCCTGCTTCAGAATTTGTAGTTTCGCTAACTCATAATACAGTAACTTTGTTAATTACGCTACGTAGCTATAACTTAATGGAGATAACGTGGCTCTGAGCATATCAGGTAACTACAAAATCGCAGAGAATCACAGAATGACATGGGGTTGGAAGGGACCTCTGGAGATCAGCTAGTCCAACCCCCCTGCCAAAGCAGGTTGCACAGGAACATGTCCAGGTGGGGTTGAATGTCTCCAGAGAAGGAG
>BJBW01002669.1:44456-77438 GCA_004320125.1 Scolopax mira | reverse complement strand
GCTGCCCTTTTCCTGGTATTTTCATGGTGAAGCTGTTGATGCCCACAGCCCTGGTAGGGTCTAAGATAAGCTTAATTGCTAATGATTTTATAAACTCATGCATGGCAACTGCAATTCTTAGGGGAAAAAAATATAAATGAAAAATTGTACTTAGAGAATCTTAACTCCACATGACTCTGACACCCTGTCAGATTCTGCTGTGCATGCAGGAACCCAGTAGCCTGCCAGGTTTCACATTAGGGTTCCTGGGACACGCAGTGAGCAATGCTGGAACAGCAATGCTGGAACAGCAGTGCTGGAATAGCTGATGGCAAGTTTTTTGAAGGATCACATACGAAGAAGGGGAGGGGAAGTGTGAGGATGCAACAAGACAAGGGAGTAATTCACAACAGGGAGACATACCAGCCACACATTGTCCTCTTCTGAGTAGATCCCAGCATCTAGCTGTACCTGAATACTTGTCTCTCTGTCCTTACCTCTCCATTCCTCAGAGGGGAGGGGGTTATTGCAGATAAGAAATCTATCATATTCATATGGCCAAAAACCTATTCTGCTCACCAGTATAATAGAAAGTGCACTCATCCTGCTGCTGCTGTAGAAGCTTGCATCTGACTGACCTTGATCACCTTAGACATTTGGGTTCCTCTTCTTATGCTCTTCGAAATCCAGGAGTGTTTCAAACTTTTGGTCTCATACAGTTTCTTTCTTCTAAAATAAAAAAGACAGACATCAAGAAACCCATAAAAAAAACCAAACAAAAACATTGTCATAGCTGATGTTTTTCCTTTTTGGTAACAGAACGCTGGAATCTTACCAACCAGGTCCTGAAGAATTAACAGAAGACTACCCATCAGACTGCAGAGGGTTTTTTCTTGCATCCAGGTTTGAGTTAGCCCAAAGATACTACTGAGGGTGGACAATGAACAATACTGCTAAGTGCCATGATGATCACACGCTGGATAAGTATTTGTTTCCATTTGTGTACAGCATTGTGATGATTATCAGTATTCCCATCAACTGCCTATCCCTCTACGCATCTTGCGTTCAGGTGAGGAAGAAGAATGAGCTAGCAGTCTACCTCTTCAGCCTGTCCCTGGCTGACCTTTTGTACTCTCTGATTCTGCCTTTGTGGATTGATTATGCCTGGAATGGAGATAACTGGAGGCTCTCTGCCTTGCTTTGTCAGATTTCTGCCTTCCTTATGTATATGAATTTCTACACCAGCACTGCGTTCCTCGCTTGCATTTCTCTTGACAGGTACCTGGCGTTAGTTCACCCCTTGAAGCTCCAGCACTTGCGCACAAGAAGATTTTCGTTCATTGTCAGCATAATTGTTTGGTTTCTGGAAAGCATCTTGAATTCAGTCATATTGGTGCACAAAGAAGTATTCAATGATCCTTGCAATTTCACTAATCATACATTATGCTATGATAACTACCCCCTGGAATCGTGGCAGGCACGTATAAATTTGTTCCGGATATGCTCAGGATACCTGGTCCCTTTGATAATCATTGTGTTTTGCTACCATAAGATCTACCGAGTAGTGAGAGATAATCAAGCCACAGTAGATGAAGAAAAGAAAAAAGTGAGGAAACTTATTCTGAATATTACAGTTACTTTCATTGTTTGCTTCACTCCTTATCACATTATGTTGCTTATTCGCAGCATCAGAGAACCTCACACCACTGACCCACATGTTTTGCAGTTGATGTATAAGGTTTACAGAGTCACACAGGCTTTAACAAGTTTGAATTGTATTGCTGATCCCATTCTTTACTGCTTTTTGAGTGAAACTGCACGAGCAGACATACTAAATTTGTTCAGGTGTTGTTTATGCTTACAAAAATGTGAGAGAGACCAAGTGAAACACCATGCTCTGTACAATTCTGCTACAAAGGGCAGAACTTCCTGTGAAATAGAGACTCTCAGAAATGCCTGAGTGAGCACATTCAAAGCAACATTGGGTAACCTAAAGGGGAAAGAAAGGAAAATTCTTCCCCGGTCTGTACCTAGGAATTACCACAGAAGTCACAGATACTAATCTAAGTATCTGGAGCTAATAAGAACTTATTACAGGGTTAATGAAGTCAATGGAGCATCAACATGTACCTTTAAATCAATGTAACCCAATGTCAACAAACAAACACACAGTCAAGAATGATGACCATGACATGCTGAAAAAATTACTGAGGATCCCCACAGAACTGCTTCCTGTCACAGATCACCAGCCATCCCCTGTGCTGGGCATACACATACTCAGATGGAGGAAGGCTCAAGTCCTCTTAACCAAGTCATTTGGTTTTCAGCTTTAGTCGCTGGGAAGGAACACCCAAAGGGATTTCTTTAGCAAATCAGTACTGCGGCAGAAGTGAATAAAGCAAAGCGCACACAGAGAATCATTCAAATGATTCACAAAGGAGCAGACAGAGAGAGGACGGTAGATCTTCTAATTTCATGGTGTAATTTATGCTGCTATGATGGTTCCTGTGTTTCAGTAATGACTCAAATTCTCCTTGGTTAAAATTCTTTACCACATGTATACAGGTACTTACCTGTTCTTAAGCTTCTCATCTTTTGTTTTCTTTGGAAAAGTTATGTTCTAATGTATAACCATATATCATGCAGTTGCATTACAATATCAATATTGGATTTCAGATAGTTGAAGACTTATTACTTGAAGTGTCTGTAAGGAACCAAATTATAGCCACCAGTGCTTCAACTTGGATGAAATTTTTCCTGATCTATGCAGGGAGGAAAGGGAAGGATTGAAAGGTGAGGTTCCACATCTCCACAACATAAAGAACCAGCCTCTAGCCTTGATTATTATGACTGAAATCTGGAGCGTGGTTACATTTGCAGAGTCTATAGAGCAAGAAGGCTTATATCCATTTATCAGCATATAAAGGTAGAGGCCTCACCTAGAGGTTCCAAGGCTCTCAGTCTGGCAGTTGTAAAAAAAGCTGTGAATTCAGGCACCTGTTCCTGCACAGGCTCCTGCAATGGCTCTGTGGTTCCCTGGTAGCAGTGAGCACTTAACCCTCTGAAAAGAGTTAAAATACCACGGAAAGTCTTTTTTTTTTTTTTTCTCCTCTCACAACATTTTCACTTTTGTTCAGTTGCCAGGAAGAATGTTTGGTCATGGTGGTTGCCCAGTTACATAGGGAAAAATATTTTCTTTCCATCAAAAAAATCCCCTCTAGCATGTCCATGTAGTGGACACTAGAATACTTCTAGGTCTGATATTATACTTGAAGGATGAACATACAGTGATCACAAGCAACATGGAAATTCTTCTGAGAAGATCTTTCTGTGTGTAAATAACAAATCTCTCCATTACAAAGAGCCACTTTAATTGTTCTCATGAGTTCCTGTTTGAGTCTATTTATACTTTCAAATTATTTCACATTCCGAGAAGGGAACTTGAAAGTCTGAGGAGGCTGGACTTGTTCAGCCTGGAAATTAGAAGGCTTTGGAGGACCTAATGACATCCTTGCAATACCTGCAAGGAGGGTATTGAGAAGATGGAGCCAAGCTCTTCACAAGGGTGCACCACAGGAGGACAAGAAATCATGGGGCTAACTTGAAGCAAGAAGGGTCAGAGGACTGCCAAGCAGTGGAGTAGATTGTGCCAAGATGTTCCACATGCTTCATCCTGACAGGCTGACCCAACTGAACAAAGCCCAGAGCAACCTGGTCTGGCCTCATAGCTGACATGCCTTCAAGCAGAAGGTTGGACTAGAGTCTTCTTGAGGCCCTTTCCAACCAGGATTGTCCTGTGATCCTGAACTGTGTGTGTCACTATTCTGGCTGGTGCTTTTCTCTCTAAAATAGCATGTTTCTTTCCCTTCATTGTTTCCATTTGCTGGATTTTGAAGTGGTTTGGTGTTTTTTTCCTCTAATACCTTCTTATGTATTATGAAGGAAAAAGTATGCAAGCAGCAGTGCAAGTTACTTCACCACAGATTTGTCCCTGTGCTGACCTATGTATTTATAGCAACAGACTGTGAAATTTCACTACAGCACTGGAATAAAAGCAGAACCAAGCTTCACTGTAACTTCATGGAAAAAAAGAACTCAGTGATTCATTTCTTGACCTTTCACATGCCAGAAAGGTTGGAAAATTAATTTCATTGGGGTTTTTACTTTGTTTCAAATAAAGAATAATGAAAACTAAAACTAAGCCACAAAACAGAGTCAAATTTAACTTGTGCGACAGGGAGTAGTGAGAACTGGCTGCTCTGCAAAGGACAGGGAGCCAGGAGCTGAGGGTGACAGCCGGGCAAGCTGGGCGGCATCCTCACTGGGAAGCCAGGCAGTCCTCCATCATCCCAGTGAGGCACACAGAGCAGGCCCAGCAACCAGCATCACCCTACCAGTTCAGTGGTCACCAGACAAATCCACAGAGATGAGGCAGGTCTGAGGCCAAGCCGGGAAGCCAAGTAAGGAAGGGAAGGTCAAGATCAGCAAGGTACAAGGCCAGGCACACCATGTCAACATTGGACTCCACATGACCAGCCAAACCCCAAAGAGGCAGGAGAAGACACTACAAACCTTTTTGGTAAAGGGCCAAACTCTTTGGGCCCTGACCTTATGCAAAGAGCTTAATTTCCACAAAATTTGACCCTGACCAAAGCTCATGAAAGCTGTAGCTTGGACCAGCTTACATTGATGTGTGGATGTTTTCCATAGCATCATTTCCTACAGTGCCATCCTTCACTGCTGAAGATGCACTTCAAGGTGAAGGAAAAGATAGATGAAGGCTGGCCTGTAGGCTGGGCTTCACAAAAAAACCTCAGATAAGTTCAGGGTCCTATGACTTCAGAATAATAAAATGTAGGCACCTAATCCCTTAGATTGTTCTGAAACGTTCAGTCTTTGTGTTCAAATCGCAACCTTCTGAAGAAATGAGGAAACACTCAGATGTAGACACTACAATGTCCTGTACTTCAATCATTTGTGCATTTACCTCATTATTCTTACATAGCTAAAAGTTTACACTTTTTTTTTTTGTTCTCTCTGAATTTTTTGTCCCAGCTGTACCAAATTTACCACATCAAAGCAAACATTTATGTTCTTTTTAAAATTGCAACATTACAGGAGAGGTATTTTTCACTATGCAAAAATGGCATAGCAAAAAGTAAATGTCTTCATCCAAGCTCAAATCCAATGTATATTATTATTATTGAATATTCCACTTAGAATTCTGATGGCTCTGCAGGCAAAAAAGAAATGCAAATTCACAATAACTCTTCCCAAAGCAAGGTAATTCCTCACAGAAAAGAGTTTATAAAATCAAAATGTCTCTTTGGTGTCAAGAAGAAATGCACGCATTCAAATTCCATTTTCTTGACAGACAATGCCTAAAAGCATTAATATATGGCATCAGCAAGCCATTGTAGTTCTATCTCATTTCCCAATCTATACAATAAGAATATGGAAAATTAACAGGGCTGTGATGGTAATTTAGTTAATATCCACAGGGTATGAAATACCAGTGGCAAATGATGTTGTCAGTGTAATAATAGCAGAGGGGAATTTGTAGGTCAGAAATTCACATAAAGCAGAATCCATCTGCCAAAAGTCCAGCAAAGATATATCTCAGTTTTGTAAGTCAGGAGGTTTTCAGTGGACTGTGATGACCTAGCTGGTGGAGTTTCTGACATCAGTTAATCTGGTTTTCCTGGAATCTTAGCCACAACCTGCATCACCACATTAATGATGCAGATCATTATTCTTTTCTGATGTAACTACACATCAGCTTCGCTTTTTTAATGTCAGTGGGATCAGTCCTGACTCACATGGTTAGAGTCTAAGAGAGATTCTTGCAAACGCTTTTTTTTTTTTTTTTTTTTTAAAAGTCTCTAACAGATCTATCCAACTTCAGAACCACTGAGAAACATGAAGGGAAGTGTGAATTTGAGTTGTAAGATTAATACATTCCACTTCCTGTTTCCATTCATGGAAAATGACACTTCTAAAATATTTCTGATCAGTCTAGTGACAGTCTTCAGCAGTGTCACTCCTAATGTAATGCCAGTAACGAAGGGAGCATTGTGGCACAGTTTAGCCATGTGCCACTTTTCATATTACTTACCAGTTTCATCTGTGTCACCATCGGTCTAGTTCTCTAAGGTGGTAAAGGAAGAAACCGTTCATTTGCTCCCCACCTCAACAGAGCACAGAGAGACACCATGGTTGGGAGTATTAGGGCACTTGAGACCAGTGTGACCAAAGCATCACATCTGCTTGCGCCCAAGGCAGCTGTGGGGATGGAAACCAAAGCGTGTGGCTCTCAGCTCAGCAGGAGCCAGGGGCATCTGCTGCACCCACAGCCCAGGGCTGCCAGTTGCCAGGGTTTTCCTTCTGCGTGAGGTGGCAGCTCTTTGTGGTCCCAGAGCCCCGCAAGGTGACAGCTTGACCCCGCTCTGCCACACCTGCAGTGTCCCCGGCTGCGCTGAAGCAAGGCGGCATCTGATAAGTGATGCTCTGGTGCTCACAAGGGGAAGGAGAGCAAAACACCTTGTGCATGTTGGAAAGGTTTTCCTTTTATGGTTTTTATTTCCTTTATAGCCTAAGCTGACAGAGGGAGGTTTTGGCTGTTTAGCTATAAATTAAACAAGTTATTTCACCTAAATTTTGTAATATCCTAGAAAGACATAAAGTCTGTTCAGGGCCGGGTCTTTGAGGAAAAAAAATAAAAGACCCAAGCAAACCACTACCAACAAAAAACAAACAGGAAAGAAAAGGCTGTGCTGAGTGACATGTAAAAAGCCCGATCCAGGTGAATTACAAAGACACTGCCCAAAACACAGTCAGATCCTTACCTGTGCCAACCCAGAGACTCTGTCAGCAGAGCGCAAAACCTGAAATTAAAAAAAAAAAAGTGGGAAAATAGGTCAATCTATTTTTTGTTCTGTTCCTAAAATTAACTTCGTGTATTTTGGTGACAGGACTACAAACTCCCAGCTTCTTTAAGTGGAGCTCAAGAGAAACTGAAAAAAAAAAAAAATAATTAAAAAGATGTCATCTCACAAGAGCTGAGGTAGCTCTCGGGAGCTATTACTTTAAATATAATATTTTGAGAAATGTTATTGCTATAGCAACTACTTGGTTAAAGATTCAATACCAGGGACAAAAGATTCTTTTCTTTTGCATTGTTTTGTTTTCCTTGTAAATTCAAGATCTGTTCCTGTATAAACAAATGAGGTGGTGACAGATTGGGTAGAAGCACACCCAGATACTATACTGATGTATATATAGCATTTAGTTTTGTCTTCATTACCTATGAGGGTAAAGTAAACAAGATAGGGGTTCGGCTCATGCCTCATTATGGTTTTCCTTATGTTTTTTCAGATCATCCATATGTGGCACATTGCCTTTCAGATGAGATACTGGAGTTCATGTATCATAAGCAACAACTTTTATAGCCATTTCCCAAGAGCTGGTCCTAATGTCCCCAGATTTGTGCTATATTTCATCCCAGCTGGGGTGAAGCCTTATTTTGATTTGTTGTAGAATCTTGACCTTACCTGTCTTTTCTCACTGTTTAAAAGCTTTCTTCCTTTTAATGACAGATGTGCAAAGCAATTACTGTTTTTCCAGCCCAGCCTGAAGAACTACACCCATCTTGTTTCAAATTTCTAGCATTTTAGCAGAGTTTGTGTCTCGATCCTAGCCCTATCTCAGGGATATATTAAGCAATTGGAAAAGCTGTCACCTCAGTTTCCTTCTTCTGATAGCTGGTAACTTAGCAGATGTCACAGCAAGTACTAAATCCAGAAGGATAGAATCTAAAGAGGAGGTCCATAAATCGTCTTTTGTTTCACACACTTAATTAGATCTGTGAGGAGACACTGTAATGAAAATGCAATTCATCATATAAACCCAGGGTGGGCAGAATCGTTTAGGCTTATGTGAGATGGGACCAAGGAGCCACAACTGATAAGATTGTCTCCTCTGGAGAAGTTGCAGAGATTAGCACCTCCCCTCCAATGGATGCTCTACTCTACACTCATGAGACCCCACCTGGAGCACTGTGTCCAGCTTTGGAGTCCTCAACACAGGAAGGACATGGACCTGTTGGAATGGATCCAGCGGAGGGCCACAAAGATGATCAGAGCGATGGAGCACCTTCCCTACGATGGCAGGCTGAGAGAGCTTGGGTTATTCAGCCTGGAGAAGAGAAGGCTCCGGGGAGACCTTATAGCAGCCTTTCAATATCTGAAGGGAGCTACAGGAGAACCAGAGAGGGACTCTTTCTCAGAAAGTGTAGTGACAGGACAAGGGGTAACAGTTTAAATTGGAAGAGGGGAGATTTAGAAAGAAATTCTTTACAGTGAGGACAGTGAGGCACTGGAACAGGTTGCCCAGGGAACTCATGGGTGCCCCATCCCTAGAAGTGTTCAAAGCTGGATGGGGTTTTGAGCAACCTGGTCTAGTGGGAAGTGTCCCTGCCCATGGCAGGAGGGTTTGAACTCAATGATCTTTAAAGTCCTTTCCCACCCAAACCATTCTATGATTCTATAAGGTAGGGCTGGAAAAGACAACTCCAGTGAGAAAGTGCATCCTCCCCATGTATTCCCTTGAACAGACTGCTTCTAGATGCCAGATGGAAAACTCTGCCAAAGCAGTTCAGCACCCACATCAGGCCACCCTTCTGGCTCTACAGCTCTTATGGTCTCTTCCACTTCAGCTTTGCACAGTCTGGCCCAACACACAAGAGATAGTTACTGTGTGTGAGAGTGGGCAGCCAATGGCCTCAGGACACAGCTCTTCCCCACTGTTTTCTTCTCCTTCCTTTGACACCCCACTTGTTCCTACTAGTTTCCTGGTTTGAGGCACCAGGTCTCACAGATAACATCTCCAGGATCTCACAAGGTGGGCTGGCTTATGGCAACTCATCTTCTGAGGTATCTTTTCACCTTAGGAGGCCCCATGACTTCCAAGTGGGAAGGCAAATAAAAAGCCTCCATTCTTAGAGGGCAAGATGGACTCTAACTGTGCCAAATAGCTATGAAACAATTCCTGAGATTCATTGTATTCATGGGAATATGAGGGAATAAATGCATGTCGTCTTTCATCTCTTCTTTGTTTATCCTCACGGAGTGCAACACCAGAAATAATCCTTCATAAACTGAAGTTTCTGCTCCTTCTTGTAAAAACCCAGAAAAGGTCAAAAATCGATGACTGCTGAGATGTTCGTAGAAACCCCGTGCAGGCAGAGAATGAGCACTTGTGGCTGTCTGACAGCTCAGTCAGCACGTGTGAACCTACTACAGGTTCTGTATAACACAACCAACCCAAGAACAAGCTTCATCCTGAGATGTTGTGCAGGGAAACAATACTGCATTCCTGTTTGTTACAGGGTTAGTGCCAGACGGGTGTGAAATGATGTCATTCCTTGGACACCTGTTTTGATGTTGTCAGTGCCAATATTCCTTCCACGTCTGTATGGCTGTTTGTTGTACAACGCAATGTCTCAGTCCTATCCATGGATCACTATGGGACCTCATAACATAACAGAAGCAGTAAGATACTACAACATATTTTGAAGGCATTGCCAGTGACTCAACATTTAACCTCTCATTGAAATTTGTAGCCACTGTAATTCCCTGTGTTCTGCTCGAGCAGCACGTTTCATCACTAAGTCTAGCGTTCACACTTACAGGATGATTTTTTTTAGTGGAAAGCAGGAAATAAATTTAGGCAGTAGCAGTTAGCAATTTAAAATTAGCTCCTTTAGGAAGGGAAAAACTCAGGCCTGAAGTTTTATTTTTGATCCCTATTACATCACTAGTAGATTCAAAATTTACTTCAGGGAAGCCTGGCACATGCGGTTTCAAAAATATCTAGAAATATTTATAAGCAGTAAGTATCACAACTCCATCTCTACCAAGGGGAGACGAGGCAAATAACTTGAGAATATAAGCAACTCTTCCTGTCTCACCATTCTTTATACTCATGATTTCTTCAGAAGTTTTTTGTTATGTGGTTAGTCAAAAGTCATAGCTCGTATCTGTAGGTTATTGTGTGTTTCCCCTTACTTTTTCTTGTGTTTTACATTTATTACTGCACAAAGAGTCTTGACAAGTGAATTTTAAATGCCTAAATATAGGAGAGGAAAAAAAAGTAGTATACTTTTTTTTAAAGTACTTTAAAACATAGTATGTTTTAAATGTCATTTTTTAATAAAACCTTTATAGCGATTTGCTATGGATCTTTTTTAAAGCTTAAGGGTCTTTAATTTATTTCTTCACTGTAACAGTAAGACACCCACAAAGGGTGTCATGGTAGAAACAATAGAAAAAGTGTAAACTTCAAGAATGATTTGGTAGCTATGAAAAGTTTTGCAGAACCTGCAAAATGGATTTAACTTTAATAATTGCTAACTTTGTACCTGTAGGTTTATCTTTTCTTTGTTGTGCATTCATTTTAATTCATTACAGATATATTACAAGTGAAACCATTTCTGGATACTTCTTTGGGTTTTAGCCAATTGTGCAATTTGTTTATTTTTAGCAAGTCATTTAGAGAAACTACAAACAAGAACTTGGAGACCCTTCGAAGGGTGCAGGAGGCATAAGACACCCATTTCAGACTTTAAGTCAAGACTCCTGTAAATACATTCCAAAGACTTTAAAGTCAGCACCTTAACAATTGCAGCAAGAGATGGTAGGAATCCCTGTTCTAGGATACATATTATTTCCTGGAAAATCCCTGTTTTCCTATCACCTCTGCCAATTCGTTTTTCCTTAAATGTTCAATTTTTTTTTTTCTTGCAAAGTGTTATATAGCATTTTTGTAGCTTTTTCACGCAAATAAATGCAGCAAAATAACACTCTGAAATGAGTGAGCTGAGGGACTACCCTCACTAGGTGGCGATTTTGCTCCGTTTAGCCAGGCTTCATAGAAGAGCAGAAAAAGGGTCCTAGTTTAAAAGCTAATTTCTTATACAGAAGACAGGGGAAGCTGGGAAAAGAGCTGCACCCCAAGTTCTCATGAAGCTGGGCCGGGCCATCATGGTCATTTCAGTGTCTGCCTTGAGCTATCAGGCTGTGAATCATCAGACCCAGGAGCTCAAAACAAAAGGCCTAACACAAATCCTTGTGAGCTTTCTTCCAGCCTGGATTTATTAACTGCTGGCTTATGCTTACTTCTCTTTTTAAGAACTTTTTTGTTTAATTTTGCCTCCTTCCTTCACAGTATTTACTTCAGTATAAATATGTACATATATATACAAGCAACAGGCATCTATATTGCTAAATAAAATAGGCTCTCCCAGCCTCTAGCCCAAGGAGTCCCTCATTCCCAAACTCATCCCACTAGCCTTTTTCTTCTCATATCCCAGTCAAGTTCTGTTCTTGGGACCGGGACCAGTTCCAGGGTACCATCAGTGCTCCCTCAGAGCTGCTGGGTCAGCTCCTCTCCCCATGCATTTATAGCAAATGAGTTCACAAGGCTGCAGCTCTCTTATTATCAGCCTCCAGGTACATCAGAATATGCTTTGTGC
Organism: Scolopax mira; assembly: GCA_004320125.1. Lineage (NCBI taxonomy): Eukaryota > Metazoa > Chordata > Aves > Charadriiformes > Scolopacidae > Scolopax > Scolopax mira. Next base: position 65,929 of record BJBW01002669.1, on the reverse strand, counting down.
TGCTCAATAACACCCCCAAAGACATTAACACTTTACCTTTTATTTCTTTGCAGAATTCACTTCCCCAATCATGTTTTCTCAATGATCAGAGCTGTCAGTTGCTGCACTAGAGTCATGTTCTTCCACATCACTTTACTCACTGCCACATCCAGCTTCTTGACCTGAGCAGTACTGGTTCTTCTCCGTTTTATCCCAATGGCTCACAAAGCTTTTCAGGTGTTTTCCATTCACCACATCTTCTTCCCAGAAGGATTAGCTTGCTCCTCCTGTTAACTTTATTACCAGCTGTTGTGGGTTAACCCCAATGGGCAGCTTAGCCTTACAGAACCATTCACTCACCTGGGATGAGGGAGAGAATCAGAAGAGAAACAGTGAGAAAATTCATGGATTGAAATAAAGACAGTTTAATAGGGTAAGCAAAAGCTACATGTAAGCAAAGCAAAATCAGGAACTCATTCACCGCTCCCCATCAGCAGCCAGTATTCAGCCATCCCCAGGAAACCAGGGCTCCATCATGCATAATGGTTCATTAGGGAGACAGAACACCTTCCCCCAGCTTTTATTGCTGAGCATGACATCATATGGTCTGGGATATCCCTTTGGTCAGTTGGGGTCACAGCTGTCCTGGCTGTATCCCCTCCAGCTTCTTGTGCTCCCCAAAACCTCACTGGTGGGGCAGGGTGAGGAGCAGAAAAGGCCTTGGCACCTTGTACGTGCTGCTTAGCAATAACTAAAATGTCCCTCTGATATTTTTTTCAGCACGAATCCAAAACACAGCACCATAGAAAGTACAGAGAAGAAAATGAACTCTATCAGAGCCCAAACCAGTGCACCAGGCCCGTTACACTTTTAGCTGATGCTACTACTTTCTTCTCCTCCCTGTAACTACAATCAATATTCTTTTTTTCTTTGCTTTCTTCATGGCTTGCTTCTTTCTGTGTATTAAGAACAGAGAAACTGCACAAGCTTTTTTCATTACTTCAGTGACACCTATGAATCTTCTGAGCCCTAAAAGTCAAAATATTTGTTAATTAGCAAGCTTTGTGAAAAACTTTGGTCTTCATTTCAAAGTGATTTATGTGTTTCAGGAAGGGTCATGGAATTAATTAAATTCTCATCATTTACTAACTTTGTTCCTGTGTGCTTAGTTTTTAGTCTAAGCTATATTATTCATGTGAAAAAATGACATTGCAATGATGTGATACTCAGATATTCCAAATGTCTGCACATAAAACTAAAGCTAATAAATCCTGCATTGAACTATATGTACTTCTCTTTTTGCCATCCAGATGTACTTGGCCACTAACATGCAAATAATGTCCTGTAATATACCATCAGCTCAGCTCTCATTTCACTGGTTCAATCATATGTATTTAAATATTAAATTTAACAAAGAAAAAAGTTAAATGTTTAGGTTGTACAGGTCCATCTAGTATGTAGTATCAGGCTCTTCTTTCTTTTCCTTCTGCCTCTATTTCATTAGTCTTTGAACACCAATTAGTCTTTGAACACCAATTCCCTTCATTTCTTGTTTGCCTTTTTCCCAAGTTCATTATTCTATATTGGTGCACCTTCCTCCATTATAGGTCCAGAAGAATATTTAGAAAATAATTTCTGCTCACCTCCTCCCATCTTTATTACTGATATAAGCAACTCTGAGCCACTGCAAATACAGAGAAGTGTCATGTTGTTGGGGAATGGAAAAAAAAAAAGCTCATGAAGTATCATTATGGGTCTGATAGACACTTTTACCACAATGACAGCCACAAGCATGATTCAGAATTTTCTCAGAGCTTGAATGAACTCCAGAGCCAACCACCATGAAGTCTCATGTACATGCTATGTCAAAAGAAACTGATGTCATGTAACCCAGGTTCCTTTTTACTGCAATCTTCTGGGTTTTTTTTCCCTTTATTGTGTTTCGTGATGTTTGAATTATTTTTGCCCCTGGTAGTTCCTTCTCTGAAGAACTTCTTAATATGCAACTGAAGTTACTTGAAAAATGTAGTGCTAATACGAAAAGCTATTTATTAGAATAAACACCACATCGATCTAAATTCACATTGAATTTCAAGGAATTGCCATGCACAGATAAATCAGCTTTCCTCAGAAAAGTACAGGTTTAGACATACTATTGACTTGAGTGGTTTGTGAGAAACCTGTGATCCTCCCATGTTTGGGATGTCCCTAGGTCCTGGAGCCACATTCACCTACCTCTACTTACCTTCAGAGACACTTTTTCAGGAAGTCAGTGGGTTCATCTCTGAATTCAGGCAGTTCCAGTTAGCAGTAGTTTGGTTACAAGGATTCCAGTCTGGCCCAACTGCCTTTCTCCAAAGTCTTGGTTTTGTACTTTTTTTTTGAGCAATGTAACTGTTGGTGTTTCTTACATATTTCTTTTTTTTTTTGAGATAGGCAAAAGAAAAACAATATTTATTAAAAAAAAGATAACTACAACACATTTATGAATTTGTATCAGTTTAAACCAAATAATTTAGAAGAAGGTATCTTTCAAATGAATACTGCTTGCTTTCAGTGTTTCTAAAACACCTGATTGTTTGAAAGAATGTTCTTTTTATAAAATTTGCTACTATTTTGGAGATGTTACTGTTCTAAAACTCAAATGAATTTTGAGTCAAATGAACTCAAACACAATGAAACAGTCCCATTTGAGACAAAACATTAAGGTCATTTTTTTGTTTTCCTGTTAAACAAGAAAAAAGATTATTCAAGTGATTTTGTGGTCTGCCAGGAGACCTACCTAGAGATCTCAATCTGCTTTCATATTTAAATTAAAATGAAGAATCTTGTGCATAAGGAGAAGACATTTTCAGTGGAGCCAGGCAGCTTTACGTCTATTAGGAAGTTGGCCTTTGGATAGTGAAGCCTCCTGTTGCTGCTATGAGGAGCTCTGGCTCTTTCCATCAGCTCAAGTCAGGCTTTTACTTCAGGACAGCTTCCAACCTGCAAATACTAGGTGCCACTCAGCATTCTGCGTGGTGGAAAATTGTCAGATGCATCCTCAGAGGGCCAGCAGGACAGATCCTTAACCTTTTAGCATCATACTCTTCTCCCACACACTGATCTAGCTCTTGGTAGCTCAGCACTAGTTCATTTTGCTCTCATTTGGGAAGCAGAATGAGAAAACTCTTGCTGAGCCCTTACATCATATTAATAATTATATGGGAATAAACACAGTATGAATGACTGTGGGGTGCTATGTTGGGCAGGAATAACAACTACCTATTTAAAACAGGGTGCTCTTTCCTCTCTGCAGTGAAAGGCAGAAAAAAAAAGGAATTGCCAGAGAATGAAATGGGTTTGTATTAGTTCAAATAAAAAAAATTAATGTCTTTGTCCTGCATCATCTACTGAGTGTAAATTTCTTGGTCTGAGAGTCTTTCACTAGTTTTGTTGACTCAGCAAAGACTGATACAGAGTTCACAAGCTATTTTTAGGAAATCTATCATTGCAGTGGTAGTTAAGGTAAAAGACATTTAATAAAAGCCAGGGTATCAAATAAAACCATGCTTTAGAAATTCAGCCGTAAATCAGGTTGCAGGGATACCAGTACAAGTTAATTATGCATGAGCTAAACTCACTAGCAAAAACCGCATTTTTGGAAACCCAATTAAGGAGTCAATAATGCTTTTCTAAAACACAAATAGGAAATCTACATCTAGACTATTGAAAATAAAAGTAAATGTGCACATTTCAGAACTTGAGTTACAATATCACTAAATAATACAACATGGCTTCACCGAGAGCAAATCATGCCTAACAAATTTGGTGGCCTTTTACGATACTGCCACAGACTTGGTAGACAAGGGTAGAGCAACTGATGTCATCTACCTGGACTTATGCAAAGCATTTGATACTGTCCTGCACAACATACTGGTCTCAAAATTTGAAAGTCATGGTAATTCGATGGATGGACCTCTCAGTGGATAAGGAACTGGTTGGATGGCCACACCCAAAGGGTTGCAGTCAATGGCTCAATGTCCAAGTGGTGGCCAGTAACGAGTGGTGTCCCTCAGGGGTCAGTACTGGGACCAGTACTATTTAACAACTTTGTCGGTGACACAGACAGGGGGATAGAGTGCACCCTCAGCAAATTTGCTGACGACGCCAAGCTCGGTGGCGCAGTTGACACACTGGAGGGAAGGGATGCCATCCAGAGGGACCTGGACAGGCTGGGCTCATGCAAATTGCATGAAATTCAATCAAGCTAAGTGCAGGGTCCTGCACCTGGGATGTGGCAATCCCAGGCACAAATACAGGTTGGGCAGAGAATGGCTGGAAAGCAGCCCTGAGGAGAAGTACTTGTGAGTGCCTGTGGATGAGAAGCTCAACATGAACCAACAGTGCCTGCTGGCAGCCCAGAGAGCCAACCATGTCCTGGGCTGCGTCAAGAGAAGTGTGTCCAGCAGGTCTCGGGAGGTGATTCTACCTGTCTGCTCTGTGCTCGTGAGACCCCACCTGGAGTACTGTGTTGAGCTTTGGAGTCCTCAACACAGGAAGGACATAGATCTGTTGGAACAAAGAAATAGAGGCTTTTTGAATTCTCCAATTTATACTTTCCTTTCAAGAACCTTGAAAAATGTCCTTCATCCTTCCCTTTTGCAATCTAGGAATATCAATTTGTGCCAGAGCTGAATGCAGGGAGGATGCATGCTCTTGCCTCAATTAGTATTGACTCTATCCTGGTCTGTAGTTGCAAACAATGCCAACAACACTTATCAGCAACAAAAATAGAACTAATCAATAATGGGTCAGGAGGACCAGCGGTGCATTCAACTCCTGGGAATATAAATCCTTGGCAGGAAAACACAATTATTTCAACTTCAGACTCTGTGCCTGCAAGAAGTCTTTGATGTGTTGGAACCAGGTTTAGTCTTTAATGTCAGAATATATTTTGGTAATGTTCTCAATAGCTCCTACCAACATAATTGTTATTGCTGTTATTATCATTATCTGTTCCCAGTAATACGATCTTTTTTCAAGAACAAGTGGTTGTGTAATTCACCAAAAGAAAAACAGACACCCCAATCATTTTCAGTCTATGCCATTCAGGACAGAATGAGGAAATACATGCCAGAATTTTTTTTCCGTAAGGAAGGTATCTGAAATTTCTAGTTTTGTGGCAACACGATCAAATGAAATGGATACTATATGACTGTACAGGCCCCATCCTGTGCAGAGCTCTCTGTTTATGTAATTAGCACTAGCAATAGCTGCAATTGCCATTCGTATGAAGCCACATACAGGACTTTTGATTAAGGGAGAGGCTTATCTGCTGGGCCAGCGTCATGGCATTCCCTCTCCTATCATGTCATCATCCTGGGATGTTGTTACACTCTTTTCTTGTGTCAGGCATCACTTCTCCTTAAGGACGTGCTGCACAGTCATCAGAGGAGCAGGATGCGTGCAGTCACACATGTGCAGTCATAGACACCTAAGACTGCTGGAAAATGGCTTTTCAGAAAAAAAAAGTCTATGTCTGTGCTGGTCAGTCACCATATGCAGATATGAACCTCCTGCAGCAAAGATATAAATAAAATCAGAGTCTGAATACGGTGCAGCAAGTAGTCCAATTATATACACTGTCATGTTAATGTCATGTCATGTTAATATCAAGTATTATAGATTATATATATTAATATCAAGTATTATTGAAAACTGATGCCAAGCAGACAATGTAGAGCTCCAAAAATAACCTCTTTGTCCTGAGGTAATTGTATTTCTTCCTTGCTATCAGCTATTTGTGGAAAAGTATTAAGTTTTAGTATGAGGTGCTAAACAATGATGGTGCTTATGAAAAGGGTATTGAAGAAGTCTTCAACTCAGCACTGAACGAGAGAACACCATTGTCTTCAACCTGGCTTTCATTTTTCTGTCTCTGGCACTTGGCAATTCACACAAAACATTGCAGCTATTAGAAATTACTTGTACACAGTGACCTTTAACTATAGTGTGCACCAGTTCAATAAATTAATAAAATAAAATTGTGTTTCCCTTGGGTATTGCAACAGTACTTGCCTTGCAGGGATTCATCTCTTTGTAATAACAACACTCTGTTCAAAGCTGCATATGAATATACTATCTTTAAAAAAAAAAAAAAACCACACACAATAAGAAAACCCAGGAGCACAGTCTTATTCTAAAAAGACCTTTTGGTGATTGCTGTGTCTTGTGAAAAAAATAGCAGGGTGCCTGATCAAGCCAACTGAAGACATAAATTATTGGATGAGAGGAAATCAATATTTTATTAGAAGCACAAGGCTTACTATGATGAACCTTGCAGACAAGTGCCTTTCTGTTTATAGGTAAATCATTAGACTTCCTGAAATAGACAAGGCTGCTAGATGGCTGATCTCTTCAGCTCGGGGCAATGGGGGTTGTATTATAGATGTAAAGGAAGAAGGTACAGAATGGGAAATGTAGCTGTAAAAACCCTCTTGAAGGGAAAGAAGAGGGAGGAAGGTACAAAATGTGACTATACAACCAACACGCATCTGCCTCCTGCTTTCAGAACTTCTCTTGAACCTTATACTATCGTGGTCAGTGTGCAGTGTTATTGAATGTAGCCCATTTTACAATGCTGTATTTCATTGCAAGCTGATTCTGAGTGGTCCTGAGCATCTGAGACTCCAGCTGAAGTCTGTTTGCCACGATCCTGACAGGTCTTCAAAATCTTGTTAAGTCATTAATTATGTCTTATCCAGAAGCTTTGAAGAGCAGGATCCATGGTGCTAATATGACCAGAGATGCTGACCTCCTGATAGAAGAAGAACCTGGCAGGTTCTTGCTACCTGCACTGAGGAAAGTACAAACTCTTCTCCGAACTTGTGCCTCTTAAATGACAGTGTATCCTTGGGCCTCAACACAGGCTTCTGCAGACATCCTTTGGGCGCAAGTATCTTTTTGGCATATTTCAAATGTATTTCTCTCTTCCCTCAAGCTGTATCTTTGAAGACAGATATAGTGGTGAGGAGATAACCTTACAGGGCTTCAGGCTGTCAAAATGACCCTTTACGTATTTGTACTGCCAAACCCTGCTATTGATTAAAATATACTTGCTGAATTCTGATAGTTCCCACCTGCAGATCAAAGGAAAGCAAGAAAATGTTGTTCCAAGTGGAAAGACTCAATTAAATGAGCTTACTGGAAGCTTACACCATTACCCAGAACTGAATTTTGCCTGAAACTCCCTGCACAGGGTACATCAGGAATATTCCCTTCTCAAACCCAATTTGTGAATTGAACAGAAATCGGGTTAGAGAAGTGATCAATGATAACTGTAGTAAGTCTATTGCTTATTTCTCTCTCTCATCATCTTGTCTCAGCTTGTAAATGTTTTTTTCATGGAGCAACTTCCTTCCTAAAATCAATATCAGTGTACAAAAGGCATAAGCTGGCTCCCATCAGACTGTGCGGAGATATTCCTAGTGACTTTGGTGAGATCCAGGCTACATCCTATTTCATAGAATGAGTAGCACTTGTGATTTTCATAATGGCAAGTTCAAATTTTAAATCAAAAAATAGTACTTAATCAGTGTGATTCATTGTTCCAAAACAGTGTCGTTGGCTGGAGGCTGCATTTGGTTAGGCTCAAGTATTGCTACATTGTTTTGAAAACACCGTATTGCAAATCCAGCCGTAATCTTTAACATTCCCAAGAGCCACCATCTTCCATACAAATTGTGGCATTCCTGTAGGAATCACCGTTTCAGTAGAGGATAGGGTACACACAGCACATCCTGCCGTCAGCGTGCTTGCCACCTCAGTCACTGCAGAATGACTTTTTTGACTAGTAACCGTGGGAAGCCTCATCAATCAATCCAAAACTAACCTAAGACACCATCAGCAGTCACACCTGAACACGTTACGTCGTTTCTCACACTGAGGATTATTTTGGTAATTGCTGGGGGTTGCTCCGAGTGCCACCTTGCAGGCTGTTCCTGCTGGTGGGAAATTAGCCCTGGTGCTCAGCCCCAGTGTAAACCACTGTGTGTGACAGGAACCACACCCAGATCCATCTGCTTGGATCCATCTTTTCCCATCTGCCACCACGCTCTATACTATTTGTAGGACGTTGCCTCAGAATTATGAATCATTCTCTCTAGGCTCTCGATGTCCTACTTAACAGATGGGCATAACATATATTCCATATTAACCACTCTTTATATAGCTGCCCTTTGTTATATTAATGAGTTAGTAAGAAAAGAGCCAGGTAGCTGACATTACTAAATTACTGACCTTTCAGGTAAAAAGGGAAGATCTAGGTCTGCATTAGTAACAGAGGAGAGAGACTACCTGTGGAATAATGCATTTCCTCTTGGTGTGACCAGAAACTGATACGTGAGGCATAATCCAAATCTTTGTTAGTACCACTCACTATGGCAGAGTAATTCCTAGAGAGCAAGTCTAATGAGCAACACTAAGGCTAAATAAATGGGGTGTTCAACATACGTTTTGGCAATACACCAGTGAACAGAGAGATTTTAATTTATTACTAGCAAAGCACAGATGAGTCCACAATAGGAGAGAAGCATCTTCGTCTGCTTGTTTTGTATGATAAAATCTTAACCGAGTGTCAAGTTTTAAAAGACGTGAATGGCTTTCTGCTGCACAGTCTAAATTTCACAAAAATTATCAAGGGGCTAGAAAATCATACTGCATGTCTCAAGAATTCCATATATTTGATTACCCAAAAAGAAAGCTGAGGGGTAATTTGATCACTTCCTTACCCATTTAGACATTGAAAACACATGTGACAGGAGGCAGCCTCTCTGCCTGACTAGGCAGGAAGACATCTCAGGACCAAGTACCTTAGAGGATGCAGTTTGACAGTCACACATGGAAAAGAACAAAGTTTCCCCATAACAGAGGTGTTTAAGCATCAGTGAGTTCCCCAGGCAACAGTGCTATCATTGGAGTCTCTAAACAATGCAAGACGGTTTCAAAAATTCTATAATCTATTTTTTCCAGTAAATATTCTGTGTACGAGGCTGCAAACTCGATAAGCAGAATAGGCTGTGCTGGCCCTTGAGCTGGTGAATCCTCTCCACTCATCCTGAATGCAAGCAGAAAGTTCCTAGGGTGGCTGTAGGAACTAAAGCTCTCCCGTCTCCTGCACAGCTAATATGGGAGTATGTTTTGTTTTATCTGCTCCATGCAACATGAAGGGGAGAAAAGTTTCATTCCTGCTGCTCCTTCAGTGTCACAGCTACCACCACTACTCCTGAAATTCAGTAACTCAATACCACGAAAAAAAAAATAAAAAAAAGAACATGAGGCTTGGTATGTGCAATGAGTGATCTATAACTATGACTATTTATAACAACAGATAGCAGAAGAAACAGATTATTTTGGAGCTCTGGAGTGTGGGGGGGTTGTAGTACATTATAGGCTAACATCCAGGGGGGCTGAGGCATTTCAGAATCAAAGAGCACAGGCAGTCTTCAGGCTTCTCACTCATTCTCTGAGTTTCAATTTGTCCAGCAGTACCAGCAGCTGCTGGTTCCCCTTGGGCTATCAGGTTTTCTCTCAGACTGGTTGTTTCCACTGGATGTGAGGAGTCTGGGGTGCTGATATCCAGATAGGTGCTCTAGATATAGTGAACATTTTCCAGTTCTGACAAGGATGAACACTTCTTCAGTTACTTTGCTGATGTCTTCATTGGTGATGGGATTTTTCTCATCAACACCCTAAAATTTTCAAAGGAACCGGTTACCGTATGTATACTTGGTGGTCTATGTAACTCTTAGTGCTGAAAGTGGCAAAGCTGGTCTGCATTTTACATAAGTTTTGAAGATGCTTGCCTACCTAACTTCAGAGGATGTAAGACATTGCCAAACCCACCGCTTCCTTGCCTTGGTATGTGTTGGTGGCATCTCCATAAGAATATACATTTTTTGGTACTTGCTTCCATGCAAATACAAAGGCAGCTTGCTCAGAATGTTGAAATCTAAGCATGACTAATATGTGCTTTGCTACTTTGGCTGGTGAAAGACCTGAAGTAAATTAATTTATTATTCTTGATAAGTGACAGAATTCATTCTCATAATTTAGCAGATATTATCTAAACCTTTTAATTTGTTTTCTGTAATCTCTTATTTGCTCTCAATTCCACGGTGGCTAATTAAGATCTATAAGCAAATCCAGAAATGAGACAAATTCAGCAGAATTAACTGATGTAAAAATCATAATGCATATTTTTATAATGCACTTTTCTAGTTCTGAATATCCCTTTGATTGTATAATTCCAGCCTATTAAAAAAGTGCTTGCCCTGCATTTATTTGAGATTTGTACTAATGGCTCTAAGCACTGTGTCACCATTAATAACAATAATAATTAGATCCATGAATCATTAAAGGAATCACTTCTGCAGCAGTTCATGCTGTTCCTTCACCTGTAAAAATCTTTTCCTCTCTTACAGTGCTGAAGGGAGGGCTCTGAATCTCCCTGGGCTTTGCAATTGCTGGCAATTAGCAGTGCTTGCTGATTAAGTGAACCCAAGACACAGCTTTCAGCTGAGCCATCAAAGAAAGTCTGCTCTGTGGTAGGAAAGAGGGACTTTCTTTGCTTTGAGATGGCTCTTGATCGCACACTGGCACAGAGAAAGGTCTACCTTTTGTAAAGATACTTCAACATCGTATTTCAAAGAGATATACATTGGCAAGACGACACCTCTCCTTGTATTCAAAGCACTTTCTCCTCATAATCCATCTATTAGGACACAGAAAGAAGCAGCTGATTACTATGACTGATATACTAAAGGAGGAAAAAAGCCTATCTTTGCCCTATTTCCATTACATGCAGTTGCCATTCTTTAAACATGTAGCACATGTGCAAGTGGCAGGGGATGACTGATCTTCATTGAGTTTCTAGGTAATAGCTTTCAAAGTTTCCCTGGAGACAGCACTATCATGATGGATTCCTTCATTGAACAACCATGAGACACCTAACATGTTTCAATTAAAAAAATTCCCCCTTCAACCTGCAGTTCTTCACTCCACTTGAAAAATCCAATAAAATATCTTTTGATAGCAATAATGTCATTTCATACATGTACACCTATATGCACACATGCAGCCAACCTTTGATTCAAGACCACCATTAGTTAAACTATGCTGGGCATTAAGGAAGCATAAGACCCAGTTTCAGACTTGCTATAATGAGATATAAGTCCAGATCCCAATTATTCACTCTCTAAATTTGTCTTAAGTACTTGGTGTTTTAGTACTAGCTATTTGTAGGATTTACTTGGAGATATACCAGTAATGGAAAAGCGTGTTAATGCTTGTTATATCTTACTATATTAAATTTTATAGAAGGAAAAAAATATAGTTCATGTTAACCTTAAAATGTCCAAAGGGAGAGAGTTGTTTTTAAGTTGTGATATGGAGGCCAAAAAATATGAGAAGAAATGTCATTCTAAGAGAACTGAGGATAAAGGCACCCTGGCAGCATGTGTGAAATTCAGCTGCAGTTTGAAGACAATTCTCATGGCAACCAATATTACAAGAGACTGTTATGACTTTAAAAAGAAACTTCAGTCTAACAAGAAATGACATTACTATCTGCATATATCCAAGTTGACAGACACAAGCCACATTCAGCTTTTTTTGCCCTATAGAGTGCAACGTGAATGAGTCAAAATGCATTAAGAAAAACAATTAAACTATCGCTTCCATGAAGTAGATCTTATGCACTACAGACAGACAGACAGATTAGGATTTCAGAAGTGAAATGACTGAGAACCATCCATTGGGATACCACAATCATTATACATATTCAGTCTGTTACTCAGACAGACTTACCCTGATGCTTTTCAGGCAATGGAAGAGAATGGAGACACCCCCTCGAGGCTCAACACCCTCTACCCTCCAAAAAGTAGTGAATTGGTAATATGGTTATGGGTCTGTTGCAAAGTTTGCACAAAAATCTGTAAACAAAATCAAAGCTGACTATTCTGAAAAGGGAATAATTGCCAGATTCAATTGGAAAACAGATTGTTTTAATTAATTCACTTGGATGGCACTTCAGTCTCTAGAAGCATGACAGAATGACTCTTCATTCAGGAACATGGATGTGACTGTGTCTTTCAATTCTTTATCTATTCCACCATAATTGAGCATGAATAATGTGCACCGAAAGCCAAATGTCACCCAAACTAAAGCCATTAAGAATGAACGAATATCTGTATGGAGCTGAACTATCGCTGAACCTGCAGACTTATAAAATTCTTGTCACTAAGAAGCCCATCAGCATTGTATAATGACATGCAAATGAGAAAGAATTGTTCTGAATAAGAAATAATAGACCAAAAAAAGCACTACATATCAAAATATTTATCTAGAAAGCTCTTCTGTTTCTGGTGGGGGATCTCAACCAGATCATTATGCAAACCACTTCCCATACCTGCACCTCTCTCCTGACTCCTTTCTTTTTCTGTTTAGGCAAATAATTCTCACTGTAACTTAACAAAATACATACACTTAGCTTATTTTTTTATAATGATTAGATAATAATGCCTATTGAGGTGAACAAGACTTAAAAACTTAAAAACTATAGACCTTGTCAAAATGAATCTTTGTATTTTTATATCAACAGAAGAAAAGAAGAGCAGGTGGCAAGACTCCCTGTTCCCTGTCCCTCCTTGCCTGGAACAAATATTTAAAGACCTCAAAACGTTCCACCAAATGAATTCATCATTTCCATTCTGAAAGAGAAATTTAAGACACACTAGACAATTCATGTAAAGTCATATGGTCAATCATATATTTCAATAATTTTTTTCAAACATCATATCCTCTTTTATTTCTCTCATCCCTGTACACAGACCCATGGCTTATATCACCTTTTAATCCACAATGATGCTTGTGCAAAATCCCTTTTGTATCCACACACAAATGTATATTCATACTTTTTTTTTTTTCCTCTGACATGTGTGCATATAGATAATATGTTTTCTACAGTTAGGGCTGTCCAAAAAAATACAATTTCATCATGTGGAACATTTTGAACTTTCAAATATATAGACAGAAAATTATGCATAACCCTAAAAGCTCCTGACTAGTTTTAATTAAATATTGAAACGTAGAGTTACAGTAATGTTACTATATACTAAGCAATAAAAGCAGCTATGAAAAATCTTTCCAAATCCTTTTAAAACTTTACTGCTTACCCTCCATATCAATAGGTGTTGATAATTAATTTAATTAATTTAAACTCCAGCAGTGAAAGGGAAAGCACAGAGCCAAGGCAGCCCGCTATCACTAATGGCTTGGAAGATACTGTTAGTGTGGTCACAGCCCTTCGCTGAAGAATCAAATTATTCCAGCTTTCATACAGACAGCGTTCGAGTAAATTACTGGAGGTGCCCTTTACCACTTGGTGCATCGCCAATTACCAAACGCCATTACTTCCAAATACAATGAAATGTTTTGGTACCACAAGGTTAAAGAGAAAACCTATTTGGAATGAATGAAAGGGCAGAAAATGTCACATGCAGAAACAGAAAGACAGATTGAGTGGTTACAGCAGAAGTCAGAGGTCCAAAGCATAGATGAGCTGGTTTCCCCAGCAATATTGCTGGCTGTAAATTAAATGGGGTGTATCACCTGAGATTTATGGGAATCTGCACAGTAAAGGATTTTTAAGTATATGCTAAATGCTTTATGCAGGCTCCTGGGAAGGAGACAAGAGGTTAAGTATTTACTTTTATGTGACATTGTGTTTAAAACATGGCAAAGAAAAAACTTTCAGTAGAAAGTGCTATGCTGTGTCAGGTCAGCTTATCTAAATAATGCCCTTTAAATGTATAGATAATGTTGGTTTAGGGATTTGAGCGTTTTTGGTGAAACAGCTTTGGTACATCAGATTTACATTCAAGTACTGCAGCCTGTAGGTAAGAATTACCTTTCTAGGAGAAGTTGCCTTCTGTTACTTTATGTTTCCATATCATAGAAGGTATTTTGCAATCTAAACTGAAATCATCCCGGATTAAAAGCAGTCAAAAGATCTGTAGTCCAGTTGCCATGAAAGAGAGTCCCAGCTTGAAGTGTAGATGTAAACCTGGAGCACACAGCAATTACATTTACTACAAAATGGCCACGGTCTTCAACAGAATGATATTATTGTGTGTAGAGAAAATACTGGTTGTTATGCAGGTATACTCCAGGAAACTCCACTGACATCAGAAGAAGTTTTCCAAGTGTGTTCTCCGTGATCTGTCTACAATTGTGACTAAGCACTAGCAAAATAAAAGAAGCAAGCATGGAGTCAGAAATCAACTGTTCAAATTATGAAAAATAAGTAAACCAGGATATCTTATTTCTCTCCACCCATAAAATTTGGCTTAGAACAGCTAGAGATTTCATGGGTTTTTGTTGTTGTTGGCATTTTAGCTATACTAGTGTCTATTACCCAGCACTCCCATATATTTGTCATTTCATTTTCCTCCAGCTAGTGATTTATGCTTTCTCTTCTGGCTAAAAGTGTCTCATTTCAATTACTTCACTTCCTTTGAAGTTCAGTTCCTACAATTAATTGAGAAATGCTATTTTCTTTATTACTCTGGGCACTGTATTTGGGAACACAAGCATCCCATGTATCATGGCATCTCAGAAGGGCTTGTGCCTGCTATCTAAAATTGCCTTAACTGTACATTTTTGCCACTCACAATCCTTTTTCTGTTTTCTCCGTTTCAGACTCCTGAAACCTCTTCAACCCCAGAAACAGCTTTCTGTGACACATAAACATGTGAAAAACATTCCACATCAAATAAAAAGATCCTGGGATAGTAGAAATGTAAGACCAGAAGAGGATATATGAGCTCCAAAAACTTGACTGCACAGTGGGAGGCACAGAGACATCCATGAAGTACCTGTTCCCCCTTACACCATAAAACATCTCTCCAAGTCCTGCTAGCAAACTTAAACCTTTAATAAAATATCCACAGGCACAACTCCAAAAAAAGATGGTGAAAGCAGGTGAACTCAAGGACATTATTAATGCTTCAGGTTCTTTCCCCATCAGGGAAACTGCAAGACAAGAAATCCATGCTGCGTGGTTGTGTGGGAGCAGATAATATTTTGAATGTGGAACTGAAGAAAAATAACATCAAAAATAAAGTTATTAACATCATCCCTGCCTTCCTAGCAGGAAGAAGGGAGAAAGCCAGTGCAATGCAAACTGTGCACATTGGAAATTCTCTTTCCCCATGTATTGTAATCAGAGCTACTTGTGCAGGAGGCTGGGCTTCGTCCCTCTCGTACAGAAGTCGGTGCTTATTGTTAATTATCTGCACACTAAAGATAAGCTCTACGTGATTAGGGCTGAAGTCCAGAATCACACAGCAAGCGCAGGCTGTCAGTGAGATGTAGAGCTGCTAATAAGGGCTCATGAGCTGCCCATCAGACCTCTAACCCCCTGCTGCCATTTCCAGCCACTCCTCCTTCCCCAGTGATGTAAATCAGGAATACTCTCCTGAAATCAGAGAAACAGCAGGAGAGTTAAGGCTGGAGAAAGGGCATGGAGAATCAGACCTGTCTTTCAAAGAGCTGTTCTGGAGAGAGAGTAAGCCTGAACTGCAGCAGGTAAGGTGATAAAGTACAAAATCTTCAACAAGAATAGAGAGAACAAAGGAAACCATATACAAAGCACATTTCTCTCTCTGTAAAATTACCGATTTTTAAAACTTGCTCTTGTATGAAAAAGATCATTTGAAGTTTGAATTTAAAAAAAAAAAAAAAAGTCAAAAAGATAGCAGCAATTTTGCTTTTACCAAAGCCACTTATTTGCTCCAGCTAGATTTTAGCTTGTTTCAAAGTTGTCTCTTCAAACCAACTCAGAAGGGAAAGCACCTGTAAGTGAACCAGAGCTTTGAACCAAAAATCAAAACCAGAAGTTTCCTTACCTATGCAGCAATCATTAAAGGGAAAAGTGAGTTTCATTTCAGGAAGGCAGCTGATTTTGTTTTTACTCAGAGTTACTTTTTTAAAAGAGTAAGTACTTATCCTGTTTGCTAGATAAAAAAAAAAAAAAAAGACATCCTATAATACACCTTTTCTGTAGCTGTTCAAAACCTGAAATCCATCAGAGCCAGTGAGAATTCAAGAATGGACTTCGGTATAAAGTCTTTTCTTTCCATATCCTGTTGATATTTCTGGTCATTATATATAATAATTTGATGCAGCCCAGGATGCAGTTGGCTTTCTGGGCTGTGAGTACATGTTCTTGGTTTCACATCCACCAAAGCCCCTAAGTCCTTCTCCTCAGGGCTGCTCTCAATCCATTTTCTGCCCAGCCTGTATTTGTCCTTGGGCTTGCCACAACCCCACTTCTCAAACCTGCCCAGGTCCATCTGGATGGCATCCCTTCCTTCCAGCATGTCAACCGTGCCACACAGCTTGGTGTCATCAGCGTGAGAGTGCACTTGATCACACTATGTCACCAACAAAGATAGGGTACCCCAAGAATTAGTTAGGCCTGATTTCTGGTCCATCATGGCTCAAGCTGCATTTGAACCAGTGAACTAGAAGTTGAAGGCTTGTTTTCTATGTTTTCTAAGCATTGCTAATCTTTTGAGTCATCCATCTCTCTGTTTATTGTGGAAAATAGTTATTCATTGTTGTTAAAATTGTTCTGATCCATAGTCAAGGAAAAGCAATCCTGGCAGATGGTCTGGGGCTGTCTAGGTACAGACAAACACCACGCAAGATTATGAAACTTCCTGTGCAAAAAGTTTATTCAAAACTTTATAATACTCAAATAACACTTAGGTGAGTCTCATTTTATTAACTGTTGCCAAAAGAATGTGTAAAAGATATTGTAGAACTCAAACATTATGAACTTACTGAAAAATAGTAAGACTTTCTGGACTAGTACTCTTCAGAATAAAAAGGCAAAGGGATCATTTCTTAACACAGCAAAAACTCATCAAGAAAAAAATAGTGTTTGACCGAAGGCTGTCTGGTGCTAGTGTTTAGAATTGCATTTTTTACATGTGCTAACACTGTTTAGGGGTCTTGTTTGCCTTTCTAGAGCATAGCCAGAAAATGTCTAGTCAAGCTTGATAACCATCATCCTTAATTGATGTCAGGGGCAGAGAGCCACCAACAAAAAATACGGAAGACAAGAATTCCATCAAAAGAAAAAAAATCTCATTCATGAATTGCTGAAATTTTTTTTCCTTTCTCTACAAAGCAGTATTTGTGCTCCGTGTGCCTGGGTTTGGTTTGTGGTTGGTCTTTAAGCATAAAAAGCCTGATTTTCCTGAGCATCCAGAACTGCTGCAGGGCTCCAGCCTTCATCCAAAACAAGCGCTTATTTGGATGAATTCTGCAATTTCTGCATTTTGAACAACAAAACCTTCGCAGTTAAATCGCTGATGCCATGGAAGTTGTGCCCATATGTTACTGGAAAGGTAATTTACCCTGAATTAGGAAAAAAAAACAACCAACCATCTCTGTTATTTCTGCTGTGACCCTTGGGGCTGGAGGCTGAGCAGGTGACTGGCAGCTGCTCCAGACCCCAGCCCATGCCCACAGGCAGGGACATGCCTGAGTTCACATAAGCAAAGAAGCCTCAGCACATTTAGCTTTTTAGCTTTCTTCCTGCCATTGTGCTATTAAAAAAAAAATAAATTCTGTATCCTTAATTTTCTGTTTCTGTTGAGCAGTTATAAAGCAGGCAAGTGAAACAGCCGGGGAAATCAGATACCCTTTTAACACACTCCAGTGTAAACTCACAGGCTAATGTTTCAGATCTGGATTCTATAATGAAATTAAATGGTAAGAACAAAATAGCAGCTTTAAATGCAGCAAAACACAAAGAAAATTGTTTATGTGACCGTTTGTTTTCTCCACAATGCGACCTCTGGCGCCTGACTGGGAGGTGGATAATGTGCTCAAATAGTGCAGTGATGCTCATGAGGGGAAACCTCTAAAGGATGGAAAAAATGAACTATAGAGCTCCCAAAAAACACACATACAACTCCTGCCCAGTGCAATAGAAGGTTTTATGGGATATGAGAGATGGGTGGGGGATCTCAGTCCACCTTCTAGGAGAAGAAATGTCCCCATTTGTTCAGAACTATTATGACCAAGATGAAAGAACAAACTTTTCAATACTGCAAGTATTTCTTCTACTTCAAGAGTAAGGCCAGCAGAAGAAATCAGATATCTGTGTTTTTACCATGTTTGCCTGTATCTGTGCTGCCTGTACTACAGGTAGCCAATAGTAGAACTACTATTAGGTCTCAGTCTGTTGACTTCTGCGTCACCTCCCAAGAAAGCCACCTCAAAAGTTTCCCAGATATAAATACTGAGACAGATATAAATGCTCCTTGCTCATTCCCAAGGGCTGAATATTTACAGCTCTGACTGAAACCAAGCATTTGCCAAGTATTTTTACTGGGGTGAATTTTAGCCTTAATTTAACTGCATATCATTTCCCAGCTTTGCATCTCAATGATGTTGCACTTTGCAAAATTGAGGCCTTGAAGAACTTTCAACTGTTTTAAAAGGCACACACTTTGGATTGTAAGAAATACAGAACTATTGAAATAATTTGAACTACATTGCATCAACATATCTGCTTAGGCAAACAATAATAATCGTTCCTCAGTTTCATCCATGCCTAAGACCGGTTTTGTGAAAATTCAAAAAACATGAAATTGATACTATTTTTAGCATATAGCATTATGAGGTGGGGAGATGGAAATTTCATCCAAAAGCTACTTTTACGATAAATGTTTCACCCAGTTCTCCTTTCAGAAAATCAACGCATTGCTAAAAAGGTGTCTAAGGGGACCGAAGAAACTGGTAGATTTTATTTCTCTTAAAACAGGGGGGAAAACCTCTATAAAACGTTAATACTTCTGCATTCAAGCATTTTTGTCAGAATCATCCTTACTGCTTCTTAACCCAGTGGATTAAGTGACTTCCCATATCCCCTATATTATTTTTTTCCATCCTATGCAGTTTCTAACTAATAATGCTGTGTTTATTAATAATGCCACAAATATTATTACAAGCTTGGTAATCTATGTAAGAATCTGCACATCTAGTATCTAATAAATGAAATTGTTTAGCGAAGTCATCTGATAGCTTTTCCAACCTTAACCTAAATCCATATACTTTGCTCTCATAGAGACAGAGAACTTTAAACATTTTTCCTCTTTTATTCTGAAGTCACGTCTTCAAAAGGTACCTAGCTCATGTCATGTAACATTAAAGTCTTGATCTCATGCCTGTTAGAGTTAATTTGTCTTACTACAATTCCAACAAGATTTACCTCTGACTGTTAATCTATAATGATTGTTTCTAGCTAATTTTTACCAGTTCATTTAAAATCATAAAGCATAAAGTGCTATGTTGCTAAAAATAGTATTAAAAGCAAAATAAACTTGATTTCCCTACTGCTACCACCAAAAAGCCCCATGTAAACTAGCAGCCATTACACACAAATCATTCAGATATTCCTCTCCATTTATCACATTCAGTGCCCTAAAAGAGAGAGAAGGAGAGATACAGATGATGTCTATGATGATTTTTAGGCTTTCTGCAAATTCACTGCTTCCAGCACTTAAATAATTGAGCTCCGTGTCCCAGACCTCATGAAAAATCTCCTGTTAAAGTCCATTGGATATTTTGCTACGGACGTGAAATATTCTCTGGAACTGCACAGCTGCAGGTGACAACGTAGGTTCATTAGTCTTTGGCTGAACCCAGAGGCGCTGAAGTCACAGGGAAATTTGCTATCAAATTCAAGTGGGCAGCTTTGCCCCAACAGTTTCATAAAGCTCCTTGCAGGAGGAACTTAACAAGAATAATTTACATTCAGCTAATTTGTAATCATGTGGCAAACTATCTGCTAGTCTATCAGACACTTCCTCCCTTAACAGGATTTTCCCCTCGATTTAAATAGAGGCAAATTGAATATTTCATTAACTTTTTTTTTTTTTATATATATAATGACTGCTATTTTTAGGCAAAGAAAACTGAATTTTATTCTATGGAGCCCAGACAATTGAGTCATCTGACAATTTCAGGAGAAAAAAGAATGCTGAACTAATGCTGTGCTGCAGACTATTCAGCTGAATGTATTTGCAGGTGCCAGGACCACAGGACGTGTGGTGCAGCATTCAGATTTGGGGATTATTCTGCTCTTTAAAACAGCCCTCTGCTACAAGAGGACCCGTTGCTACTAGGAGTCTGCCCATTTCTACCTTCTTTCAAACCTATCTTGCTGGCTCGTGCTTGCAGAAAACAGAGATATTCAGAACTTGAATGAAGATAAGAAGGGGGCAGGAAAAACATGGAGCAGTGACAGGAATTTTCATAAGAAAAAATAATTGCTTGCATGTAAAATATATTTCTGCTCTTGCTTACACTATGCAGTTCCCTGTCATCTGAGCTTAAAATTAAACATTTCAGACTTGCCTGATGTATTCTACCGTAAACAGTCACCGTGACAAGCATGTTACTTATTTTAATGCTTTTAATTTTTAGTAGTGGTCAGGGAAAGCTTCATTTGCCTTCTACATTTTATTTAATCCTTCTGCTACTCAGTTTTGCAGCCAAATCTTTGGGGCCATTTTCAGCTTAGTCCAATTCCACTGCAACAACCCTGCTTCTACCAGAAATTAAATTCCATCCTTTGTTTTCAATGCACAAAAAGAAAGCGTAGAGGGGTACAGCAGGTGCATTTAGCACCTCTTTGGAACACCTTGGTACCTCTTGATGAAGAGCCTCGATGCTCCAGCTTTCAGCAGCACTCTGGTGCCCCGGCTGTGATTCAGAGGCAGCTCACAGGATGAGCAGCATCGGGATGGGTGACTCTTTGAGGCAGCTCCAAGAAACACCTACACACTGCAGGAAATGGTGAGTCAGATTGTCAGCAGCTTCCCCTCTAAAACACCACAAAACAAACGCCTCAGTGTGGTGCAAGGACTATGGGTTAAAAATTAAGCTCAAGCTTGAGCTAGGCCATCTTGGATCACATAGCTGTCACAGCCATCACAGCCCTATATATAGGTTATAAGAGTATAACCTGCCTGTATAATAAGTTGCTCTATAGTATTTGGCTTGGATGGAGGTTACAGAATCACCCAGGTTGGAAGGGACCTTTTAAGATCATCTAGTCCAACCAATGATAAAAAAAAAAAAACCAAACAATTAAAAAAAACACAAACAAACAAAAAAACCCCCACACAAACCACATACCACACCCAAAACACCACCAACCCAACACTAATCCATATCCCTGAGCGCCATGTCAACTTGTCTCTTGAACACCTCCAGGGATGGTGCCTCAAGCACCTCACTGGGCAGCCCATTCCAATGCCTGACAACCTTTTCAATGAAGAAATGTTTCCTAATATCTAATATGAACCTCCCCTGGCACAACTTGAAGCCATTTGCCCTTGTCCTGTCATCTGTGACCTGGGAGAAGAGACTGA
>BJBW01002669.1:8264-44400 GCA_004320125.1 Scolopax mira | reverse complement strand
CCTCAGCCTCTCCTCATAAGACTTGTGCTCCAGACCCCAGTTACTTCCAGGTAGAGGTGACTCTAAAGCCTTTTGGCTGATGGGGCTGTCATGCTTGTGTAGTCTTGGTGTGACATGGTTAGGTGCTGCCTGTGTGTCATCACCACAGAGCGCAGGAGGGAAACAAGTCTTGAGGAGTTTAAACTTGAGGTTTATGAAGGTGTAGTGGTGGTGAGTCCCACCAGTCCCAAGGTATAAGGTGATACTGAGGTACCAGGGCCATGGTTTTGACCAAAGACTGTTTTGCCTTACTATCTCTTGCATTTTTCCACACAACCATGGGTGCACCCACAGACGTACCTTTTCCCTGCATAAGGAGGAATCACCAGCTCGATGCCTAGAGCAAGCTCCCACTCTAATGACTATGTTATTCCTCAGATTCCTCCCCTGCAGCCTCAAACAGCTTCCTTCTTGCTCACAGCCTGCCTGCTGCTGGGCCATATGGCTGTTCATCTTAACTCTAAACCATCTAAAAATGGGTCCAGCATGAAACTCAGTTGTAATGTTTTGGGACACCATATTTCACAGTATCCCCTGCCATCAGAGATGTGGCAGAACCACCCAGCTTGGTTTCTGTCATGACCTTCATAGACTCCAGAAGTGAGGGTAGGCAAAAAGTTAATATTCATCCCTCAGAGCAATGGAGTCCTTGATTTCAAGGGTCTTTGGCAGATCTAGGAGGATGCAGGCCCCATCCTTCACACATTTCTGCTCACGTAGCACGCACACTGCAGCTGTGTTTACTGTAATGATTTTCTTGTGGTCACCGATGCAGAACATTTCCCTGCTCTACTGTAGGTAGCACGAGAGAAAGGAAAAGATCACATTGAAGAGTTTGCAGCAAATAGTCTCTCTCTCTTTTAATTTGCTGGTTTACATATCCCTACTATTAGCTAGAGACCTTTTGGTGACAAGCACTGCTTTGGACAGGCTGCAGTCTTGACCTCTAGTAGCATTTGCAACATGTGAAGAGATCCCTATTAGCCCAAGTATTGTCAAAGGCAATATTTCATACATAACTAGTTTTGCTTGCCCTCTGTGGCAACCTGCACTATAAATCTGCATGCGTAAGGACAGAACAGGACTCCCATAACTAACCTCATACACTCGGTTGCTTATTTATTGCTTTGCTCATAAATCGCAGCCTGAGAATTACTCAATAAGGAAACTCACAAATCTAATAATTAACAGACCTGAGACTTTGCAATCCATCAGTCAGCAATTCTGGAAAAGTGAAAATCTTTAAATTATCACTCAGTGAAATCCTGTTTCCTCCAGTGAATACAGGAAATTGTTAGCGGCTTGTATTGAGCAGTGGCCAAATTATCTGGAGGTGACAGTGGGAGGGGTAGGCCAGAGCTAAACCAGAAAATGCTGCACAGAAAAAAAAAAAAAAAAGATTACGTAATCGCCTAATCTTTGTAAATAGAAATTATCCAAAGTAATTCTTGTTCTACCAGTCCCTGGTAGAAAAGAGGTTTAATAAGAAGGTCTATAACTAAAAGAAAAGCTTTTACAGGATCACGCAACTACTGGCTGTGCTTTGTTTTCTGTGGTGAGAACACGCACGAGCAGTTTCTTGTGCCTGTCACAGACTATTTACGTTCAATGGACCTTTGAAACACACTGCACGATTCATTCATGAAGTCAACTCATTCATGTGGACTTTCTTCTGGGCCTTTCATTGCCGGAATCTGGTACTTTCTGTCTAAACACAAATGTTGTGTGACACTTCCATTTAGAACCCAAGGTGAAATTCCTGCTTGTTGCACCAAACTCACCTTGCCTTTCTGCCTTAAAATAACCATAGCTTTCAGTTCACTGCCTTCTGACTTCGGGCAAGTCTTCTTCATTGTTTCAAGATATTGGAGTCTTGGTTTTGGTCTTGGTCACCATGGAATGCCTGTCTATCCAGCTGAGCAATGGCAGCCAGTAAAGGGATTTCCTGCATGCTTACTCTTCTTCAGTGAACTTTAATAATCTTCAAATTAATTTCCATCAGAACACTGTCCTGCCACACAGACCATGCCATCAGGACTGTTTATCTCAACCATTCTGTCCACAGTTCAGTCTCTGAACACCAAAGAGAGCACCAAACCCGCAAAATACTATACAAAAATGGAGAAAGATAAAAGCATCGCACACTCTTATTGAGGAAGAAATGAAATTATGGAAGGAAGAATTCATGTTGGATGAAGCAAGCAAGGGGAAAAACTGCTTTTTCAATACACCCATTTGTAAATCAAAAGACTCTCAGTTTCCCTTGGGTAGATTCTTGAGTTCTCTGTTTGCCCTGCCTTGCCCAGGAGGTTAAGTGACTGCCTTCAAGCTGGCAGAACCAGGCACATACAAGCAGAACCAGACCATAGCGGTCTTCTATAAAAGAAATCCTCACAATAAGCTTCCTATTAATCAAGATTTCATTATCTTCAAAGTGGTACAGAATTGTCATATTGTAGACACCAGACGGATTACTGATGACAGGGGATGTGAGTGGGCAGGATGGGGACAAAACAGCTAGAATAAAACAGAATGAACTTTGCAAACCATACATATTTGGCAATTGTGCATTTGTGCTTTTAATATTTGTTAAGAACACAGTTCAGCCTTCTACTAAATGTTGGCAGTTTGGAATGTGGAGTCCCATAACAGCTTTAGTCATAACCCAACTGCTTTAGTCATGCAACAAGTTTAGATTCATGACTTCTGTTGCTCATTTCATTTGCCTTTGAGAGCAGTGTAAATAAGTTACCCAGCCCCAAAGAGAGCCTTCTTCTCTCACTGCCTCTACAGTTTCTGTTATCAGGAAAGCCCAAGAGCTGTTGTGATTCATCAGGTGTTAAATAGTTTGTGTCTGTGTTCTTCAAATCATTGTTACATTTACACTTGATGGGGAATTAGGTGGTAAAAGGTTGGCTGTCAGTTATAGGTTCCTCTTATATTACAGGAATCCTCATCTGCTAAAATCCCTATTGACCAGCATCATTACCACTAGGCCTTCTTTTCCTCTGTATGAGTTAAATAACTGTCCATTGATCTCCTATATATTTTTGCACTTTAGGAAGTCATCAACATGATTTCAATTCTCTCTCTGCGAGTATAAACAAGAAACCAGTGGGGATGGGCAGTGGAACTTGACAAATTGCTACTTGCTAACTTGACAAGAATGCTACTGAATCAAAGATGCCACCACTGCCTGATGCTGAAAAGCAGAAACAGGTTAACTATTATATTTGCAATGATGTGCAGAAGACTTACAATAATGTGAGTAGAGAATTTCAGGACAAAGGCAGTATTTTAGGGAAGGGGAAAATAAGAGAAAAGCTTTGGTCTTATATTATTCATTGACAATAGGTGAATCAGTGTCTCATAGTATAAGGCTGGATATTATAAAACTCAGTTATTCAAAACAACAAAAAACAAGTGCTTTGTGGAACTATTTATGAAGGGAGTGTTTGATTTTATTAAGACATTAATGATCATGACTTCAGGCATCACACAGCCTTCAGACCAGACTAAAGTAGTAAAATAGCCACTTAGTAAGAGGTAATGTGATTTAATAAAAAAGTATCAATACAATACACAACTGCCTGTGGAGTCTGCACACAAGATATACAGATAATATGCCATACCCCCTAGAAGGAGGGAAAGGTGAAGTAGAAGTTGAGGAGTTGCTTACCATGGGACCTCCTGGTTCACACAAACCACTGAGATGGCCCATCCATCTGTCTGAGAGGCTGCAGCCATTTGCCAGCGGCGGCTGCAGAGCAGCAGGGACACAACCTCAGAGCAGACATGGTTGGTAGCCCATTTTATGAGGTCTGTTGAAGAGAGATGGATTACAACCATCTTCAGTCAAAGCAGGCAAATGAGATGTGACCAAATCCCAAGAAGGGAAGGTGATTAGAAATGCAAGGCTGAGTGGAACAGCAGCACTAGAATGAATGGTGGACACAACCCTTGTGCAGGGCTTGCAAAGAGGTACAGGCCCCGTTACCTAAGACGGTGGAGATATGGCTTCCTACACCATCTAGAGGTCACAGAGCACCCAACCCAGGTTATTTTTACTCTACATCAATTCCATTCTTCTTTGGCATAACAGCTTTGGAAAGCTGTCATTTTATGATTCATCTAGACTGAATGTTATAATAGCAAATCTTTTAAATTAGTACAGTTTGTTTGCACTAAAGAAGCGGGAACAGTCATGCGCTTCTTTAGGAAGCTACCAGCACAGTATGGGATTTTTCCTACGTTTGTGCCAACTTAAACAGATGTATCAGTCCTGTGCTACCCATTAACATTTTAAGTGACAGAAGATACCATTTGCTGACATACAGAGAATATATAATTAAACAGCTGGCTAGTAAAAGCAAGAGCTCACTGAGGAACATGTTGAAAGTAAACTGCTAATAAATACATTTGGAAGCATACAGTAGTGTATGAACTCATTTACGTGATCCAGAGGGAACTATGATTTGCCATAATGAGATACCTTTGGGGTATTTTGTTTGTTTTCATTTACCTGGCACACTACTACTGCAATCAAATGGCATTAAGGAGAACTTTAGAACATAAAGTCCTGGCAAAATAAATGATGTTTAAATGATGAACTTAACCACACATTTCTGTCTGCAGTGCCCCAGCAGGCTGGCAAGACTAAACCATGTTCCCTCTCATATGGTTTCTGCTGAGAGAGTGAATACGATTATTAGGAATGAGAATTGATGCTGTAGCGAAACCCACCGATTTATTATGAGATGAGAAATGAAGATCATTTATTAAATTTCTAACACTGAAAAATAACTTCGTGGAAATAGCTATTCCATTTGCAGTGTTAGAAAGTCAGCAGTTACCCACAGATATTTCACTGCACCTACAGGATCTGCTGTCAGATACCTATATCATATGCTCCTCTGCCCTGACAGTAAGTATATTTTGATATTCTGGAAAAAGTTGTGTAGTATTTAATTCTGCAAAGTATTAAGAACACATGCTTACATTTAAAACGTGTAAACACACAACACACACACCCCCCACTCTGTTCAGCATCATTCTGATCCTTAACTACTGTTGAAAGGCTTTCACACACACAGTTGCTTTCCTGCTTTGAACACGATGTTCCTCAGCAGTGAGCCAGGAGCAAATACACTCTGTCCATACAAACCAGCTTTGGTACTGAAGAGGAAATTCCTCAACAGACAACCAAATTTAACCACTATTTCCTGCTAGAAAAGCAGAATAATGCAGAATAGTCATTAAAGCCATGGCTGAGTATTGCTGTAATTCACAGCCAGCAAGAGCAGAACAGCAGCATGTACCCGAGGCTGCCACTGACACCTGAACCACTGTTCATTTCTCAACGATCTTTCACCCCAAATTGATAAGTGAGATTGTGGGCACTTCCCATTTCCCATATTAATGCACCGTGGAAATACCTGTAATTTAAATAAAAATTTTACTAATATATTCTTCTTGTGTTCAACCTATGTTTAAGGATCTGCCCATATCAGCTGATATTTCTAAATTTTAGTGACATTTTCTAACACAGTTCCATTCATAAGGATTAACTGCAAAGGATCTTACAAGCACGTTACAGATGCGAGCAGTAAGTTAAGGTTAGAGGCAGGTATTTAGAAAGAATTATAAACAACAATAAGGAATGTTTTTGATTTTGTAAGTTTATCTTGATATGAAACTTCTCTGAAGTCTCCTTGGCTTTTCCCCTTTTCCTGCTAGTTATAGATATTTTGGAGTATTCTCCCGCCTTTCCTTAATTTCTTTTTGGCTGTCACAAAATTAAATCCTTCAAAGAAAAGCAGCATGACTTGTAAAACAATAATTATTATTATTCACAAGAAAATTGTTCCTTCGCACAGTAGGTATCCATTTTTTGATTTATAAATAGGGAGCTTTTGAGGTTTGAACATCACCACAGAAAGACAGGAACTTAAAGTATCTCTCAACTTGCTGTCCGTGTGTCTAAATTCTCTGCAACTTGGCCCTGCCTTGCTGGAAGAGTGAAACCAACAGCAAACCTGACAAATCAGGCTTGCCCAGTGGTCTCCAGGCAGAGCTCTGAAGGGTGAGCTGGTGAATAACCATGCTGGACACGTCTGCCACATCAATACTGTGGCCTCCTGAAACAGGCGTCTGAACCAACCAGAAAAGGTGAAACCTTTCAGAAACCTTCACTGAAAAGCTAAACACAGGGAAGATGCCTGTGAAAATGGCATTAATGAAAAAAGAGATTCAAATATGCCCAGCATCAGAGGACAGCTGCAATCACTGCAGTGCTACAAAACACACGGCCCAGGTTCCTCTCGCTGTGAAGGGCGGCTCCCCGTGTGTTTCCTGCCCTGGCTGCAGATTTCATTGCTCATGCAGCAGGATTGTGTTGATCTGAAGAAACCAAAAAGCATCTTGGAAGCAGTGGTCACAGCAAAAGAAAGTTGAAGGTGGAAGCAGATGTCCAAAAGAGATTTTAAGATAAGTTTTCTCTTTTGCTGTACAGTCTCAGCTGAAGTTATGACCATGACAAGAAAGCAGGGAAGAGCTACCAGCATCTGTTTTCAGAAAAGGCTGTTGGCTGCAAATCTGGAATCCTTTATCCAGAGAAAAAGAAAAATGAGGAACAATCCAAGCATCGCTGCAGTATTTATCATCAAACCATCCATCTGAAACACAGAGCTCTGTTATGAAGTACTGCAGAGAAATGGAGTTACTGAGAGAACAAAAGTGGCCTGATTGTCACTGTTCTGTGATGGATGGGGAATGCAGCTCAGGGAGCTGCCAAAGAGCTCGCTACTGCCACAGGCAACTATTTGCTTCTTTACCTGACAAATTATTTTTCAAAAAGAAATTAGAGCAAAAGGGAGTCTTGACATACATACTGTGCATTTTTTAAACTGTTAGTTTTACCTAATTCTAGAATTATTTTTATCAACAGAATAGACTATTTGTTTAGGACTGCAGCTGAAACAGCCTGGTAAAGGATGTCTCCACAGTCCACAAAGATCAATGGTTAATAGAGCTAAGAAACTTCATTTTTCATCTGCTGCTTCTGGCTAGGAGAAAATAAAAATCAGGCAAGGAACATCATAACCTTCCTTTATATCAAACCTCCATTAAAGTCACTGTTACCCACTAGCAGGTATTCAAGAGTATTACACTGACATTTATCATTAATGCTTTCCACGTTTGTTCCCTTGTTCCAGTCCTGTATTTTTTCAGTTGTCATCAGATGCTCCTTCTCAGCCAGAGCTCAGTGGAAAACTGCTGCCTGCTTTTGTGAGCAACATGAAGTGAGAATGGAGTTCCCAATAAATTCACATCTCATCATGTGTGTACACATTATAAGACACATGCCCGTTTTAGGACTGATGTATATGAGCACAAGTAATCAGACAACCCAGTGAATACTGCGCTTTGGAGAGTGGAAAATCCTTTCTTTCTTACAGAGTGAGACTTTTCTGTTTCTGCTTCAAAGCCACGTGAACAAGGCATCTCACAGAAGGCTGTTTAAAATTTGACCCTCTGAATTGTTTGGCAGAAAACCTGAGCTTTGGGAAAATGCAAGCATGTTTGCCTTGTATCTACCTTCTAATTTTGTGGGGGTTTAAAATATTTGCCATAGGATGGTAGCATTCCTTATTGATCTTAAGGGGAATTTTTTTAGCCTCTTTACATCTTGACTTAGATGCGCGTGAAATACATTCTAAAGGATAAAAATTAGCTGTTAGACAGCCTCTGATCACTCAGACCTGTTTGAGCATCCTTATCTGCTACATTTATGCTCAGTTTGGGACCTTAATGACAGAAAGCCACCAAGTATTAGTGGCCAGAGAAAGAAAATAAGTAACCTGCTGCTTTACCCAGTGAAGCGGTTGCACTGGACAGCCTACCCTTCCCCGCAACTAAATCCAAAGATTCTTAGAAAGGAAGAAAGAGACCACATTCCCAGAAATAAAGCAATTTGTGACCTAAGCAGGTCAATACTAGAGTGGATTTCACTACTTTCTGTGGTTTTTCAGCTGTCTCCTCTGCTTCTCGTTCAGCCAAAAGTTGTCTATAGTTCCTGTAGTGCCCTTCCAAATCAGCCTTATGTCAACACACACTGGTGGCCCAGAACTGAGCTGGGATTAGTCTTTCTTCTCCATTCTGCAACAATATCCCTCTGTTCCACTGGAGGGGAGGCACAAGCCATTTTTTGCCTGGGTTGTGAACAATGTAGCATCATATAATGAGAAGTGCAGAAGAAAGGAGTTTATATTAAGAGCAATGGGGTGTGATTTTCACTTCTGCTTTCTGGGGGGAAAAAAGACACTGTATAGGCAACACAGAACAAACTTTTTGAAGAATCATAATCCTACTTCTAGAAACTTTCTTTTCAAAGGTGAGAAAACAGGCTTCATAGAAAAAGACGTGTACCCACAAAAGTTACAAAAATTTCAGAGGCTGTTTTCAAGAACTACTTTGTAATATCTGACATTTTAGACAGAGACTGCTTTGCCATATCATCTCAAAATATAAATATAGTAGGGTGCTTTTGGCACAGATAAAAAGCCCTAGATGACACAGAGGAGCATTAGCAAGGTTCATTGCGGGAGCGTCTCTACGACTCAGTTCCTGTGGCCGAGTTAAACAAGCATAACCTGTCTTTGAGCTCTGACATCATTCCAAAACTGGCTGTACCTGTTTGCCCTAAGCTTGTAAATTTATGAAAATGCCAGCCACAATAACAAATCTGAGGCTTTGTGAGTAGCCCAGGAGCACGTGCTCATAACAGGACTTTTCAAATGAATCTTTAGAATGCAGTTCAGCTGTACTCGAGCTCTGGGTAGCATATTCCTACAGTCACTCACGTTGAATTAAGTTTCCCAAAGTAATTTTAATTCTATATGGCTATTGTTTAAGTATTATGGATCCACTTCCTGGGAATTAAACACCAGCTTAGATGAACGGACAAATCATTAACTCCACAAAATAATTCATTCTCCCTCAAATCTCCTTTTCCTGGCCATTATTAAAGGCAGAATGCTTCCTCATCAAAATAAATATAGAATGAATCACTATTCAGGAAAGCCTCAGGGACTGGGTTTTTTTGTTTGGTTTTTATTTTTTTAAATCTGGTCTTTCAAGCACTTTTTATAAGAACTTGGTCAAAATTGGTTTTAGTTGTGCAATGTAATGGTCATCTAAGCAAGCACTTAATGAAACTGTGGGGAAATGATACCAAGGCCTTAGTTTGGAAACTTCTACCTACACATTAGTCCACAAAAAATATCATACATTGGGTTTAATGTAATTTATTACATACATAAAAAACATTAGTTGTATCTGTATATATCTATTCTGGCTGGCAGCTGAATCCCTATTTGGGTCTGAGGAATAACTTGGGAAGAGGATGGGCAGGAGTAGGCTGCTTCTATCAAGGAAATGTATTTCTGCCCACTTCACCAAGGTTTATACATCAGAAGTTTTACTGACAGCACAGGACAAGGAATGACACCCAGACTGACGCCCTCTTAGGCTACCACATGCTACACACAAATCTATTTGAGAAGCATCAAGGGAAGACCACATCATCTTCCACCAAACAGCAAAATTAAGATCTATAGTAAAGACCAAAAAAATCACAGCTATTATGTGCCACAGGGAACAATAAGGAGATATCAATGCCACAGCTGATACCAGAGGTCTCTAATTAAGTTGTTGCTATTATAAATCAAGCTGTACCTTGAAATGCCCAAGAACCAAGAAACATAAAGCACACAGATGGTTCAGAAGGTCAGGAGGATTCACGCAGGTCAGAAGGTTGACACAAAGACACTGACTCTAAAAAACAATAATAACTTCCATCATGCATTCTTTTTCCCCTGGTTATATTCATCATCTATGGCTCAACTTAAATGCTTTTCTTTTTTAAACATTTGTCTCCTTCCATCATCCCATCTTGTCCCTGAAATATACTTGCAACAGCTCATTCTAAGCCTCTCTCTGGCTAACTGAGCTGAACAAACCAGGGTTTGCTTCAAATATCAGGTTACCCAAATCATCCTAGTGGATTTATCTGCACCTATTCTAATTTAAATACTTTTTTTTTTTTGGCAGCAACATGCAGTCATCCAAATCAAAGCTTACTTACCTACGTTCTTCCTCTGGAGAAGCATTACAAGGAAGTCTGGTATGAGTCAATCCTTCCTCTGCCTGCTCCTTTGGCTGACCACTGTAGGGATTAGTCACAGGTCTTTTCTGTGAGTTTAGTGCAATTTTTCTTGTGCTTTGGTTCAGTAGGCTGGCAGTTTGCATCTGTTATAATGAAATAATATTCAATGCTCCACAGCTTAGAATGAAGCTAGATGCATTCTATTTACACTCCTGCCCCACTAGTTCTCCAACCCAGAGAATAATGAGACTGAATTTGCCACAGAAAAGCCCCCTCAGATGAATGCAACAAACGATAGTGTAAATTAGAAGTGATTCCACAGCAGTGAGTCTGGGAGGGTCCTTAGTTTCCCACTTCTTGCTTTTTTAACCTATTAAGGTTAGAGGGTAGCGTGGAAGTGGTGTTAATTGCTTCAGCTCCACCCTCCACCTGAAGGACCCTTGATGGTAGGAGAAAAAATGAAAGGCAAGGGATAGGCAAATAATGCTAGACTTTGCAGAGTAATAAAACATAGAATGGCCTCTCATTCTGAAAACTCTCCAAGGCAATGTTCAGATCAATAGATATTTGATAGATGTCAGTAAATTTTTAGTTTAAATACCAAATCTGTTTGGTCATTTTTAGGTGAGAGGCAAAAAGAAGATAGCCTTGCATTGGAGGGACTCAGCATCAAAACATGAAGGAAAAACAGCTAAATATTTCTGTTTGCTTTCTAGTGATTGCAGCAGACTTGATGTCTATTATGAACAAATTGTTATGGGAAGACTTGTGTTGGTCTGATTTTCTTGCATCATGGCATAGATTTACAGTTCTCACAACCTATGAAATTTATGTTTGCCAGCATAGACCCAGCTTGGTATAGATCAGATACCTTCTTGACTAACAGACTATGCCTGTTATATGAAGACATGCCCTGAATCATATTAGCAGAAAAAAAGTCCTCAGATCTGCACTTATTTTCCAGCTGTTCTATACTTTTGGCAGAAATCAGGAGCCCAAATCACATGGTAGTGCTTTGTGCCGTTCTTAATACGAATAATAAGAAGATAATGCTACAGGACATGTAGCATACAGGACAGACTTTTAAAAGCATCTTTTTTTAGGCTGTTTTATAAATTAAGGCTTAATAAGACTCTTAGCTTAAGCTCTATCATCTCCTTTTGACCTCGAGGAAGGGAAATGTTCACAAGCCAGAGGAAGCACTAGAAGTGAACTTTTCTCCTACACATTAGAGAGATCCCAGAATGAGATCTGAGTAGCTTAGGCAAACACAGATGTGAAAATAAGCTTGAAGGTTAGAACTAGTTTGCTTATCAGCCCTTTGGTAATTTAGTCACACCCACTTGTGCCTGTAATGGTGAAGCTGTCCATTAGAGGTTAGGTAATAACGATGGGCTGTGTCCAGGCCCAGCATTCCTGCAGCCCTGGACTCATGGCCAGTCACGCTGAGACTCCTGCCCTTGCCACCTCTCAACTTAGCAAGCCCAACAGCGCTTGGGTGAGGTGCAGCATGGCTTAGACACATGTTAGCATTTCTCAACGTTGTAAAGCTTGTAAAGATTCCAACATGAGGATGCTCATCCTGATGTGTTAAGGGTGTACACCATATTTCCTTGAGCATTTCTTTAATACAGTATTGGCTTCGCAGTATTTCAATTCACCATTTTCAATGATTGACATTTTCCGTAAAGTTCTTATGAAGTCAATTCTATGGAGTACTTGGGAGATTCTTGGGACATCATTGATTCCTTTTGCTTTGGTCTCCAGCCCATATCTAGGATCAGCACAGCATTTCAACTCTGGCAAACAGGAGATGCTTGGAAGTGGGCTAATACCTGCCTGGGGACTAGAAAAAAGAGTCAAGATCTCTAAAGAAGCTGCTTAACAGTCATGAGACAAAAATACCCCTGAACGTCGCATCTACAAACATGAATCTGGAACTATAGCCCCATAAATCCCTTTGGGCAGGTTATCTGAAGAACATGGGTGATACGTAGGTAAGTTCAAGCACAAAAGTTTTTTTTTCGTAATTGGTTTAAACTGCAAACAAATCCACATAGCATTTTCCTTGCTTATAATGATCATTTGAGCAGAATCCATTTGCCCTTGATTGAATTTTTAAGAAAGATTGTTTCAGTACACAGATTTTCTCCATAACATTCCCTCTGCCAGTAACGCAAGAGTTTTACATTTCCACAATTCTCTTGGGAGGAGTTTGTTTTGGTTTTTGTTTTTTTTCCTTTATAATACAGGTGTACTTATGTCTAATAACTTGCAAAACAGCTAAACTCTAGCTACACTGGAGTCACGTCAGTTTCCCCAGATTGCATCATTGGATCTCTTGGGAGAAGTTTCAGATAGGTCCATGCAACATAATTACTGTTGACAATGAGCTTCTGTATTTCATGAAAAAATGGAATCTTATTTTTGGTTTATGTGAAAAATCTCACTTGCATGAAAAAGGAGAGGGGAGATAGTGGAGATAAGCAGTGTTTAGCAATCACAGGATTAACTGTTTTCCTGAAAGGCATCTACATCCCTAACTGAAATTTGAAACATAAAAAATATGATGGGAGTTTTCTCTCCCAAATCCATATATTCAGCATGTTTTGATAAAAAGTCTATTCATTACATATTGGGAGGTTTAGCCTTTCAGCCATCAGACCTGTCTAGACTCCAGTTGCAATATTATCTCTGTTCTTAAAAAAGGTGCTCATGACTTTTCTCCCTCTCTTGCACGTCCAGGGAGGATGAACACGCCAGTGTTTACCATTTCAAAGAGACCAGCCTTTCATCACTCAGATCCCTCACAACTTCTAATCTCTTGTGCACGAGTCATTGCAGAACACAGTTATGAAATCACTATCCCCTCTGGAA
Source organism: Scolopax mira (assembly GCA_004320125.1). Lineage (NCBI taxonomy): Eukaryota > Metazoa > Chordata > Aves > Charadriiformes > Scolopacidae > Scolopax > Scolopax mira. The sequence continues at coordinate 31,319 of BJBW01002669.1, read as the reverse complement.
AGAAACACTCGACCAAAACCACCCACACCTTACAGTATGAGTCCTTTGCACTCTAATGTCTTCCCAGATGTCACCTTTTCAATCAGACAAAGCATAACTGCCTTGCAGCCTTACCAGCTCTGTCCCCCTCCACTTATCTCACGTAGCATTCTAACCCACATATGGGCACCCTTCCCTCCTTCCTGCCCCCACTGCCAGCTCATCGCTCCCTCTGATTTCCCCACAGCCATATGCCCTCTCTACTCCACACCACCCATACACAGAAAGCACTTCAGGAATGTGATAAAAGAGCCCTTGGATGTGCTGAGGAGGACAAAAAAAGAAAAGAGAGCAGGGAAAGAAATGTCATTAATTCACACAAGGGGAGCAACCAAGCAATGAGTTGATGCTGCCCTTGAACTGTTTTCTTCCCCTGGGCCAGCAGGTGGCCCTATGTCCTCCCTTGGTGAGAGGGGACCTGGGTGCTGGCCCTGGTTTAGGAGATGGCCCTGGGATGAGATGTCTCAGGCAGTGGGATGCAATCAGGACACCGTACCTTTAGGTGTCTACTGGAGCACTAAACGTGTTATGGCCATGGGATACCCAGCAAGAACAAGCAACAGAGCAATTAGTATCACCAAGCCCTAAGCAGACACCAACTGACTTCTGACCTCAGTACTCCCTGCAGCACAGAACAGGACCTGGCTGTATAAACTCACACCTGGTGAAGGCTTCAAATCACAGGTGTCCCAAACTTGAAACGAATCCCCCTCACTTCCCCATCTTTCAGCCATCGTATCCTCTTATACCATCCTGCTCCTTGTGGTATCTTGCTCTTCACAACACCCTGATGGAAATGAGAGGTATGAGGAAATAAAGCAATCAAAGTTGTGGCAAGGCAAGGAATTACACCCAGATTTACCCAGCTACTGCACAGCTCCAAGGACTGTCATTCAGCCAATGCAGGATTTCTGGGCTGGCATCTGTTCAGAGCAGGGGGCTCCTTCAGAGTTTGGGCAAGACCAAACACAAACAATAAACCAGAAGTCTTAGCTATTTATGACAGTCCAGAGTGATGGAAGCTGAGATTTCAAGTGCATTTCATGTTTTTGATATTATCTGGCTTCAGATGGGGTCACAAGCAGAGAAAGCTTCTTCTCCCAGGGGAAGCAAATTTCCAGGGAGCAGCCTATTCACTTGTCCTAGCTCCTAAGGAGCCACTACAGGGATGTCTCGCTGTCCTGAAATGGCTTCTGATGTATTTTTTTTAGCACTAAAAAGTTCACCCTCACTGTGTTACCTTCCAAAATTCCAGCTCCTGCTATTTGCAGCATCAGAATCAAAACATTTCTTTGGTAAATCTAGCAAGGACCTAATTTATTTTCAATTGTTTTCTACTGTATTTTACACTACTGCTTTGAGCCATCTGAATGATAAGTAGCAAGATAAATGATTGCTTCAACTATTAACCCTGGTGACCTTTGCTAAAATGCAGCAAGGAGGAGAAAAGCAGAGTCAGGCTGCTTTGCTAATAGTAATAATCAGCAAGGAGGTCTCAGTGGGAATGGGAAAACGTGGAGCTGTTTTGCTGCTAGTTTCAACAGGAAGGTGGAGGAGAAGCAGCAGGAGGAGGAGGATTTGGTGTGTGTTCCACTCCTACCTCTGTACTCCACGGTACTGTCATGTAAAGTGTAACAGGGAGTTTAGAGAGACATAAAGCCAAGACAGTCTGGCCCAGCACAACAATGTTCTCGCTTGATATGGAGAACTGAAGCACATTGCTAAAAAGCTCCATGATCCTCAAAAAGTCGATTAGGTTCCTGGTAGTTTATTTTCCTTAGTGCAGTATTTCTTTTCCTTAGATTGCACCTCTGAGGACCGCACACTTGGGTCTTGGCATACTTATTTCAAGTACTGACAGGACAAGGGGTAATGGTTTCAAACTGAAAGAGGGGAGACTTAGATTAGATATTTTAAAAAATATTTCACTATGAAGGTGGTGAGACACTGGAACAGGTTGCCCAGAAAAGTTGTGGATGCCCCATCGCTGTAGGGGTTCAAGACCAGGCTGGATGGGGCTTTACGCAACCTTCTCTGGTGGGAGGTGTCCCTGCCCACGGCAGGGGGGTTGGAACTGGATGATTTTTAAGGTTCCTTCCAACCCAAATCATTGTATGATTCCATAGCTGCTTGGATTTATCACGACGCTCAGGCAAGGGACTGAATTTGTCAGCAATCTTCTGCCCCAGGGGATGGCCTTAGTTTGTGCAAGGTGTAGTGCTCCCTCTTTTCTTCTTTTGATGGCAACCTCCGTGCTGAGTGCCAGGTTGGGGAGCTGGTGCAGAGGAGAGAACAGCAGGTGTCCCTTCCATATCCACCTACACTCACTCCATTTGGGGGGTGAATGCTGGAACTCTGTCTTAATCTCAGTCAGGGATCAGCCTCAAAAACACCAGAGAGTGAAGATTAGCAAAACCCATTATGGCAGGCTGCTCAGGCGGAGAAGCTGCTCCGCTCCCTGGAGAACTTTGTAATTTACCATCCGGTTGTTCTCCGGTCCTCAGTCAACTTCATCCGCGTGGTTTCCCCAGGGGCTAATCAGTGATTAATGCTGATTTTTCTGGAGCAGAGACATCGCTGTAGTCATCAATCTGTGGATGAAGTCCTGAGTGCTGGCAGGAGCCTGCATGGCCTGGGTGAGCTCCATGCATCCCAAGCAGCAGGGTGAAGGCACAGCTTTTCTTCTCTGTGCATGGAGCCCTGGAGGCTCAAACACAGAGCAACACGAGACCACTGGGATTTTCAACCTAACTCCAAAGACTTCTGGTACAGAATTTAGGCACCAGAGTAGCAGTGTACTGGGTGCAATACAGTAAATAGGTTAATTAAGTTTTTTACTGAAATGTGGAAAATCTCTCTTCTCCTGTTGAGATGCATTGGTTTTACTGCTAGGAGGGACATCGCTGCTGTAAATAGCTGTGCTGGAAGAGTTTAGTCCAGGGCACTTGAGCCTCTTAACAGCCACAGCTAGAGCCATCTCACGTGCCCAGTCCCTTCCCTACCCACAGCTCTCCCTAACCCCGAGGATGGGCAGAGTCACCTCACGGCCACTCTCCCTTCCTCTCCAAACTGAATGAGGAGCACCCCAACTAGTCTGGAGTATAAGCCCTCATCCAAGCTGACCCAGGCACAATGACTTTGGGGAGAGCACAGAGAGCCTCATCTGTAGCTGGTGGAGACACTCTGTGATGCTTTGGTGGGTTTGAGACACTTGGTAGTTGCATCTCCACAGCTGAACATTGTGCATCAGATTTCCCAGCTGCAAGTTTTTATTAATTCAGTCTTCATAGTTTTTAGCATGTGACTAGATTTGAAGTGCTAACCCTGCTCCCCTGGTGTTCATTGCCTTCTTTGATGGGACAGCTTAAACTGTGCCAGTCCCTTTGTGGGACAAATACACGATAGATGCTCATCACTCAAAAGTCAGTCTGCTCTCTGAAGGACTCTACTAAGTGCCTGAGAAAGACTTTCACTCCTCTCCTGGAATAGAAACCTTGTGAATATTGCCTCGTGATACCTGGGCTCTCCCATGGGCTGTGAATTAAAGGGGTTGAGGACTCTCAGCAGCACTGGTTTTACCCAGGGGGATGCTGACAAGCACATCCTGGCAGTACTCCCTCCCCTTCTAACCCCAGCAGGGTCTCCATCCATACACAGTCCAGTGATCAGTCACCTTCCCTGGGAGCAGGTGGTGGCTGTCCCCAGCTGCAATTTATGCAGCACCAGGCACTGCAATTAGCTATGATGTAATTAGAACATACTTTGCAGAGATGGTTTGGGAGCCTGAGGCAAAAGGCTTTTGTCCATCAGCTGGTGGGATAAGTAATTTAGAAATCCTTAAGTGGCTGAGCTCTAGCAAAGCTTCAGATGATCAGAGAAGGAATTTCATCTGTCTCATCTGAGAAAACAAACACTAAAGGGAGGTAACGAGAAGTTCCCAGTAGTTTCTTTTAAAAGAAGTATATCGTGAACAACATGAAATAACATCAAAAGCTTGGGTATAAAAATCCACACAATCTGACACGTTGACTAGAGCCTTTTCACAAGATAGTGGAAAAGCTATATTAAAAATACTCTAAAAGATAAGACACAAGGAGCAATGGTTTCATTGCTGTGCTTCTGACAACTCCAGACAATGGCCGTGTTTTTCCACATACTAAAAAAAGAGAAGTTTTTTTTTCAGTGACTAGAAGAGCATCCAATGTCCTCTCACTACTCATTGCAGGAGTCACGAGGACACGGGATGAAAAGGGCAGGTGAGGGATGAGCTGCCACCCCAAGAAGGGGCAGAGGAGGATCACTGAGCAGGCACCATGTGGCACGGCCCAGGACCACTCTCACCAAGGGTTGGCAATAAAGCCCAGAACCACCCCAGCACATGCAAGGGCACATTCATGCAAAAATGATTATCTCATCTTGGTGAGTAGATTCTGCTTTCCTGCCCTCTGCTAGTTGTGTGTTTACTGTACAGTGAAGACTGAAATGTATTAGAATAAGTAAGGAAAAGACCAAGCCATGTGGTTTCCAGTCCTTTGAATTATCTCAGGCTCATCAGGAATCACTCGACCATCTTGCTGATTCGCTGAGACCTCAAGGAACCAGTGACACTTCTGTGGAGACACTTTTGTCTCTCTCTCTCCCCTCCCTGGGGGTCTCTCAAGCCTAGGAGAGCATTTATTTCTTCAGCTTTGGGGAATCTCGGGCTTCAGAGGCACAGCTGATCACCACTGCAGAGGGGAGGGAGTAGCAGGCAGCTACGTACAGCATGAAACAATGGGGGGCAGAGCAGGTTTGTCATCTCCTTGTTTGCCTAAAACCACTTTAGCACAAAGCATCCAGCATTGCCACGAAGGACAGCTGGTCCCAGGTGGTATGTCAGAGTCCACATTCAAATGGGAGAACCCATCTCCTCTGTCCTGACTTCTTAATACCTTTAGACCTCACTTTCTGGATACTTTGGTTCCCACAACAGACAGTCAGCACCTGCCGGGCACAGTGACAATATGTCCCTCTGCATGAAACAGCACAAGCCCTTTTTGATGTTAATCTTCAGTCAAAATGTATGAAGTCCCAGGATGGGGAGAGAGACAGGCAGCCTCCTGGGTCTGGTTGAAAGAGGCAGACATGAACACCTCTAAATGACATTTGAATTTGGCTCCTTTCATTAACCCAAAGCCTTTGTTGCCTTTTTCCCTGCGAAGGAGACAACAGAAGGGAAACAGTGCTGTGAAGCCATCCTGCACGGGCAGGAAGCCACAGTAATCACTGGCTGGTGACGATCCCGGAAAAAAAAAAGGGGCTCGTCCCACTTTGAAGTAGCGTGACAGTTCGAAGCCACTTGTAAATTAAAGCAGATCCCCTCAGAAGACTGGCTGGCTAACAGGAATGTGGTGAGGGACTTGCAAAATGAAAAAAGAAAAGAAAAACGTAATCAATAATTCAGAAGATTTCCTGAATGAGAGATTATACGATGCAGTGTGCTCCAAACCCTCATCTATTCTCTTTCTAAAGCTCACTGAAGCAAGTTAAACATTTTTTCCCCTTTCATGCATATATAAACAGATGATCTCATTGACGGGGCATGGCATAATAACATGTCGTGATGATACTTGACATGTGCAGTCCTATTTTATATATCATTACTATTAGCAAGTTCCTCAGAGACAGGCTGCCATATTGAAATGAAGTCCCAATCCTTATCCAAAACACAACACTGTAAACTTGGTTTGTAAATCCAGCAGTGTAATTTTGGATTTACACACCTCAGAGTACAGGATGTCTTTACACAGTACTCCAGGACCCCACTTCTTGAAAAGAAGAAAATCTGTTTTGAATATTTCATTCTATATGTAGCAAAGGCTATCAGCTGGTTTGCTTTTCCCCTGGCCCTTATCCATTAATGCCACAAGAATATTTTTTGAAACTTAATTAAAAATACATATTTAAACTTCTCATTTTGAAACATGTATTTTCCTATCACCATTCCTACTTCTAAAATCTTCATTGAAATGAGCACAGTGCTGTCAGCAGAAGGAATAAGAAAGACCTGTGAATGCTGGGCCTTGGAGAGAGCTACCTGGTTGGTAGGATTTTTCCCCAGTGCCTGCAGGACCTGTTCTAGCTGATGCTGTGCAAGAACATGCCCTCTTCCCAATTTAAATTAATTTGACTCCTGACATAACCTTGCAGGGAAGCAAAGCTGCTGTGATTCTCCTTTGGCCTTGATACCCATCTTGGTCCCTGCGTGTTTCAGTTCATTGACAGCAAATGGTGTCGAGTCAAAAGGCGCTGCAGCTGGAGTCCTGTCAAAAGCAGCAAAGAGAAATGCACAGGTACTAGTGGTCCCAGCTTCATTGCCAAATCCCCAAAGATCTGGCAAATCACTAATCATACCAAGGACAAGGAAGCACATGAAAAAATCCTGTCTCTTCAGATGTTTAGATACCTTGCTTTGAGTCCCAGAGAGACCTCACTGCTCTAAGGGAAAAAGTAGAGATGAAGATTCATCTGGAAGTAGATGTCTCTCACAATTTTTTTCCCACAAAACAAAAGAAGGATGGATGTATATTCAGTGCTTCACTGTTTACAGAGCTGATCTCAGCTATGGGATATACCTGGAAGGAATTTTACCCTTCATTCCCCTCATTTTCCAGAAAAAAAATATCCTGACCAGTTTTCTAGAATGGGGATCTTTCAATTGTTGATTTTGTATGGTATAAATTAAATATTGTCTGGATCAGCAAATGGAAACATAACTCCTGGATCTAAGGAGATCTGGGTCCCCATTCCTGACAGTCATCACACTGGCTTTGGTGTGCTCAGTCACCAGCCAAATAGGAAAAGGCAGTGCATAGAGAGGTCTTTGAAAACACTGTTTCAATGCTTTTGCAATTTATGGCTGTAAATCAGAATATTTCCTGCTGGGATTGAAGGGTGAATTTCCATTTATCCATTTCTCTTTGCTCACAGAGGTCTAAAAATCCATACATTAAAGTTACGTGACTTATATAAGAAGCAAAATTCCAAAGAGATTTACTCCCCTGCTTCCTCTGCATTGTTCATAAATGATTGAAATGTCCTTTGAGAATACTATGCCCAAGCCATTTCCCCAGTTTGCAATTGAACCAAACATTTATTGTATAGAAATTTCTAACTGGAACATAAATCAGAACTCTTTGGCAAAGCTTTCTGTTCCATGATTAATAGCCTACTGGATTCAGAAAGAAAGGTTTTCAAAACACAGTCTGTTGGAGCTGGGTGAAAATGTAATTCTTTTTTCATTTCAAATCCTTGAAGTTACAATACCTGCAATAGACCTGGAAAAGTTACAGGATGCGCCTTGAATTTTTTTCCTTGCAGTTTTACAGGTGACGTGTGACACATTCTACCCTCTTCATTGAGATTTTTACACCTAGAAAGGACTAAATCAAAGCATTAGTGACTCTGTCTCCAAAGCAGCTGATAAACATGAGGCTGATGGTGTGGTTCTACTCTGACACGTTGCTATATAAAACTATATAAAAACTGGTAATTGCACTTGACCACTTTGTGGTGTGTATTCAAAACCACAGCAAGTATCAAAACTAAATACCTTCTGTTTCCTACTCCTGTTAGCCCAGCACAATTAATGTGACCAAGTGAGAGGGAACTGGACTCACCTGTTTTTTTGTATTTTATTTGAATCTTACTGAGATCAATGGAGTGGCTCAGCGATCACAGGAGTTTGGGCTGCAAGAGGTAACAGCCTTTTAAGGCTGACAGAGCTTTAAAAACAGACCTTCACTATGGCTGTTGAAGTAAAGAAATTATTCTGTTTGATGCTCCAGATCAAAGGCTTCAAGATCCCAGTTTGCAACAGCCATTTAAAAAGCAATATTTTCTACAGGGTCACCAGAGAATGAACTGGGGCATTTTAACAGTAATTAAAACAACAACAAAGTAACAACAATTAAATCAAACAAGATCCCCACAAAACAAAAGCAGAACAAATCACAGCCCCTAAAAGAGATGTCCTGAAGGAAAAAAAAAAAAAAAAAAAAAAAAGATTCTCACTCTCTTTAGAAAGAATTGTGTGTGAATAGAAGGAAATACAATAAAGTATAAACAAGTGTGACCAAGCAGTAGATTTCTAGTTTCAAAGCAAAATGTTGCTGTACTACTTAAAATTTTTACTGCCAATTACAGAAATGCAAACCAAATCCAGTTCTCACTGAGACCTGTGATTGGAATTGATTTGGAAGAGAAAGAGACTTCCACAGGATCTCAATGCCATTTTTTCTTCCTTTGCAGAATGAAACAGCAGAAAATCTATTGAGCTTATCAAGTAACTACAATAAAGGGATAAAAAGAAAAGGAAACTGGAGCTCAACGTAAAGCTGTTGCCATAAGGGTGTATGGTCACAAAGGACTTCTCTGAGAAGGATGTGTCTAGCTGATAGGAGGGGCTTTCATGAGAGCTTTGAATATCAAGCTTAGAGAGTGGTGTACTACACAGAAAGGTCTAAACTGTGTATAAAAGAACAGCATGGGAGACAAATCTGTGGGTCTCCACTTCCTGAAGAATTGTTCCAAAAGCATTTGCTCTGGGCAGGACAGCAGCAGCAGAAGATATACTGGAATGCACTGGAGCCTCGTCCCTGGCTCCAGAGGGACTGCCCAGACTGACTTGGGAGAGCATCTCTCATACCCTGCTGTAATCCTTTCTTCTGCCAGGACATCATGTTCTTTCCCACTTGCCAGGGCAACTGACCATGAAAAAATCAAGGTTTTCTATCAAACCCAATAGATGCCCTCAGCATCACTGGGTGGCACAAGTTGAAAGGAGTACTTTCCCTCTGCATTGTTACCATCTGGTATTTGTAAAGACTACAGGAAAAAAAAAAAAAAAGAAAAAAAAAAGAAAGAGTATTGCAAAAAATAATGCACTTGGCAGGACAAAAGAGAAAAGTGTTGGCAAAAAAAGAGACTGGACACTTGTGTAGCAGGACTTTCTGAAGAAGGGTTCTACTTCAGTTCTGAAGAAGGGAACTGCTTCTCAGTTACTTCATCAGTTCCACCAGCCTTTGTGGGGCACAAAGGGGTAGTCATGAAAAGATGGAAGTAGTAACAGAGGTGGAGACAGAATGTTAAGAAATGTGAGGGCTCAGTGCATTGACAGTGTGGAAGGGAATTCAAGAGGCAGTTCCAACACTAAGCTGTGGTTTCCACCTTTGATCAAACAGTAACTCAAAATCCATGAGCAACTTGTGAAACATTTTGGGGACAAAAAAAAAAAAAAAGTGATGCTGCTTTCTAGTTGCAAAGCAAAAAAGAAAGTTCTGCTTGAAAAGAGAGGAGTCTAAACATTTCTGAAGCTGATCTTCATGCATGTAGACACTCACTTTAATGTCCTTCTAGAAATCTGAAACCCTATGACTTCCTTCAGTTGGAAAGTTATCTTTTTTCTTCCATTGAGCTTTTGATTAATTAGCAAACATGATGGGTTTGCGAAGCTTCTTTCATTCCATTAATAATACATTATCTACAGCAAATTCAAAATGTTGTACAAGGATTAAGTCTGAACTGCACTTACAAAGCATTTTCTGAGATATCCATGGTATTATCTATGTATGTATCTTTTCCTCCCAGCTTGAAAACAAAGCAGCAGTACGCAATACAGCCCGGGAACAGAAAGGTTGGATATTCATAATACACCACCAAAAGTTCACTCTCATTCTGGGAAATATTTGCATCATGCTACTGTTTTTCAAGTGAGAGAGCAAGGCAATTTTTTGTAAATTCTGTATGCTGTATTTCCTTCTTAAAGATGGATTAGTATCTTCAGGCACTGATATTCCTCTTGCACCATTGCTCTGTCATGGGGCATGATGGTCTGGCCTTTTTAACTCAAGTTCTTGGACTTTGGAAAAAACTTCGGGACACATCCTGGACAAACTTCAGGACAAATTCAACAATGAATTTGAAAAAACAAGAACAGTACCTGAAATACTATCAAAGTTTAGTTTAGGAGTTTAGTTAAGGGAAAGTTGTGCCTGTGAGAATGTCACAGTACAATCAAGAGAGAAGAGGTGGCCTCTGCTGGACCACACAGTAGTGAGTCACAGTTAAAACCCTGGCTCAGACACAGGTTGCCATGTAACCTCAGAAAGCTCATACCCTCCACTAGAAAGTAGGAATAATGATATTTCCTAGGTATTTGTGACAAGAATTAATTTTTACTTACTCATACATTAAATATGAAGCTGAAACAAGTACCTCAAGGAAGAAAACATTGTCTGCCCACAGCTGAAGTTAATAATCAGGTAGAATTTACTGTGCTACCAAAATAATTTAAGCGATTTAAGGCTTTGTATGTGCCCTTACCTTAGCATTGGCTACTCACATGAAGATTGGATCCTTACCTTAAACTCCTATTGGGAAAAGAATACATTTCCCAAACACTAGCTTGTCTTTTCTAGTGATTTTATTAAATACATACTGGTAACAGCAGGCTTCAGAGCTGCTCAGAAATTTGGTATACAGCAGAAAAGAAGCAGCCTTCTCCTCCTTGAACTATATAAGCCTCCTGCTGGCTAAACCGTTTGCCTCTTCGCATTGGGTTGACAAATCAAATTCAGTTGAATAATGGGTTGATCCATAACATATAGTGATCTCATCCAGAACTAAGGAAAAAGAAAAAAAAGAAAGACAAAAAAAGACAAAGTGTTTTTCACTTCATAAGCCAATTTTTTTAATTATTCATTTGAAGTAATAGATGTTTCCTTTAACTTTTAGAGAAAAGTTCATTTTAAATGGAAATGTGACATTTTGGTTTAATGCAAGTTGAATTTGGCTGGAATTTTTAACTGTTTTTTTTTTATTTCACTAAGAAGATAATACTTCGTTTTGTTTTGACCCTCAAGTTACATTTTGTCTTCCAAAGTTTACCTTTGAACTGAAAGATCAGTAATTCTTTGCTCCAGTTTTATCAATATTTCATCCCTTTTCCAGTCTGTTCTTAGCCTAAGAACTGAAGTTTTTCCATAGTATTTTGCTAGTCTTGTGCAATTTTGCACCTAATGCTTGATCAAACCCCTGTTTAAAGTTTAATCCAAACGTTGTATCCTTTAATCCAGTGTACTGCCATTTTCCTTTACTAAAGTTGAGAAGAAAAAAACCCAAATTATTCTTTAGCAGAGTTAGCCTCCCTGGAAAACTATTCCTAGGACCTCTCTCTCAAGATATAGGATTTTTGATACAATGATAAAAAAGAAAAAGAGTTAGACTTTAATCATTGTGGTCAGAAACAAAGTGAGGATTTTTGACATCTAAATGGACTTGAGATGCCAAAGAAGGTTCCCCAGCACAGAAGAAACCCCACATCTGTCTACTCTGCACAATTTCTCATTTGCTGTTGTCACTGCAGCGTCCCATCATCCGCCTGTTTCACAGCCAGTAACAGGTTCAAATCTTTGCCTGGCCAAGGGACACTGACCTACCCGAGTTTCCTGCTGAGCAGGTTGACATTTCAACCAATGTTTCATGACCTTCTGCACTCCACATACATATTCATTGCAACACGCATGATTAGTGATCCCATTAATGGACATGCAAAGCTCCTCCAAACAGTCTGCAGGTTTCCTCTCCAAACCTCACAGGAGAGAAAATAAAAGCTGTTTTTCTGGGCGTGCAAGCACCCATAGGTCTCCTTTTAATTCTTAGTATAAACTGACCAGTAAACTGGCTAAATAGCTAAGCAATACCAGCGCACACCAAGAGTAAAAGACTTAACTATTTCCTGTCACTGAGCTACATTTTTGAACACATAACATTATATGTCTTCCAAACTTTTCTCAGCACCTGAGGGCATCCCCAGTGTGCTCATGTTTTCCATAATCTGGATGCTCAATGGGAATTTACTATACACTTTAATAACAGATTAGTCTGTCTAGACCAACATGCAGAGATCCACGCAGTGGCCGAGATGGTCATTGCTTAAAACAAACAGCCTCAGGACCACAAATATGATGGTCATCATTGTATTTTAGAAAGTACCTCAGTTTTCTTGGCCTTCACAGCTTCCCCTCACACATGAAAAAACACGGACCAGTAACTACCTTGCAGGGAGCTCAGATTAAACTTACTGCAGGTGGGCTCCTTGCTGGGGGTGTTAATGAGGAGCAGACGAGCAGGAATAGGAAACCCAGGGAGGGATGTGTGACTGATGATGGGCAAAAGCAATTGCCAAGGACAACCTGAACCTCTTTTGCTGTTGCATTAAATTGGCTTGTTTGGGAACTGCCAAATAAGAGCTAATTAGATTAGATTGCTTCATCCAGGATGGCAAGTGGGCAATGGCTAATTTATTAGCGCTCAGCCCTGAGTGAGAGAGGTTCAGTCTACTGAGAGGAAAACACATATTGTGATAGATCAGAGCAGACTTAGCAAGGCAGGACACTTCAGCGACGAAAAGCAGGGATGAAATTATTCATTTAAAGCTCTTGTTAAGCTGTGAAAGATAAAATGAGTTCCTACTAAAAAGGAATTAATAATTGCAGGATGAGATGGTAAAAATTTTCTTTTAAGAGAAGCCCGGACTTCAGGGGGATTCCTCCCCTTTTCCTTCCCGTGAGAAATCCAGTGGTACCCCTGCCCTGGAACAGCAAGGCTGTGCTCTTCCTTATAAACCATCTCAGCAGGCAGCTGTGCAGAAGGCATTCAAGGGAGAAAGGTGACAATTACCAAGTAGAAGGGAGGGGTTTGTTGCTACTTTGTGGGGCTTTTTAACCTGACAAACTATGTTTAGTTTATCAAACTGAGCTACATCAGAATGAGAAATGGAAATAAAACAATATAATTGGCTTTCCAGCACAGCGTGCGCTCCCTTCAAGCTGGACCTGCTCTAGAGGAGAGTCTGAAGAGCTGAGTAGGCTGTCATCGTTGAGACCCCCCCTCAGCTGGAAGATTAAACACTTCAGTGTAAACCTGACAGCACAACTTGGGTCTTTCTGCACCTGAGGCTGACTGGAAATCTTCCTGTTACTCAGACAGTGCTTCTTTCCCTTGGGGCTAATACACGATGTTGTCGTTTGCGCTTAATCCCCCTAAATCCTTGCGTTCCCAGCTTGTGTTCTGGAACTCTCTTTCACACACAGCCTTGTAGGAAGAAGAGATTTGCAGGCCAAACTCTGTAGAATTTTCTTTGTCACTTTTTCTGGCCAGATACTGGTGCAAGGGGAAGCAATTAACCTGCAATCGTTAGATCCGTACACGGTGCCTACAAGGGATTAATGGCCAGATGCCTTCTTCTGCCTGGATTAGCTCTGGAAGGTTAAGAAGAGCAAGATGCAGTGTGCGTGTCTTCATCTTCACTGATGCCACCTGCAAGAGCATGACATGCACAGAGGTCCAGATACGTTCAGTGAGACAGTGTCTTAGGGAAAAGGTTCTCTTCTGGGATTTTTTTGTTGGTGGTTTGGGGTTGGTTTTTTTGGTTGTTTTTGGGTTTTAGGTTTTTTTCCCCCATCTGGAATGACAATAATCATGGTTTTTCTGCTTTTGGTTGAACATGACAGTCAAGTGTTCACCTCAATAAATATTCATATTTCTGCTAAAAAGAAAAAGTAGGAAACTATGTTGTTCATTTTAAACTCTTCTCTTTTTCACACTTTCTTTTTTTTTTCATTCTTTTACACCAGTGATTCTGGTGGTTCTAAATAAGAGAGGACTGCAGCTTTGGACTCCCAACTAAGGTATTTGGCACACCGTGGCTCAGCTTAATAAAGTGGATATTATAAACAAGTTCTCCATGTGCACGAGCAAGACTCCCAGTCCCAACTTACTCTGGAACATAATAAAATCTTATTTTACTGCTTTATTCCTCCTAGTCATATAACAATATTTAGAAGGAAATAGTGGCACAGGTCTATCTCCTTTCTTCCAGGAAAAACTTCGGTGTCCATCCATCCTCTTTAAATTTGGGTAAGTAATGACATTTTCCCTGAAGAGAGAAGGAGGCTCTGACCAAGAATCATGGCACTGTCAAGAGAGGACCATCAAGAAAAACATCAGCACCTTGTGCCAGAAGGGAAGGAAGGGAAGAACCAGAGACTGTTTCCTACAGTGAGAAAAGTCTCCAGTGTCCTCCATGGAAGTGATCTAAAGCTTTGCTGGGAAGCAGCTTGACACCTGCCAGCCCAAGCAATGTGCTGTGAAATTTACGTGGGATCCTCCTTCCTGCGCTGTTCATTTTTAGTATGTTAGTCCTAAATTTAATGGGTTTTTTCAATGCAACTTTAATCTTTTTTCTACCATGTAACAATTTGTTTCAAAAATAGTTGGTGTTATGCGAAACAGCAGACTGTACTGAGAAAATCATGTTTCAGCAAGAAAAAGTGCAATCCTTAGCATCCTGCGTACAGATTTTGGAGCAGAAAAAAGTATTTCACAACTTGTCACACATCCACCCTCTTGCTTTTTATTTTTTTCCATTGTCTTTCTCAATCACATCTAGGAACAATTCCTTGGGTTAGTTGGCTGGATAAAGCAGCTTGCTGGAGAAGTTTAAAAACAAATTAGCCTTCTCTATATCCCAGGAAATAGGTCAGGAAGTCGGAGCAAACAGCTGTTGCTAGATAAGGTCATGCCCTGGAAATGGAAATCAAGTGAACAAGCAGAATGAGAATGGGCATAAACTAGAAAATGTAAATAACCCTTTTTGCAAGAAAAAACAAGAGTGATACAGAGCAGCTAAAGCAGGTCAGATGAAGAGACACGCACTCATAGGGGAAGAGAGATAATTTAGAAATAGGGGGTGCTTTTTGGAGAAATGTGTCTTTGACTTACACAATTAATACACAACAAGCAGCAAGAGCCAGTGTGGACTGTGTGGCATTAACAGCGTATAAAAAGTAGCACAAAACCAGCGGAGATTTTTTTGCTTAGTTCAGAGAAGGCTTTTTTTCTTCATTTTTTCTCAAAGTCAAGGGAAGGTTCAGCCACGAGGGGTCTCTTTACACACTATAGAGAAGTATCAACTGTGCTTGCAGGAATTTTTTGTCCCCCCCATTTGCTGGCAAAGGAACCACAGTTCAAGAGTTTACACCCCCTGCGAGTGCACTGTGACTGGCCTGTGCGGCAGTTTCCCAGGTTGATGGAAAAACAACGAGGCAGCAGGGGAAACTGAGGCCTCACACAGAAGTAGTCAGCATGAAGACACTGCAAAAAGACCAAAGAATTTACAGGAAAAGACAGCCCCAACCATATCTGTGCTTCTCAATGTCAAAAAGCTTCACCTCCTCCCTCCTCTCTGCATGAGTAACTTCTCACGGACATCCTAGCAAATAATTTCTATGGAGAGAGATGGGGAAAGAGAGACAGAGCCTCCTTGAAGCTCTGCTTCTGGCTTCCCCCTGTGACTGGTCACCAGGCACAGAAACACAGCTCGGTACCAGCAGAGGTATGGCTGGAAGCTTGTGCCTCTCTTTTGAAACCAGCCCAGCATCGCTTCTTCCCATCATTGGAGACCCAGAAAACACTGCAATCTGGATTTTGAATCAAAGAGCAAAAAGGAAGGAGGGGCAAAAACAAGCACAAAGATTCAGCAAGTGAGATTACCAGCAATGCACCTTTTTTTTCCACAGGAAGACACAAAAGGGAAGTTTAATTACAGTTCCTCTGCCCTTGCTGGATGATAAGACGAAAGAAAAAAAAATAAAAACACAACAGAAAGAGCATTTTCATCACCCAGAAGGTCTTTGTTGCAATTTTTTTTCCATCTTTGTAAAACATTACATCATAAAATAAAGACAATAGCAGCAAAACTTATCAAGATGGTACAAGCACATTCTGCTCTGTACCCTGGTAATGACATTTATTAAATTGTCCCTTTTCTGAAAATGCCTTTCTAAAGCACCATAAAATCTTACAGAGAGAGAGAAAGAGGGACAGAGACAAGAGAGTAGATACAACATTCTTGCAAGTGGATTTACTGATTGTTTATACCATAATTTGATCAGGAAAAAGAGTAGATTAGCATCCCACGGAAACATTTCCCTAAATTTTAAGAAAGTTCTTTTTCAAATACAAGGCTGAAAATAGCTAATAATGGTTTCTCAGCCCTGTCCAAAAGGTCCAGATCAAATTCCATTATAACTTTGAAAAAAAGTCAGTCTAAAACTACATTGAAACACTGGCCTGAATAGATTTAAATTGCTGGGAAGCTGTGATCCAGATACAAACCCTGCCATTTTCTAATTACAGCTACTATATGACTCCAGGATCTGAGAAACTGCTAAATGGTAGGCTGAAAGCTGCTATGTTTGCCTTAGAGCTCACAACAGGCACCATAAGCTTCCCTCTTTGAGCACCCAGCTCTCACAGGGGAAAAAGATCATGTGGGTGGAATATATTTGGGAGACTCAAGTATTCTCTCTCCCATGCCAGATATCACCTGCCTATGATCTGCTCTCAAGGAGGTCAGCCAAGGAAAGCAGATGCTATTTGCCTCAAAAGGCCACCTGCTAGACACATACCTGCTTTCCCCTGAAAGCACCAGCACTGGTATTTACTGGTGATAAGACTCATCCCAGATGTGAACTGTAACCAGAGATGAGGGAGCACAGAAGTTCACATCTACATCTACCTGCGTGGAGCAGGGAGGCATCACCACTAAATCTGCGTGTGAAGGTGGGCATGGTGTGTGCAAGGTCTTTGCACGGGGCCTTTTTAGAACCACTTCCTGAGAACTCACCAGTGCTGTGGATAAGACACAGGGTCTTTAGGGAGACCTTCTCAACCCGGTTCACAGAGCACACACTGGCTACATCGGGACGCCCCCAAATAAGCTTTCACAAGTGCTTCCTGAGTGTTTGATTTCCCCACCACAAGTCAATAGAGTCTAACATCATTATGTACTTCAGTTGCACTGGCAGGAAGAAAAAAAATATGGTCCAGCTCAGCTATGGTATTAAGGAGAGTAACTCCTGCTACTAGTAAAGGAGATGGGGAACTTGAGAAAAATTAGGCAAGCTAAAGGAATTTTCAGATCTGCATTTTTTTCACTGATATATTTCAGGCAACTAGTTTCATACATTAAACTATAAGCCTTTATTTGGGTTTCATAGATTTGTGTCTGTATGTTTTGTGTTTTCATTGAAATTTAATTGCTGAAGAAATTTAATTTCTGAAGCCGGGCATACTTGTCTTTAGTAAGTGTAAATGGCACTGCCATTAAACCAGCAGGTCTTTGCTCTAGAAAGCTTAAAAATAACAAGCTAGTTCCACTTTACTGCGCTGACTTGATGGGGACAGAGTTTGGCCTTAGATTAGACAAAGCACAGTTCAGAACAAATATATGTACAGAAGGACTGAAGCAGTTCCCAGTCACCTTTCAAATTCATGTTTAGTAAAAGATTTCTTGTTCTAGGTTAGTACTCAGCATAACATAAAGCTTGGTCTTTGCCTGGTATTTATTTTTAGAGGATGATGGGAAAAGTGAGACTAGCAGACATCATGCAACCTGACAACACAAATAAGCCCCTGAGAAAACCAAAGCTGGCAAACAAACAGCCATGTACAGCATAAACACAAATTCTTCAGGAAAACACAGGTTTCATAAGGACATAGTTTTTAACACCCTGAACTCACAGACATACTTTCATTTAGTGTGGGTTTGAGAATTTTGCAGGAAGTCTCTGGCATAGCCCATTAATGGCTTTGGAAGAAGCAGACTTGTACTAGAGACATCATTAAGCCAGACAGCAGGAGCTCAGATGATTTATAACTTCACAGCAACAACCAAAATCAGATTTCATTAATATAAATCACTGGGTTTATTTACTATTATTTCTAATAACTGTTATTAGAAATAATATTCTCCATTAAAGGATAATGAAATTCACAGACTGTCACATGGATGAAGTTACAAATCTTTTCAAAAAAAAAAAAACCCATGCAAAATCTGCACAAGTTCAGTGATGGTTAATGGTTCAGGACGATCCCCAAGGAATTCTCCTGCACAAGACAGTAGAAAGTGGGACTGCAGAGCTGAAAGTCGTAGGAAAAAGAGAAGCTGAGTCGTCCTCTATGTGTGAGGGCTGCGGCTACAGAAAATCCATGTTTCCTTTGTTCTTTCAGGTCCCAATTCCCATGTCAAGCCATGTTGTACTCAGGGCAGGATCTGAGAATCAAAGTCAGTAAGTCACCCTTTTGTTTGACTTTTTATTTTCAGGCTGCTGTGAAAGGGTATAATTTAGAGTAAGGAGTTTTAGATATGGTTCAGAATACCTTTTGCTAAAACTTTCAATAATGGTGGAACAATCTCGCTAGAAATCACATCCTAAGTATTTTATAATTATTATTAAATGCCAAATGAGAATTTTAGCCATAAAAACATTTGATGTTCGAACTGAGATTCTCTCCCAAGCTGTTGTATACAACTAAAATCAAGGGATGGCCTTTACAAGGGGAGAAGCAATTTATGACAGTAAAATATCTTTTTAGTTGTTAGACATTTCTCTCTGCCTCCACTACGCAATGCACCATTTGCACTTTCCATATTATGATAAAAATTATGTATATCGAGGTATTTAATAGGCAATCATATAGGAGAAAATATTTACTCCAGTAGCAGACAGGCAGCTTCCTCAGCAAGTTTCACAGACACAGAAATGGAGAGCAATGAAAGAAAGCATTTTGCTTTCACGTAAAAGGTCATCAAATGCTCTATTCAGTATCTCATTGGGAGTTTATACAGCACCACCCTTTGTCCCTCAGTCCATCATATCCCAAATCAGGAGGTGCTGAAGATACTGCTGATAAAATGTCAGCCAGAGATTCAGGCACGGTGTGGCCAGGGGGAGTCTAGAATGAGACACACGCTTCATCAGCTAGAATCTGGACAAGGGACAGACTGAAAACTCAGACAGTTTAGAGATTAAAAATATGCCAATATTTCATTATCCTTCTATCCCATCAGAGCAAACAGTTCTGAATTTGGCCACTAAACTTTGCCTCCTCAGCCGCTTTGTCCAGATTGCCCTGTTTTCCATGATTTGCCCAGCGCCCTGCTCACACAGACAAGTCCTACAAGCCACACTTCTGGTTTCCCTGACCCTCTGGCTACGACGAAGCCTTTTATTTCACATAGAAGAAATGCATCTCCCACATCCTTACAGCTCCCTGTGCAGGACTTTTTTTCCATTACAGGCAATTATTTCTTGGGAGAGCTCAGTTGAGAAATAAATAACACTGTGTTCATGATATTGGTTTTAGCATTTGGTAACCAAAGAGAATTGTTAGCACAGTCTGTATGCATTGCATGCTTTCTGACTCAGATGAGATGCTTTTGTGAGCCTGATCCTTCATCTGATCTGAGCAAAGTGCAGGTCGGTGTTACTGGGATCCAAATTGCATGTCTGAGCATTTCTGAACCTTTTCCAGAACTCAAATGCAAATCCTAACTTGTAGCTTTCACTCCTAACTTCCCACCAGGCCACAGGAAAACCCCAGATCTGAACAGCACAGAAGCTTAGGACATCCAGGTGTGCTTCACCCATCCGGGCACTACAGAATTAGCACGACGTGAGACTTCAGAAGATTTGCTCACGTGTGACACTCGAGGCTGAACTTCATCCCAAGCCTGGCCAAAACCAGGAGGAACAGGAGGGCCAAATGACTGTGATGCCTGACCAGACCTACATCTTACTTTATAACTTACTGAGTTACAAAGCAATCCCAAATGACCTGAAATTTTTCAACCGTTTTTTCATCCTTAATTTTCAAACAGATAATGAAATGAGGGGATATATGGTATTTCAAATGAGGCGAACCAGCAGACAGAGCATACTAAGAACTTTCCTCCTCTGCACTGGTGGAATTTGGCTCATTCCTGCAAATCGTGCAGACTCAATTAGATATGCAGATATGCAGACTCAATTAGATATGCAGACTCAAAATTTGCATTTGCATTGCCATGCTTCTAGTCATAGCCATGGCAATTGTCTATTCTGGTGACCAGTTAGATTTTGAGTTGACTCATTGACAACTGAAATTTCAGAACCTATCACAGAAAACGAAGCACGAGGTTTTGTGTGTGTGCAGACATGGGCGTGCAAAGCCCAAAGTCTATGTCTGTCTGACCTGCGAGTGTCTGTAAGTCTGACCAGCTGGTAAAACTTAGTATGTCTCTGCCATCTACATCCATGCTTAATTTACCTAGAAGCCTACAGTTTGAATCCAGGGGTGTTCAGGGGTTTGGGAAGGCGCAGGGAAAGTATCGCTGGTGCAATTGCTTATCTCATTTCCAGCATGCAAATTCTATCTGCAATGGCAAAACACAGTAGCCCACAGGCTGAGGCTACAAAATTTTTAGTCTGTTTTGCAATTCCCATTAATTAATTAGTTAATTCCCATTAATTTTGCAGCCTTTTCTTTGATTAATTACTGTGAAGTCTAGGGACATTTGTATTTTTTATATCCTTATGTCCAGACACCACAAAAGAGCTTTAAAAAATGTCCACAGTTTGGTTACATTTCCCTTTAGTCTACAAATGCAGAGAGCTCATGTTAAGATTTTATCAAGAAAATAGATAGCAAATGAAACAAAGGTAGTACCTGAAAGGAAATAAAACAATAATCCAAAATACTTGTTTAAAAAATTACAAAATATGACAGCATTAATGGCACTTAAAGCTATAAGCACTTAAAAGATTACCACCATAATTTTCTCAACTTCTTTTTCCAAAAATTTTTTTGTTTGTTTTTCTGAGATTATGACTGCAGCTTATGTCTAAACCCAAACCAGCAACAGGGGACAGAGAGCCCTGAGACTCTGGAGTTGCCCTGGCTCTCATTTGAATAGCGTATATGCTCTTATGTCTATTTTTAAAAATTCAGATTCAGCTACAGAGAACAGCAGTTTGCTGACATGCAAAAGCTAGAGCTTTCTTTCTGTCTTCATAGTCTTACAGCATTAAAATCGAAGGGTTTTTTCCAGTGGTAGAAAGTGTGGATGAGAAATTCTTTTTAAAAAAAAACAAATCAGTTGACCCACTGTTTTATACACCTAGCCAAATGTCATTAAATTAATGTTTCTCTTCCACAAAACAACATAGCACAAGATGTTGTATTTTCTTCATATGCACTTTCTTGCTGTGACTTTACATTGAATATTTCCTACATGAGAAAAAAAATCCACGTTTCTTTTCCTTCTTTTTGTCACTGGTTAAGATAAATACCCACAGAGGTTTTTTTGTTGTTTTTGTTTTTTAATGAAAAGAGTAATCTGACCCTTAAATATGTCTCTTGATTTTTCAAACCAGCACCCAGCTGGTGGCTGTGTCTATGGACATTCTTCTGGAGTTTAGAAAGGTAATGCATCTGATTCAAAAATGGAAAAAAAAATCTAGCTTGGATCACGTGCCAAAACGTAAAGTAAGCTTTACTGAAAGTTTCTAGTTCACTCCAATTATTTCTCCTCTTTTTAATCACCAGGGGAAGGCTTTATGGATGCGTACTCCATTACAAAGACAAGCTCTTTTCCATCCCTTTGCAAGGCTCTTCTTACATAGCTGCCCTTTGTCTGCTCTTAAGCCCTGGTAGGAGCACTCTGGTGATATTGCCATGCTTCAATCTCTTCCTTTGTGTCTCGCCCTGGTAATCTTATACAGGCTGAAATTTCCATGTGCGTAGCTTTCTGTTGCCATTCTGCAGTGCTGTGTTCCTGATTTGTTTTGGCAGAGCAAGCTCGAGTCTTTATGGCACAGTGAAATATTCTTCGATGCTATATAATTCAGACTGAATAAGGAGTCTGTATAAGGCACGTGTCTCAATATATATATGTATATAAAAACACTAACATCGTTAATTCAAGTCAAGCATCTTTTACATTTAACTTCTGTCTTCAAGTAACGCATTGTTTTCATGTTCCCTTTCTTTGGTTTCATTGGGGATGACTCCATTCTCCAGGTCTGAGTGCTGCTGGATGCAGTTGGTCAGGACTGCCGTGCTAGAAGAGTTATCAGAGTTACACATCTTCTCTGTCTCCTCTTCTTTTTTTTCTTCATCCAAGGAGTAGTTTCGGAAGGTCTCGTAAATTTTACGCACATCCTCAGGGATGGTCTTTTTGAGGTCTTTGTTTTTCCTTTTGGTCATCTTAGCAGATGATCCAAACTTGTTAATGATGTTGTCCTCAGATGCCCCCTGCCCGTGCTTGTTGAGCTGATCTGACCCTTTAAGGCGCAGGTTGTTAGGCCTGTTGTTGATGCTTTCCTGAGATGAGGCCTTGAAGCGTCCCGTTTCCAAGGCAGTAAAGACAGAGCGCTTCTCTGGAGAGAGCATGTCCAAGGAGTGGGCCCGCTGGTCCAGGCCCAGGCGCCTGCGCTCCATGCTGCGGATGGTGGCTGCCCGCTGAAGTTTGTCGTGGATCTCCACGCTGAGCCTCCTCCGTGTCTCTCTGAACTCAGCCGTCACGTTCGCTTTCCACTCTGCCGCGTGGGCTTTTATTTCTCCAACCTTTACAACAATGAGAAAGAGAAATGAATAATAATAATAATAATAAAAGAAAAAGAAACAGCCAAATGAAGCCACAGTCTTTCCTACAAAGCAGCAGCACAAGCGCTTTCTTCTCTGGCATAAAATTGAAGACTGGTCTCAGCTCCAACGCATCCATCTGGACTCAAATTTCAGCAGCAAAGTGTTTATACTGGGCAAGCTCTAAACTACCACTAACTAGTGACTGGGTAACGGCTTATGGGGGGTAGATCTTGTCCACCTGCTTCACACTTTGACACACATTTTATAGCTGTGTTGTGTGATGGAAGGTGTTCATGCTAATCCCTCCTTGGTTAAAAATTCCTGACTTATAATGTCAGTGGTAGAGGGTCAGGAGTGAGCAAAATTAAGCACATATGGTTAAGCCAGTTATGCTTCAGAACAGCACAACTTCTGAAGTAGCAGAATGCAGAACCAGCGTAGCAACGCAGTAATATATTTTCCCATATTATAGAATCATAGAATGGTTCAGGTTGGAAGGGACCT
>BJBW01002668.1:54966-124440 GCA_004320125.1 Scolopax mira | reverse complement strand
GGAAGGGTTCAAGGGCAGGTTGGAGGGGGCTTGGAGCAAGCTGGGCTGGTGGGAGGTGTCCCTGCCCAGGGCAGGGGGTGGCACTGGGGGGGCTTTAAGGTCCCTTCCAACCCAAACCAGTCTGTGATTCAGTGATTCAGAGTGATAGCGTTTACCTTCCCAAGTCACCATTGGGCACGATGGAGCCTGGCTGTCCTGGGAATGGCTGAACGCCCACCTGCCACGGGGAGCAGGCAATGAATTCCTTTGTTTGCTTTGCTTTATCTATTAAACTGTCTTTCTCTCAATCCACGCGTTTTCTCACTTCTTCTGTTCCAGTTCTCTCCCCCGTCCCACGGGGCGAGCGAGCGGCTGCATGGGGCTGAGCCGGGGTGAAACCACGGCGTGAGGGAAATTAGTGGAAATTACCTCCACTTTGATGTACAGACACCAATCCATGAAGTGCAGTGAATCAGAGACCTGAGAGCCAGGCTGACTGTGCCTCGCACGGCGACGGCCACTTCATAAAGATCACTCGGTTCTGATTGCAGAAGACTTCCCATGGCTTCATAACCCCTTCCTCCAGACACGTGACCTGGGAGATGTTAAAATCAGAATTTTATTTTATTGAGCTGCTGTTGCAGCAGCAAAACAGCAACATTAATTTAGTCTTGATGTCTACTACCAGCCCTAACTGTTTAAGGTTAAAATGAAATTAAACACCTTAATAGATTGGAAAGAAAAACTTAAAATGTTATTGACAACCTGAAAGTTCCCTAATGCCAAACACAAACTACGGCCACGACCTCTTTCTCTTTTTATTAACTCAATACTGAGCTTAAAACACAAAACTGGTAAATGTTTCCAAAGTCACTTGAATGGAAACACCGAGCGGATGTCAAAAAAATGTCCTGATAAAATCGTTATCTGCTGTTTGCAATCAAAACCAATACATTTTGTCAAGGTGCTGCTGTAAAACCCCTGCCCAGCGCTGGCACCAGAGACCCCTTGCTCCTGGGGAGAGATGGATGGTGGGAACAGCTCTCAGCCTGGCTACATCTGTCCCTTCTGTGACCCAAAAGACTGTCATTTTTAAGAAAGAACTGTCCTGAAGGAAAAAAATACATTTTTTCTTAAAAGCATGAGATCCAAAGTGGTTATTCATTTCACAACATGAAGGCAAAGTCAGAGTGTTTCCTCCCCTTGTGACAGTGAGGGTGTAAAGGCTGCACAGGCTGGTGAGTCACAGCCACCACACGAGACCTCGGTCTATGCAGGGTCAAATAGGGATCCCAAAAATACCCTTTCTGCCCCAGAACATCCGGCCTCGTGTCAGCACGGACACCAATCATTTCCAGGACCATCATCCTGCACCTGTCCCATGTCCCACCTGCATCCTGGACCCTGGACTCTAAACTGTGATGGCCCACGAACTCCCCCAAGCCAAGACGAAGCAGCTGGGCATGGCCAACCTGCAAGGAGGCAGGTGACGAGAGTCAGTGCCGTCAGCAGCCGCCAAGAAACGCTTCGAACCGAGAAAACAACCACAGAAACACTGCCCTGGGGACACTTCATTTTGGAGCCACCCAGGGCCATTCTCCTTCCTATCCCTTTCCCCCACCAAATCCATCTCTGGCTGCCAAGGACTTCCCCTCGTGTTTTTTGGGAGCTATTGTTTTCTGCCAGGGCCCAGCCCCCTTCCCCTCATCATCCCCAAGCAGGTACCTGGAAATGTCGATAATTATAGGAAAAGGTTTTCAAACACACACATTTCCTAACTGACACATGCTCAGCTCTTGATGTGTTCTGTGCCTGTTCTCATTAAATTTTATACACAGCAAACCTGAACAAAAAGCTTGTGCAGTGTTAGGGAACAATGATTCCTTTTTACAAGTAAAGAGGAGATTTATGGAGAAAATCACTTGAATCTGACAGTCACTGACATCAGTTCTTAGTTCATGAAAAGTGAGTGGGACCTGATGGATCCTCTTCTTTTCATCAGAAAGCTGCTGTTTTTCTTGTCTCAGCTTAGAGTGGGAAGTGAATAATGAGCATGTTGATGATTAAAAAAATCTTACCTTTTATTTTAGCCAAAATTCTTTGCACTTATGACATGAATCATTAAAAAAATTGTGATTACATGCCCCAAAGCATTTCATTAAAGAATATTTTTTTCAAACACCTTTTCTGAAAAAACTATTAAAAATAATAATAATAAAAAAAAATGTATTCTGTGAGAGCTGCAGCCGCAGTGGGGGAACACAAAAGAGGCTGATTTTGAAAAGGTGACCTCCTCCTGTGCCCGAGCGAGGTGCAGCATCCGTGCCTGTGCGTCCCCCGCCTCAGCACCCCCCAGCAGGCAGAGGGGAGCGATGCCTTCATCCAGCACCACAGTGCTTAGTGCCTGTCGATGCTCCATCTCCCCTCCTTCCATCAACAATATCTCTCTCTCTTGGCTCGCTGCGACGGGAGCTCCCAGGATGGGGCTATGAGTGAGGAAATCACCTCCAACAAATCTTCTCCTTCAAGACAGGGCACCTGAAGATGAGAGCTCTTCGGTGAGCAGCGCTGCTCAGTTCTCTAGGTGTGAGAGAGCTTTATCTCGACACATTCTGAAGCACCAGTGGGAGCCCTGAGAGGAGCAGGCACTTTGGCAGACTCCAGCTGCACCCCATGGACAACCCTTGCCTTGCACAGGGGTGGTGGAACGGGCACAGGAACCTAACGCTTTCTGGTGATCCTACCAGCCTTGTTCCAGTTAGATAAACACCAGTTCCAGAGGCCAGACAGGTAGAGATGGATTGGGAAGACAAATCAAAGCAGACTGTTTTCAGTGTGTCGATGTCTCCCCATTTATTTCCATCTGGTTTCCATGCAATTTACTCGGAGCATGGACAGAAAGACAGCCACGTCAAAACAGAGTGGTTAGATCAGTACCAGGAGAGGCTGACATTGCTGGGTTGTGTTTCCTGTCTTCATTCTTATAAACAGCTTTTTGCAGGGGAATGGATGCTGTGTAGTGGAAACAGAAGGGATTTGGGTTGCTTTTGGGTGCATCTAGCCCTTGAAGACATTCCCATGGGGTACCACCACAGGAGACCACCCCTCAGCCCGGCTCTGCCTGAGGGGATGGACATCCCAGACCTGCAGCTACAGCATCCACCCGGAGGTGGAAGATCTCCTCCCATCCCTCTCGACTGCCTGGCGACGGGTCCCATCTGCCAAGAAATAATTAGCCTCTGTCCCGTTACCTTGAGTTACCGCCCTGTTTCATCTGCGGACAGAAACTGGCTGGTTAATTGGTATTTTCCCTCTGTTTTACATGAGAAGCTTTCAATAATTTTGTGAAATATTTTAGCTCAACCAGGAGAGAGAATGTATAATTTATTTTGTTACTTGATAGAATTAGTTGTTCTTAGCTTGCTGTGGCAGTATAAACTGTGAATGCAATATTTTCTAGAGTGTCCTTTTTCCATGAGATTAGTAAATTTAATTTGAAATTCTGTATTCACAAGTAGTGCACTGGCTGAAGGCAAGCTGTAGAACAGATGACAAAGGTTATTACATTTTTTAAATTATATTTTAAAGATGTTTAATAACTGTGGAGAAAAGACTTTTATGAAAATGGAAATTGGCAGATTAAAGAATGAGTTACACAAAGTTATTTTAAAAACACATGAAGTCACTTTTCCTATCAACTCTTAAAGGGCCAAGGTCTTGTTCTCAAGACCAAAATTCTAATTTGGACCAGGATGTAGATGAATCCACAAACATATTCTATGAATTGATCCTAAATACAGATACAAAACATATAATGGTTACTGATTTTCAACATTTTCCAAATATAGTTTTAAGACTTCTTTTCCCTGTCACCAACATTAAAATTTAAGTTGGGTTCAAAGCATGGGTGATGTTTTTCTGACTCATGTCCAACCCAAAAGTTAAGCTTCTCAGAGCTAGATTCTGCCTTGATCTGGAGACAATGATGTCATCTGGGAGCAAAAGTCCCCCCCCTTGCTCTACTGGGAACCAAGTATTCCTCTCAAATAGACCAGCTCAATCCAAGGCTTCATCCCTTCTTGTTAAGCATTATTTCCTTCCCCCTGAATAGTGGTGGTTATCTCCATTGAGGATCATTGCTGTGATCAATGTCAGTCACTACCAACCACTTCCACCGTAGCCTTTTCCCAAAATCATGTTCTTTGCTGTGATAAAATTATTTTACCTCCTTCCCAGTCTCAGCAGACCCAATTATTGAGAACTTGAGAGTAAAAAAGAAAAAAAAAAAAGGAAAAACCAAGACCGTTGCCTGCAGGCAGAGCCAACACAGAGGATTTCAGCCCAGGAGGGAGATGTTCTCACAGGTCAGGAGCACGAAGCCATCCTCACTTGATGCTGACCTCACTGCGCTGCTGATGCTGGGCTGCATCACATCCCCCTGGGGATGAGTGATGGTCTGCGTTCTCCAGCTCTGCAGACTCTCACAGAGAGGTTCACAGCATCACTACTTGCAGCCTGTTTTTTGTTTACATTCCAGCAGCAGCTCAGAATTGTTCCTGTCTGCTTTCCCCCAACAGCAGTTCCCAGATTCCTGCGGCTGGTTTGCCTTTTGCATTAGCCAGCCGAGGAAAGGCTAAGTAGAAATATTATCTTTTGATGGAGTACACTTGGACCGCCTTCAAAAGTTGAAGTCAAAATGACCCCACAACCTCACATTCAAATTCACACTTATTCATCTCATTTTTTAATATGAATGCTTTTATCTGGTGTATGATAAAAAGCCTCCTTACACATATCGTATTTTGCAGCACCCTAAAATTTCTGTGCACCCAGAAGAGAAGTTGTGACTTGCTTTAATCCCTCTAAATAAAACAGAATTTCGAAACAGTCTTAAATGCATAGCCAAGTTTACTGGAAAGGAGAGTGGGACAGTTTTGTAAGACCTTATGAGAGAATTGACACAGAACTGGCAGAGACATTTGTTGGATCTCTGACTTCCTCTCAAGTGCACCAATGGACTCAGGAGCTTGCCAGTAAGAAGATATATCTGATATCGCATGTTGTCTTTAGTCTGTCTACTGACAAAGAGGGTGTTGGGATTTTTTAGTGAAGTATCCAGTACTTCTTAGCTTTGACAAGTTATTTCCATCAGTCCTTCTGCTTCCTGCCTCCTGTAAACTCAGAAAATGCAGATATTTGACAAATGTTTCCAAAACATGCTGAAGTCTGGAAACCCCTGATGTTTCTGAGCGAACATTTGGCTTCTGTTTCACCTCCACATGTGTCCTGGAGCCAGCTGGTTATTAAGGACTGGGCATGGTGGGTCGGTAGTGCTCAGCAGACCGAGCAGGCAGCCACCTCTCTCTGTTGTTAACTTCGTGGAGGTCAAACACACTCATCCCCTAATATCCTTCTGGATACCTGGGCTGGCTTGGCTTGATCACCCCCTGCCTACCTCATCTTCTATTAATCAGCAGGAGGAGAAGGTGGTCACACTCTGACCAGGCTTGTTCTGTGCTGTGTTCCTCAAGCACTAATTTATTGCTGAGTAAATACTCAAGGCATCCAAGTTTCGACATGTAGATTCAGACATCGCATCTCTATTAATGGAGCGGTTTGTTCAATACAGGGCTCATCTACGCAGCTCCTCACAGCAATATTTCACCAGGTATCAGCTTTTCATTTCCTCCAGAAAGCACTCCTGGCCAGTATAATCCAGTCCCAGGAAACACAAGAAGTGTGCAATTAAATTCTCGTTCATGGCCTTGCTCCAGCTCTTCTCTCTAATTTATTACCACCCCGGAGTCTTGCGCTGACTTCGCTCTCCGGATGCCCACCTTCTGTTTGTCCCTCCGGTTTTCAGGGGGGCAGCAGCTGCCCAAAGCCTCTCCTATTGCTCTGCCATCTGCTCAGGAAGATTTTGTCTGCAAACATGGGAATATCACTCCATGCTTTGATCTCAAGTTGCAGCAGAACAATCAGGTTCTTTCTTCCAAAGCCTAATAAATGGATTGGCTTTTAGATCTCCTAAAGATGCCAGATTAGCTAACTCTTATGAAGGAAGACTGAAACTGCTCTACCCCACTACAGAAAGTTGTCCCCTCCAGAGCCTCCTCAAACCACTTGACCACATCTCCTGGAAATGGAGACAGGACAAGACCCCAGTACAATGTCTCAGAACGGAATGAGCAAGAGAGTGGTTGAACATTTCCCTGTGGGAAATACAGAAAACAGTGTTTCTTTGCTAATATATAACTGGGCATGAACATCACCCATTCAGGGAAGATTAATTCCAGTCTCATTTGAAAGCAACCCCCGAAAGAGGGCTTCTAATGGGCTCTCAGACCATGAAACCACAAGACCACAGCGATGGATTTTAACAGACTAGAATGAGCAAAATGGATAGAGCTAGAGCCTGTGCTAAGTGTAGTTTCCCTGGAGTTCAGCAGGATGCGGGCAGATGAGGAGATGATGGCAGCCATGGAGCAGCTCTATGGCCACAGCACTGACCATGCAGTGATGCCCTCTCTGTAGTTACCCCAGATGTTTGTGCACCAGCACAGCAGGTAACCTGCTTGCTGTGAGGGCAGGTCACCCCAGGGAGCACAGGAGAAGCTGGGGCTTGGTAGGAAGTGTTTATATGATCTACCCCAGCCTATATCCTAAATAAACAAGCCACTTGACATTTTAGCTTAATTGCACATGGCACAGTGTATCAGATCAGCAAATAATAAATCTCAGTTTTAAACTTTTCCAAACAAAGTCAAAAGATACCAACTTCAGGGCCTGGCTGCAGTTTCCTTCCTTCCCATCATTTCCCAGCTGTAGGAGCATTAAGCTGCTTTTGAGTTTGCCTCTCCTGGGCCAGCACAGCAGAAGCAGCTCCATGAGTAGATACCTCGACCTCTTCATCCCATCAGCTCTGGTTCAGTGAGGAAGGTTCATCTCTGGCTCAGGAGGTTCCACACACCCCCAGGTTGGTTCAAACCCTGATATGCACCAAAGTCATGCAAGCTGCAAAGCTGGAAGCGCAAATCATCACTAGCAGAATGCTGTCAGCCCTTTTGCACGCTAACAATATGGATTTCAACTCCTTCCAAAGCCTGATTTTAATAACCTAAAACCCACCCAACTCCATCAGTATCATGTTAATCTCATAAATCAGTTTTACATCTCAGATTGTCCTGTATGCGTTTTATCATCCCATTTTGCTGGCCCTACCCCATTATTCCTGTAACACTCTGCACCCAGTGCACTCTCCTCCCGGCACTACACGTGTGAGCGCTCAGTGCATGCCATGAAATATTAAAGGAGAATGCTGAGATTATTTCAGGGATCCAGAAAGCCCCAGAAGTAATGAGGAGGCCACATCAGAGCAGGTTTCTCAGCCTGAGACTTGCAGAGCTCCATCTTGGCTCTCGCAGAGAAGTCTTAAAGAGTGAGTCAGCTTTTCCTGGTAATTACTGAGATGTTTGTGTTCCTGTAAGCAAAGATGGTCTTTGCAGAAGTACATATGCTTTAATGCTGAAATGCATTTGGAAACTATTATTATTGTTCCACCAAACAATAGATCCCTTGAGAAGCAAAACAACATTTTCTATTTACACATCTGTACAAACTGCTATTAGAGAGGGCAAAGCTGATTTGCTCGATACAAGGGAGAATTGGTGAGTGCTCTTCCTAACCCAAACCGTACATCATTAGGGATTAACTTGTGCTACCAGGAAAAAAAGCAGCATTTGGCCCTTCAAATTAGGGCTGGAGTCATCTTTATTCTTGAGATGAGACTCTTTCAGCAGCCCCATTGACCTTCTCCAGACCTTTGTCCTCTTATTTTGCCTTACGAGTGTGAGGGTGGTGAGAGCCTGGCCCAGGTTGCCCCGAGAAGCTGTGGCTGCCCCATCCCTGGAGGGGTTCAAGGGCAGGTTGGATGGGGCTTGGAGCAACCTAGTGTGGTGGGAGGTGTCCCTGCCCAGGGCAGGGGGTGGCACTGGGGGGGCTTTAAGGTTCCCTTCCAACTCTAGCCATTCTATGAAGCCCTGTAGGGAGATATAGTTGGAATTAACAAGCGTCTGTCTCCTTTCCTCACCATGGGGAGAGCAGCAACAGGCAGAGCAGCAGAGGGGCAGGTCCTGGGGGATGCTCCCTGCCACGGCAGGTCCCCCACCCTGCATGCTGCCTGTGCTGCAACACCTGTCTGTGCTCCTGCAGAGCACTCAGTGATAGCAGGAAACATGTTAAATCCTCCAGCCATGCCGGGAATGAAAAAGGAGATAAGAAGAGTCAAGTAGAGTGGAGATGTTTTCCCCCTACCACAGACTCTTTGGAAGCTGAAAAATTGACTTCCATTTCATCCATTTTAATGCTGAAGGGTAGGCTTGCCACTGCCTGACTTTGAGATTGTCAGTGCTTTGTCATCCCGACACTGCAATTTGAGAATGTATGATGGGGGAGTCGGGTGGATGCCAGATCCTGGGCGAGATTCTGCCGAGGCAGAGTTGGCCGGGCTCGGGGAGAAGGTGCTGGGTGTCCCCTCCTCACTCCCCCCACACAGGTGTGCTGTGGCAGGGCAGCAGCAGCGAAAGGTATTCTGGTCCATGCAGTTAACTCCAAAGAAAGCTGTTTTTAAAGAACACACATCCATCCTTACTTCAGCTTATTTGCCCGTTCAGCTCAGAGCTCCTCTAGGGAAAGAAAACTGTCTGTTTCTATTACAGTGTGTTTGAAGACAGGCCAAAGTATCAACATTTAGACTCCAACAGAAATCACTCAAGTTTTATACACCCAAATTTACGTCTAGTTTCAACTGTTGCCAAGTTATCTAATTTAGGATAGTTACCAGTTTTAAGAAGGGATGTGCTGCTGGTTGAACCACATGGTGATGCTGAGCAGCGTGGGGTGGTCCATCAGCTCCTCTCCCACCACGTTTGCGTGGGCAGCTGGTACAGGCAGCAAGACCTGAGGGATTCTCCATCACTGCTGCCCCCCAGGTGGGGGGGCAGGACCCTGCCATGCCCATCTGCAGGACCAATAGGACTGTGCCTGTCTCGGGGTGGGTGGGCTGCAGGAGCACTAGGAGATGGATCCTGCTGCCAGATGAACCCCAGCATCTTGGAGTGTCTTGCCCAGGCCTGGAGGGGAGCAGTGGGTCTCACCACTCTCCTTGCATGAGAAATGACCATGCTAATGACCTTCTGCTGGAGTAACCCCCCCATCTCCCTCATTTACCTTCAGCATCCTTCCCAGAAGCACATTTCGGTATGATCCCATTACCCCACTGTATGATTTCTGCCTTTCCTAATTTAACTTTATTTATATACTATTCCCAAATCAATAGTATTTCCCTTACATATTTCAAAAAATATATTTTGGTTAGAGGAGGGTGGTTTTAGTTAAACTCTTTTTATGTATCTATTTTTTCAGTATGTGGTAGCACAAGAGAGTAAGTGAAATTCTTCATGGTTTTTTTCCTATCATTAAAGCCCTACTATTCCACAGCACATAAAGCACAGTCAACAGAATGTCATCTACTCTTTAACCATCATTTCATGATCATAATGCTGTCATTAGGAACGTGTTTCAAGTGTATGTGTAACAGCTTAGGGATTGTCACCTCTAATAAATTCCTATCTGGGACTTGTTTAAATATAACAATCTGCCTTCATTGATGGCATTAGATCAGTGCATACATACTGCTCCTTGGAATTAGATTTGTATAAGGAAAGATTAGCCTTGTGTAATGTAATGTTACATTTTGTTGTTCTGAGCTATGCTAAATGTAAATCATGTCTCAGATACAATAATAATTCAAACAGAGAATGCAAAGGAAAAGACATAAATATGAAAAAGAGAGATAGGCTATATAGGAATACACTGCATCTGAAACTTGTTTTGAAAGTCAAATACATACCTTTATTTACAATGCTCTGATACTATTCAGTTACCCAATGAATTTCTGTGAAATAATATCATATCTGTGCCTTTATGAGCAGCGCAGCTGGAGAAGAATGTGAAAGAGACAGCAATAGCTCGAATCTGTTGGAGAAGCATCCCTCAAAAGAGGCCCTGTCTCTCCCGGGTGCACAGCAATGCCAGGACCTGGGAGTCTCTACGAGTTCCCTTTGGAGAAAGGGCTGGAGGAAGCACTCCATGGCTTGCTAACATCTCAAAAATGAGTAATGCAGTTCCATGTTTAAGGAGTGCTTTTATAAGAACAGAACTAAACTGGAATTCACCAGGTCCTCACCAGGACCTTTCCAGGTCTGCTCTGTCTCTCTGGAGACCTCTTCTTTGTTATTAAGCTACAGTCAGGCAGGTGCCTGGCCTTAGGTCAAGCTTGACCTAAAGTCTTCTTCATTCAGCCTTAAAAAGGTGCTTGATGCAGCCTGAACGTGTTTTAAATTCATCCCATAATGTTCTGAATGGGTTTCTCCCTGCACTCTTGGTGCTGCATGTCCCTCTCAGATCTGTCGTGTGCTGAGTCTGGTGCCCATGACCTGCATGGTGCTAGAAAACCTCTCTGCTAGACCTTCAGCTTCCAGAAAGCTCCCTGCTGGCACAGATGGAGATGCTCCCAGTACGACATGGGAAGGATGAGGAGCAGGTGCCTGCAGGGAGCACTGGTTGTCATGAATGACTGTTAATGGGTGCAAGTTACTCCTGGGGAGATTCCCAATGGACACAAGGGAAAAGCTTTTCCCAATGAGAACAACCAGCCATTGGAATAATCTCCCCAGGGAAGAGGTGGATTCCAATCCAATCATTGGACGCTTTTAAGATTCAGCTGGACAGGGTGTTGGGCCACCGTGTCCAGACTTTGTCCAGCCCCTCACAGCAGAGGGGCTCCAGCCCTGGTAGGGGTCTGCTGTAGATACCCATGATACAGAAAACATGGGACAAATCACAGTTCCAGTTTAAAATGTGTGGGAGTCCTGTGCTCTCAGCTTCCCATGAATCCATGAAACCTAAAATGTTTTCCACTACAGAGTTACTAATTTTTATATTGAAGATATTTTTTGCTTGTGCAGTTAATAAAATTTTGTAGCAAATTGATACATTTTAGCAAAACCAAATATTTCAGATAATACATTTTTGTTCATGTCAAAAGCCCTTTGTTCATTGAAAAAGCACTTAATGGAAATATTTTAATCAGAGCTTTAAAACATCAGATGTCTTCAATGAAAGGTCAGGTCTCCAGAGCAGAACAGGGAGCAATAGCTCAGGAGGGTTAATTAGCAACGAAAGACTAAACAAAAGCTGGGATTTTGAAAGAGAGTCTCTGAAGGAGAAAAGGTACTTAAGATACATTAATGGATTTTGAAAAACAGGATGGACTTTTTCCAGAATAAAATCCCTGGTGCACCGAGATGAAGTTCCAGCTCATGCTACACTGCACATTATTTAATGTAAATATGGGTTTGTGCTTATTAGGCTACTTATTTTGTTATGTTTTTTAACAGGTTCCTTGGAGAGCCCCCCTGAGCCCTCCCAGGCTGGTGGGATGCTGTGCTGGGGCTGAGGAGCATCTTGCAGCCATGCGCCAGGCATTGCCCCACTGAGGACCACAGCGGTGGCTGCGGGGCATCCCAGTGCTGGGGACCCTGCAGGAGGAGCTGGTCCTGGGAAGCTGCCGTGGTTGCACAGCACAAGGAAGAGGATGAGCTGTCCCCCTGCCAGGAATGGATGTCAGGCTGTGTAGGGAGAGCAGTGGCCGAGAAGGGACGCTGTCACCCACCCGGGTAGGGCTGGAACCTCCAACTCCCGCCTCACCAGCCCCGTCAGAAATGTTCTTGTAGAGGTTCTTGTAGGGAAATAACTAAAGAGGAGAACTTCTTCAGATCCTCGCCCTCTGCTGAAATCACAGGAGTGCTGAATCTATTACGCATTTTGCCTGTGAAGTTTTTCAAAGATCCCAAGTACATGTGAAGAATACTCTCACCCGCCGCACCCGCGGTCTCAGGCACAGAAGCTGCCAGCAGCATCCGAGCAGCCTGCACGGGAACTGGGATGTAATATCAGACTTTCAAGTAAGAACAAACCTGCCATGGATATGTCCTACGTCCCTGATCCTTTCATACTGTACATCCAATTAACCTTTATTTACTGAGGAGTGATGACACTCTAATTTGATTGCCAGCACTGGTCCTGGCGCCAGTGCCTGGAGTTCAGAAACTCTGCTGGAAAATCATGCTTTATTAATACATCATTAAGCACTTTAAATGGATTCCAATGGTGTATATCTAAGGAAGGAGACAGTTCAGCGTTTGTTAGTAACTGACAGAATACAGGATTGGAATTTATAGTGCAAGTCTTAATGTCAAAAAGCCTAATGTGCTGGCAATTGAATTACGGGATCGTTTTGTAGCCTGCTCGTCAGCTGCACCTTCTGCAGAGGATGCTAACGACGACGCTCCTCTCTTCTCCTCTCCTCTCCTCTCCTCTCCTCTCCCAGGGGAGCCCCATCATGCAGCCACACCACCCAGACAGGTCTGAACACAGGTCAGCAGCATTTTGAGGGATTTGTGATATTTGTGCATGACTAGTGTTCAGTCCCCACCAGCCTTAACCAAACGGTATCCTTTAGAGAAAAAGCCTATTGTTAGCATCATTTTTCCTTTAATGAGCGTTCAGGTTTTTCCAGCTTGCAGTGAACTGTATCTATATATCTATATCCATACATAATTTAAGCAGGGAAAGGACGGGTGTACTCCACATGATGCGGTTTATGCTCACAGCATCTCAGTGCCTGGAAGATACGGAACAGCCTCCTGGGCTGAGATGCTCCACATCTTCATTCCCTCTTTCTTATGAACTCTGCAGAAGCTTTGCCTCCCACGTTTATTCTCCTCTTTATTCTCCACCCAGAAAGCATACAGGGCAAATAAAATGAGATTATTCTGTTTTAACATAGAGACCCCTCCTATTGACTATCTGTTTGTGGAACAGGGAATCAAAAGACACTTCTGTCTAAAAGGGGTGGGCACAGCCACAACCGACACGCCGTTCACAAATAAACAAATCCTCTCTCTGCAAGGGTGGGGGATCTCTCCCGAGAGCACTTTCCACAGGGATTAAGGCAAGTATTGGTGGAAGGCAGTTGAAGTGCTCCATGGGACCGAATGAGGAGGATGTTGAGGGGTGACTCAGCCCCACTCCAGCAGCACAAGGTGCCACGAGAAGGCAGAGCCCAAACTCCCCGAGATGACTGCTCCCAAAGCAGGAATTACAGGCACAAGGGGTTCAGGCAGTAGAGAGATAGAAACGACAAAGGAGGAGGAGGATTAGAGGAGTGGAAGAAACCCAAAGGAAAGACATGACAGACACAAAAAGAGAGAAGAGAAGGATGAAATGGAGAGAAAAGCCAGCTTAACCATACAAATGAAATTGCGACCATAGAAAAACGGGTAAGTGGGGGCAGCGAAGTGACACCAGGGAGGAGAAAACTCACGTGACAAATTATTCCATCTTTTAAAAAGTTAAACATTTCTCAGCCAATCTTTTCTCCTCCCTGATGCCTCTTGAATCTCGGGGGGCTGGCGGGTACACCCGGTTTCTCGGCATCCGATACTGAGCCTCACTGAGGGCCCGCTCCAGCACTGAAAACTGGCCAAAGTCCTACAAAGAGATCTTTTCTTACGGTTTACGGCAGAAACATTAACCCTGTACTGGGCACAGCCTTGCACTGGTTAATATATTCACCAGAGGTGAGATCTAATATGAGTCTTATCAAGGGGACACAATTAGTAGGGATATGCCAAGGTGCCTGATGACTTTAACGGTTTTTCCAATTTTTCACACTCCCATACCATCCCACGCTGCAGACACACCACACTGCCCACCCTCCTGGAAGGGCTTTGTGTTTGGGGAACCTAATCCTCCTCCAGCTGGGTGCAGAATAAAAGCAGAGCCTCAGTGAGCAGAAAAATCTTAACGGGTTCAGAGTCTACAAGCAGTTTGTGGAAAATCAAAATTCCCTTTCTTCCCTCCCTTGCAGTGAGGACTTCACTGGATTAGCAGGAGAATGAGCAAAGCAGACGTGGATGAGAGAATGAGGAGGAGGAGTGCGAAATGAGCAGTAGGAAACCCATCAGATAGTGGAGGGAAGAAAGTGAACATGGGAGATAAAGAGGAAAGCACCTATTTAGGTGTGTACAATTACTGCCTGGCTTCGGGAACGGGGCCCAGTCTATTTATCTGTAAAAGCAATTTACAGGAACATTGTGATTGCAACTCTCTTCATAAAAAAAGAAAATAATTGGAGGAGATAATTTTTTTACCTTGAGGGGAAAGAGGTACCAGAGGGCTGGCACAGTGGTGTTTGACAAATGCCCCGGGTCAGGAGTTTGCTGGCAAAGGGCTGCTCGGTGCAGGGAAAAGCCCCATCAGTGGCCAGTGCTCACAGGAGAGAAAAACTGGTGTTGCCTTTGGTCAGTGTCCCCCCGCACTGGCTGGGACAGTGGGACGTTATGGGGCAATGTCTGGAGGGACGGTGTGAATAGGGAAATAAATGGCAAATTGCAGTGGGAACAAGGGGAAAAAAGATGGATTCAAAATGGGTAAGGGGGTTGGTGGAACCCGAGGCAGAGAAGCCACTTTAATCAGGCAAGATTTTAATGACCCACACATTTGCCAGTCTGGTACTGGAGAGCCGGGGAGAGGCGTGTGAACAGAAGTCTCAGAGTAACAGGGAACAAGAACAAAAGCTGACACCACAAGGGAACTGAGTGTGATAACAGCATCCTGGATCACACCAGCATCCCATCCATTCCAGCATCCCATCCACACCAACATCCCTACTCATACCTGCATCACGCTCACACCAACATCCCCACTCACACCAGCATCCTCGTCCACACCAGCATCCCCATCCACTGTCTGGAAACCACTGTGCCTGGTCGGACCCTGAACCAGAGGCTCTTCCTTGCTCCTGACATCACACAATGTGACCGGGGTGCTGGTCCTCACCTCGCAGCATGGACAGACAGGCTCTGCCGGGTGCCCCCGTGCTGGCTGACCTCCAGTTCCCTGCAGAGATCGAGGGTCATCCCTTCTGGCTACGTCTCGCCACAGACTTTGGGATTTTGCAGAACAGTCTCATTTCATCTCAAATAGCATCACTCCACTGCCCTGTCATTACTGCCTGTGAAAATTGGATCCGGACGAGCTCAGGGTGACACTGAAGACCTGACCTGGCGCAGTCAGGTGCAGAGATAATACACTGCTGCGGGTCCTTCAAAGGGGCAGCACTCCAAAGGAGATTTCTTTTCTCTGGCAAAAAATCGACGCCACTCCATTGAAATGCAGCTACAAGCTGGTGGCACGTTCTTCTGCATAATGTGTCCTCAAAATCAGCTGCAAGAGGACAGGGCTGAGCATCTGTTTTGCTTCTAAACAGTTGCATAGTTTCAGTCGTGTGTGTAGCGGCAATTACAGCTCCCTGTTCCTCTGTCATAAGTCCCTCTTTTCTCTTTCTTCGTTGATTATCAAGACTCGGGTAGCTCGCCCAGGCCCTGTGTTTGCCCACAGGCAGCACTGCCCGTACCGGCTGCCCTGCTCGCCCACGCTGCTGCGGGCACAGAGGACACAGCTCCAGGCAAGGAAGCTTCTCGCTGGCCTGTGGAGAGCAACCAGTAAAGTGTGATGCAAGTGCAAGAGTCAGATGATGTCAAATCCCACACTCACTCCCTCCGAAAGGCCAGTCAGAGCCACAACCCGGCAGTGGTGCCAGCATCACTCCACTCCTCACCACCCGGGATGCAGAGCTCCAGCCCCACACAGGAGCCTGGGTGCAGGGCTAGAGACATTCCGATGTGCAAAGGTGCACACACCAGTCGGTGGGACGTTCAGTAACACAACTCAAGCAGAATGTCAGTTATTTCAGTGGGCTTTAGTTGGCCTGGTTTGTTTGGTATTTGTTTTAATCCCCCTGAGTGATCTGCTGTCTTATCAGTAAGCGTTATAGGTAGCACATCCTTCATTGACCAGGGCAATATTCAGAGGGTGCTGCAGTACAGTCCATGCAGGGACACAGGAGGTGACACACAACCACATCCCTCTAAGATGAGCTGCCATCCTCCTCCTTGTCCCAGTAGGTGAGCATGCTGCATGTGCTGGTTGTGCGCTAAGGAGAAGGGTACCGGTATCAATATTCATGTTCTGTTTTAATTTTAAACCCCAGGAAGGCTACAAAAAGTGTCAGTAATGTAATTTGAGGTAGGAAATGGGTATGAGTAGGAACACACTCTCCCTTGGGACTTTTCTAATCTTCTCAAGCAAATAAACAAATGAACTCCACATGCAAAAAAAAATAAATAATAATAATCCCGCATTAAAAATAAAAACCTTGAGGTGTAGCTAAAGAAGCTGCATTTGTGCAGGAGAAATATCCCACAGCCCTTGTGAAGATGCACAGCAGAAAGGCAGTGGAAGGTGTCCCCCATCCCACATACCTGGGAGGTGGTATGGGACATCCCTCCTGCAGGGACCTGGGGGTGTTGGTCAACAGTGGCTGAATATGAGCCAGCAGTGTGCCCAGGTGGCCAAGAAGGCCAACATCATCCTGGCCTGTG
Organism: Scolopax mira; assembly: GCA_004320125.1. Taxonomy (NCBI): domain Eukaryota; kingdom Metazoa; phylum Chordata; class Aves; order Charadriiformes; family Scolopacidae; genus Scolopax; species Scolopax mira. The sequence continues at coordinate 107,893 of BJBW01002668.1, read as the reverse complement.
TCGGGAACAGCGTGGCCAGCAGGCCTGGGGCAGTGACCATACCCCTGCACTGGGCACTGGTGAGGCACCACCTCGAAGGCTGGTTCCTCACCACAAAAAAGACCTTGAGGGGCTGGAGCGTGTCAAGAGAAGGGCAGCCTGGAGAAAAGGAGGCTGAGGGGAGACCTCACTCTCTCCAGCTCCCTGAAAGGAGGGGGTAGCCAGGGGGGTCGGTCTCTTCTCCCAGGGAACAGACCATGGGACAAGAGGAAACAGCCTCAAGTTGCACCAGGGAAGTTCTAGGATGGAGACTGGGAACAATTTCTTCATGGAAATGGTTGTGGAACCTTGGAGGCAACTGCCCAGGGCAGTGGTGGAGTCACCATCCCTGGAGAGATTTCAAAGCTGGGCAGACGTGGTGCTGAAAGCCATGGGTCAGGGGGGATGTGGGCAGTGCTGGGTTGATGGTTGGACTCCATGATCTGAGAAGTCCCTTCCAACCTCGGCAATTCTGTGATTCTATGATTTCACTGCTCTCAAAATGAAGGCAGAAAACATCCCAATTACCCAGCTGCCCTTTCAACGGGGAGATCAGCTTGCTGTCATGAGCGACTCTGGCATCTGCGGGGTTCCTGATGTGTAACACAGAAGCAGACGTGCAATTAGATGCTCCGAGCCTTACACAACGTGCTGATCAACGTGACACACGCCTCCGCTTGGAGGAGGACAGCTTGGGTCAGCATACAGGCTCCAGAGGGGACACAGCCCTTTCATCTGCCTGCTCCTAACGAGTTTTTGTCTTCAGTCTCTCTCATTACAGCGCTGATGAGACTGAGAATGTTGGGTTGAACACTGATGAGCACACGGCAAATCTTATGGATTTGGAGAACTGTAACAATGAGATATTTTTTTTCTCCTCCAGTGCTGGAAGGTGTTCCTATGTTTGTCTTTACTCATTAAGAAATTAAGGTACCAAACTGGTCTCCCTTCCCCCAAGCAATGATCAAGAAACTTCCCTCCTCTCTCTGCTTCTTCCCCTTTCACATTTGTCCTCGCTCTCCTGTGTGCACAGATACTTGCCATAAAGGTGACCACTCAAATGGGCCAAAACCTGTCCTTTGTCTTCAGATTCCTCATCATCCATCAGTGGTCTGGGCAGACTTGTCTTTGGAGTCCTCTATTCTTCCTTTTATTCTTCATATTTAATGAGGTGCAAAGAACTGTGCAATAAAGGCTCATCAAAGCTGTCATTTATCTATGTTTAACTGTCTTTGTTATATATTAGTAATAAATGTCCTAAAGCTTTCTGTATATCGACACATTTCTCCTCATTATTTCATGTTGTTTTCTCCCGGAATTCATTCGCATACTCTTTCTTTGTGCTTTTCCTCCCCTGGTGTGTGACTGAGGGTGCTGCTGTGTGAGCTGTGCCGCCCTCCTGAGATGGGTCCTGCAGTTTCACCTGGTGCTTCCAGGTGAGGATGAGCAGGGAGCTTGGTTTCCCTGTGCCCCAACCTTCCTGCCAACCTGACATCAGGATGGAAGGATGGGAGCCTGATGACCTGGAATCTCACTTCTTTCCCACCAGTCTTTCCCGAGGAGCAGATCCTGGAACTGGTGGGAATGTTCCAGGCAGGAGGCAGCCAGGGTCTCCGTGAGCATCCCGCCTCACCACAGCCCTGCTCCTACGCTCAGATACCGCAGCGATGTCTGGGAACAGCATCAGTGGGGATGGAGATAAGGAAAAAAGAAAGATAACCAGTTTTTCTCTGGTTCATCTCCTTTATCAAGGCAATGGCCAGCTTTCTGGCACAGAGGGAAAAAGGCATTAGAACATGGGTGGGACAGAGAATGCCAGTGAGACTTTTCTGCAGGACTGGAAGGGAGCAGCACAGTCAGCAAGGAAAGGTCTCCTGCCCTGGATGGGGAAGGTGGCCAGTGGAAGAGTTGAGGTGTTGGCTTCTCCCTCAAAACAAGAGAGTCAGTAAACCCTGTGGCCGCTGTTGGATGCTATGGATGAAGATCTGCTACCTCTGGATCTATGCCTCCAGGGATGATATGTGGGTGACACCAAGAAAAACACCATGTTTTGGGCTGGTTCTCCTCCTGCCACACCATCCCGTGCCATGTCCTGGTGCAGGATGAGAGCAGTAGCCCAAGGCTCACAGGGAAACAAGAGTCTTCATTGCTCCAAGAAAAGGCCGTGAATTAGCTTCACCCTGCCCCAAATTCTCACTTCTCTCGCATTAGTTGTAATTATATCAATTAGGTATATTTACTCATTAATTAAAACTGCTATTTGGTGTATATTTTTAGTGCAGACAAACGAGGAGCTGGGTAATTTTATACAGCTATCACAATAATGACAGACGAAGTTTGTCATTAGTTTGGTTGGACTAGATGATCTGAAAAGGTCCCTTCCAACCTAGGTGATTCTCTGATTCTGTCATTCTGTGAAGGGGGCTGATCCTGCCCGTGGCACCAGCACAAATCCTCACCAGAGGGACCACGATGCTGTAGGGGCCAGTGCCGTGGCCAGTACAGTGGCCAGTGCCATGGCCATGACTGTGACCATGGTGATGGCCATGCTGGGTCACCCACAGCAGGAGAGGACTCTGTCCTCAAAAGAGAAAGCACGAGTGCCCTGCACCCTCCCAGCCAGACACCTGGAGATGGGAACACCCACACCTCTGAGGAGTGTCTCTACGAGTTCAGGAGAATAATAAAGATGCATAAGTAAGCAGGAAACATAAACAGAGCAAATAATTAGCTAATTACAACCTGCTTTAGCAGAACATTTTTAATTATTAAAATAATTAGCGAGATTAAATTCAAAGCAAAAACTCCATAAACTCAACCTGAACTTGTCCTTGAAGCTTTCCAGTGCCTCAGCTGAATGCATTACCTGGTGATACTGCCATTAGCACAATGGAATTCATAAATACCTTTTTTTTTACTTTCCAGGTTATTTCATTTGACATTTCTGAATATTTTTAGCATTTCTGTTTTAGGCTGGGTATTTAAGAATACCTCTGTGGGTTTCTGAACTAAAAAATGTTTTTCATTCACTTTTTGTCTGGTAGCCTCTTCCGTTTGTTTACTCTGTTTTGCATGGGAATAATTTCTGGCTGAGCATCCTTTTGTCTCTAGTTTCCCAAATTCTAGGACACTATTTCTTTAGCAGGGTTTTTAAAAAATATTTCATCAGTGTGGGTCATTCATCTTGATCAGCATTGCAATCTCTGTTAGTGTCTCAAATCCCTCAGAAATTCCTCTTCTCCACTACAATGCTGGCGAGGTCTTACTGACATTAAAATATAGAACACTGTAAATAATCTAATCCTCTGCTTTCCAAGCACTTATTGCTTTTGCAGGGCCTGGCTGCTCTATTAATTTTTTTTGTGGCTGTAACAGGCAGAGATTGGGGTGCTCCTGGGTGTGAAGGGAGCCTTGGGGGGCAGGAGGGGCTGGTGTGGGCAGAGAGAACGGGGCAGCGGGGATCCTGCATATGGTGCCTGTGGCTGCACAAAAATGCCCAAGGTCGGCCACACAACATGGAATTTAACCATATTTAGCTGTTTGTGCTGACTGGCTCATTGCTACAAATTTTTTTTCACCAGAGAATGAAACTTCAGATAAGTTTTGGAAGAGGCTGCCCAGGGCAGTGGTGGAGTCACCATCCCTGGAGGGGTTTCAAAGCCGGGCAGACGTGGTGCTGAGGGACATGGGTCTGGGGGTGTTTGGGCAGAGCTGGGTTGGTGGTTGGACTCCATGATCTGAAAGGTCTTTTCCAACCCTGACAATTCTATGATTCCATAAAACTCCCTGCCAGCTCTCTCACACTGGAGTTGGGGTTCTCTCTCAGGACACGACTGCGGGATCAGGTCCCTCCTAATTTCCTTTTCTCTCTTTAAGCTTTAGAAGTTTTCCCTCTAAAGAAAGGTCATAGAATCACAGAATTGCCTCTGTTGGAAGGGACTTTTCTGATCATCCAGTCCACCAATTTGGACTAGACAGCTCCTAGCACTGTCCCCTACTTTCTTATTTTCTTATTTGAACCTCCTTGGTACTTTCTGAGTTTCCAACCATCCATGCTCTCCAAAATGTGCTGGCAGAAACAAATTCTCCTGAGAGAGCAGAAATGGCTGTTGATAATAACGAGAAGGGTTTGTTTCATGCCCATTTCAAGTCGGGAGGGTGGCTGGGCTCACAAGTGATGCCAGGAATTGGGATGAACATCCATCTACTCGCCCCCACCACCCCAGGACCTCAGCCCACTCCTGCCCACACCTCCCTCTTCCCCAGCAAACACCCTGCCGCTGCCCAGGATGCTGATAAACAAGCAACAATTTGTCTAAAACTCCATTACTGGGACGGGATAAGGTGCCAAACAATAAATAAAAATGTGATCATATCTCACCAATTCTGGTACCTTCATTTATCACCTCATGAGACAGAGGGCTGATAATACCACTATATTTGGTATTCAACAATCAGTCACTTCTTTGTGTGCCCTAATACATCTCAGATTAACTGATAAGATATTTATCGCCTGGATTTTTATGAATAAATATCATCCCAAAATACTGAGGCTTATTCTGGAGTATTCTTTTTTGATTCAGAGGTAATTAAAGACAGAAGAAAAATTGAGAATTACTTCAGGAAGTTGGCAATCAGGTCAGCACAGAGTATGTTTCTGGTTTTCTCCTCTGGAGTTTCAAACCTATTTGTTTATGAACTGCCTTTGTCCTCAAATAACTTTGTTGCTTCCTGAGTTTTCAGAGCTCGTTAGGAATTATTATAAAATTGAATGGAAAAATGAGGATGTTCCTAAGAGATTCCTCTCCAGTGTTGGGATTAATCCCATGTTTGGGATTATTCTGCTGGTGAGAAGCTGCTGTCCCTTCTATTGCTGGTGTGCAAGAGACCTTAGAGCAATTCTTTTATTCAAATTAATCCTATCAAAATGTTACTGCTAAAATTAATCTTTAGAGTGACTGTGTAGGACCACTGTCACATTTCTGTGCCGCCATTTTGAAATCAAAATGGCAAATCCATAGTAGGTGGACAAGTCATCTAAGCCCTCCTGGCTTTGGGTGTGCTGTGTTGGAAATGAGCTAATAAGGATAATTCTGGAATTGCTGTTTCTTGGTCATATATTTGGTCAGAAAAGTCTCAGGGAAGACAGACTGACACTGGCAGAAGTACACGTCTGACAGGAGAAAGTAAGTGTAAGCATTCCAGAAGCAAAAAAGGAATATAAATAGATGGTGGGTCTTCTGCTGTGCCACCATCACCCTTCCTCCTGTCCACCCTTCTTGCTCTCGTTGTCTTTGTCCATGAGCCTCTCCATACATACATTAGAATGAATTACAGTTAAATTACTGCTGTGAGAAAGGATATACATTTAAAGCTCGGACAAAGGTTCATCTGGTGCTCAGAAGGCAGGTGAAGGCAAGGCCGTTCCCAACGGACATGGGAAAGCCCTGGTGAGCCCTGGTGGGAGCAGTGGCTTGGCCGGTCCTGTCCCATCCCACCTCCACCCGCCCCGCTGCACCGGGTCTGCTTAATTGGGTACATAATGAGTCTGATCTTGTTCTTAGTGGAGTCAATAGTAGGTCTGGGACCAACATGTCATGCTTCTTTTCCCATTTTAATTTACATTGATACTTTGCTTCATTTAAAGGCGGCTCCTTACTTCAAATGACTCTTGATCAAAGGGTGAGTCATCTGCGCTGGTTTAGCTGCATACATAAACAGACACATATTTCTTCATTATCAGCTTTGGGAAGCTCCTTGCATAACGATCTCTTTGTCGGTTAACTGAGCTGAGCTTTGCTCATCGCTTCCCAAAGAATTTCATCTCAGTCAGACAGGGACCTGTAGCTGCCTATTGTAGGAAAAGAAGCCGCAATATTAAAAAATGTCACTACTGTAAATTTAGCAAAGATGAATAAGAAGTTGCAATATTAAAAAGTGTCACTGCTGTAAATATAGCAAAGATGAATAATTGAAACGATTTATAGTGCCATTACAGGAACTATGCGTTACGCGCACATATGCGGCTAATGGTCACACTAACCATAAATAACTCGTCAGTGCGTTGCCTTATCTGGGGTGTCTGGGAAGGTGGGAGAGAAAATATGAGATGATAAATGTGTTCGTAATGCTGTTACCATCTTATCAGTTTAAAGAACCTTGAGATGGAAAGTTCCTGATTAGGAGTCCTGACTCCCCGCGAGGTGACGGCTCTTCATTAGGGGCCGATGGAAGCTGAACGTGCCTCAGAATCACAATTTTCTGTTCCAACTCTCTTTGCATGCCATGGAGGCTTTTTTCTTCCTCTTGCACCAACAACCATCTCCTATCTTGAAGGGACAACACTGGCATGCTGAAAAAATCAGCATAGGATAGTTTGAATCTGGTGATTAAATCACTTTAGTACCTGTATGGGTGTGTGAATATATATGCGCAAAGCAGAGAGGGAAACAGAAAAAAGGCAGGGAAAAAGCCTGTGAAAATTAGGTGACACTTTGGACTTCAAATGAATCTTTGGAAGAGTTTGTATCATGCTCAGGAAGTCAAGAATAAGCCTCCATCTCTGGTGCCTGCATCTGAGAAAAACAGTGTAGCTGACTTGTGTGAAAAACTGGGGGGGGGGGGGGGTTGTGTCAGGCAGGTAGGAAATGGAGGGGAAAAAAAACAAATCAAAAACAGGAAAAGAAAGAAAAGCACAGGATATTAGAGCTATGTTTTTAAAATGCCAATTGCCTGTTACATTTTTCTCAGTTCTGCATGAAAAGCTTCACATGGCACAGTCCGGTGCATCATCCCCAGGCAGGGCGATGCTGCACCGACCTCCGGTGTGCACCTTCCACCATCCCCACTGAGGGATGTGTCTCCTGAACCGTTAGGACACATGTACCCACTGGAACAAGCTGAAAGAGGGCCACCAGACTGGCTGAAAGAGTCAAAAAAAGACCTGTAAAAGTTAAATGAGGAGCAGAGACCTGAAGTCACTGCCACCATTGAGCAGACCCCGCATGAGCAATGAGTAAAGTGGGCCCAGGGTTCAACTGCTGCAGAGATGTCCCCCCTCCGGGTGCAACAGGATGACTCACGCCTGAGATATCAGTTCCCCAAAGGATGAGGAACACAAAGTGCTTTGGGGTAACTGACCCAGCTCAGCAAGAGTCCCTCCACGCAGGGGCTCCCTGCCAGCCTGGGCTCCCTGCAGTCCTCATACATCTTCTAAAGCAAGAAAAGGATGAGTCAGGCATCGTTTCAGAGCAGTTTATTACCCAAGGAATTAAATCTGTTGACTCACACAACCAAACCCTCAATTTAAAAACAACTACATGATTTCCATATTACCAGATAAGTTGTGCCACATCCTAAATCATCAGATAATAGTGTAACCGGAGTGCACAGATGCTCCTCTGAGTTCTTTCAAAGCTTTTATCACAAAAATAAGCAAGCAGGAAAACAAACAAACAGAACCCAATGAAACTGGTTGCGTGATAGTGGCAGAGGCAGGATGTCAGGAGAAAAGAAAGATCTCTGGTCCGCAGCTGAAGAGGTGCTGAGCTGACTCTAGATGAGACAAGAGTTGCCTGTTACTTAAAAGCCTAAATTCTGGATGTTCACTCCTATTTCTCACTGTGCTGCATAAAATGAGCCTTAACCCTCTTCAGATACCCAACTTTTCAAAAATAAACTTCTACCTGTCAGAAAAGCAAGGCCCATGACGGTGCCGGAGCAACACCTCGGGTTGTACCGCACGCTCTCGCCCTCCTGGTTGGTGTGGCGTAAGAAATGGGAAGGGAGGGATTTAACTGAGCCTTTTTGTTTCTTGCAAGCTTTGCCTTTTCTATAAATCTGTTAAGTTTTGCACGGGACAAAGGGGAATAAAGGTCTGGGGAGCTCAGAGCATTGGATGCCTCTGCCTGCGAGTGTCTCATCTCCACAAAAACCCCACTGCAGTAGGTTCCTTTCATGCCTTGGTGCCCCAAAAGATTTCCAGCCCCCCCTTTGCAAAGAGCAGGTGCCTGGGGTTGAGGGAGAAAGCTGTCTCGCCCAATGCTTTGCTCCCAGGACAAGCACTCGCCTCCCGGTGATCCCGGTGGGGAAGCACCCCTGGCCCGGGGGGCACGCACAGCCCCGGCGGGGGCAAACAGCCCCCACCGCAGCACCGGACCCCAGCACGGGACACACGCCTGCTCCTCTAGCAATAATTTTAAATGTAACAAATACACATAATCTCCTCCAAAAGTAACACTGGGAAACTCAACAGTCCATATTTTTCCTCAAGGACAAGCTACCTGGGAGAACCTGGAATAAACCCGGGGTTTATTTATTTAACCTGGAATAGAACCGGGGCAACCCCAGTGATTTTTCTTTGTGTTGCTGCAGCAGAAATCTTATTTTCATCTTTCAATCCCACCTTCCATGGGTTTAAGACCAGCTTTAGCCCTATCCAAGGCTTCCCATCAGCCTGTTAGCGAGGTCCCTGCTAGCTCAGCAGGTGAGCTGTCACAGGGCTGTTCCGAGGAGCTCGAGGTTTCTCTCCAGGGCAGATGCTTCCACCAGCCGTGCTCTCCTCACCTGCATCCCTGCAGCATCGCCCCAGCCCACGGCCACACAGACTCATGCCAGTTACGGGCACCAAACCCCTCCCCGCTCAGCGCATAATTTGGGGAGCATCTGCTGCCGGGGCACCGTCACACGGGGGTGGCACAGCAGCTCCCCGGCTGCTGGTGGGCTGTGCCTGCCCTCTCGGCTGGGGAAAGCAGGAAGCAGGAAGAAAAGGAAATGAAAATGCTTTACACAAACATACTTTCCATCCTATTTACAGCACATATTATTATTTTAATTTTTTTTTTTTTTCAGAATTTATTTTCTGTGGATGTAGGACCAAGTCCTGAGTTTCACAGTCTGACCGTGATGCCTGTTGCAGAGGATGATAGGAAAGGACTCATCGCAGCATTTTTCCATGAGCTAAAAAAGAAAAACCCTCTGCTGGAGTGTGGAGTTGTTTATTTTATAACGGCTTTGCAGGCTCAGAGACCGTGCGTGAGTTGACTGAAGAGGAACAGAGACTCACCCTTCTATGGGGGACACCAATGCGATACTGACCCTACAACATCCCTGACCTACAGCATGACCCCAATAACACCTGTATCTCCCAGTACCCAGCCCCCCGTAAGGCATGTGCAGACCCATTGACACGTACTTAGAGACCAGTAGCAAGTCCCTGGAATCCAGTTGGACAACACCGGTGTTCCCAGGGACAGGAGCGTGGGATGGGCACCCTGCAACCCATTTCCATGCCTGCTGGTGTGTGTCCTGGTTGCCCCACGCTGTGCTTACGCTATAAACAGCAGGATAAAGCATTTAAATGACTCTGTGAGGATTTTAGAGCAAATCAGCATGTTAGGTGTCACTTTAGCAGGGACTGTCCTCCCCAGGAGTGAGGGCTTTCCTTCCCGACTGCTGTGTCTGCAGTCATCCTCTGGAATTGCAATCCCCTTACTTGTTTAAAAACAACAATACACTACCAAAGTTTCACAAATTCATCATGAAATTGATTAAACAGTGCAAGTAACATGGTGGTTTAGAATATTAGAAAAATATTAGAAAGAAAATTAAAGCATTACAGGATTAGGACTTATCTGTTTGACTTGAAGTTTGCTATAATTCAATTAAAATTAACAGTTTCACACTGATTAGTGACAGTGTTATTCATCTTTCTGTGCTTTTGTTTTTCTGAGCAGAGTGACATTTTGTTCCTAATGAGGTTGAGCTTTTTGATGGGGGTGCTGGAAGGTCTCAGCGTTGTATGTCAGCGGGGCACACTCCATTTGCAAGGGTCCCTCTTCCTCATCCTCAGCCAACCTGCCCCCGAGCACCTCTTCTCCCACAGTCTTTCTTCATTTTTGTGACTCCTTCAATTCCCTACCATCATTTATTTTCTTTCTTACATGAGGCAGCAGGGTATTTGTTTCATTTTATTGAGGATAGGGTGCTCTCTCTTCATTTTTCTTATTGTTATGTATCGATACTTTGTTTTCACAGAAAATCCAATGCGTACCAGTAAAATTCTATTAGGGATATAAAGAATATTGAATCACAATGTGGAGTGCAGGGGGGGGCGGCAACCTTGGGCTTCTTATTTTAAGGGCACGTTGGCCTGGGTTTGCATGACCGACCATTCGTATGTACACGCTCTGTTTGTGCATCCTTAACCTTAAGCATCCCTTTTCCTACCGTGAAGGATGCCCTTGGCTGTCGGGGGGAAAGGCAGGGGTCTGCCCCATCTGCAGGGTAGGGAATAGTAGGGAATTCAAAGAGCTGAATGGACAGGGTTTGACCAGTGCCCCTCCTGGGAGGGGGAGCAGGAGACACCCTGCCCTGGGGCTGCTGCCTGTCCCCCCTGTCAAAGTGGGGAAATTAAATTACAATAACCTAAACTAAAATAAACTAAAATGACAATATATAAGTGTGTTTCTCTGGCTCCAGAGGCTGGAGCATCAAACCCCAGACACCACGGGAATTGGCTGTTACACAGCATTCGGCATCAACAGACCACTGGGAATTCACGGGAAAAATAAATGTTATAAATTTTCAGGGCTACCTGAGTCAGATACCATCAACTCTTAATGCTCACGACAATACAGTTCTGCACAAGGAAAAAAATATAGCTGAGATTTCCATCATTTCCTCATTCCTTTGAACCCCTTCTCTCACACATTTTTCACAGTGTGTATTAATAAATCTGAAAAGGTTAATCTTGAAAGGTACAGAGGCTCTGTGTGTTCTGGTAGAAGTCCTGGGGGAGGGTGGCAGTGCGGGGGGGAGGAAGGAAGGCCCAGGGGTCCCCTGCACATCCCATGCCAGACCCACCCCCTGGCACCACTGCCCTTCCACGGCACCCAAGCACCCTGACACCCTGCTGCTCCCTCAGCTCCCAACACCAGAGCTCACACGGGTGTTTTCCAGCAACAGCAAAAAACAGTGGCTCCATATACACACATATATATTTATATATAACCTTTAATTCTGTTTTGTTGTTCTATAAAGACGGGGCATAATGCACCTTGTTTTAGCAGGGGAAATTATGCTTTGACACGAATGACAGTAATTCTGTCTTTCACCGAATTATTTCAAAGAGAGAGACAGCAGTTGTGATAAAATAATACTTTGTGAATGAATTTCATTGTTCTTGCTTCTAATTTCTTTTTTCCTCAGCAAAAGGTCTGGGCCACGCTATCTATCGCTTGTTAAGCAAAAGCAGTGCCAGAGCTGAAGTCAAGAGGCTGGGGCTTGTGTTTGTGCTCTGGTCCCTCTCGGGGGACCCTGGCTGGAGCCCAGAAGGCAGGGATGGAGCAGGACGGGTTTGCCTGGGAGGGTCAGGAGCGGTGGCCACTGGCACTTGTGCCTCTCGCCTGTGTGGCCCCATGCCCACGCTGGACAGATGCTGGCCGTCCTGCTGCTGTTCTCCAGCTTTGCAAGACAGGGGGGTATCATGAAGCCTGTAAAACTGCCTTTTCTTTTTTCCAATTTACGTATTCAGCTGAGAATTCAATATCAAAAGGCTACAGGAAGCCAACCATGACATTTAATTAATATGTTCCATCTGCTTTTTAGCACTGTTTTAATTATAAATGGTTAATTTAGTCATGGGGTGGGTTGATCATCAACAGAGAAGCCAGCTAGAGCTCTGCACATCCCAGGAGTGATGGGGGGGTCTCTTCTCTGCCTGAGGATTGCGCCCTGGTGTAGTGGGGCAAAGCTTCACACAGGGCTGGGGGTGAGATACCCAGAGAAGCTGTGGCTGCCCCATCCCTGGAGGGGTTCAAGGGCAGGTTGGAGGGCGCTTGGAGCAATCTGGTCTGGTGGGAGGTGTCCCTGCCCAGGGCAGGGGGTGGCACTGGGTGGGCTTGAAGGTCCCTTCCCACCCAAACCATTCCATGATTTGGTTTGTGTCACGAGTCAATGGCTGGACTCAATGATCTGAAAGGTCCCTTCCAACCTGGACAGTTCTATGATTCTATGTTTCATGGAATCTTGGAAAAGCAAGGAAGTCACCTCATTGTGGGGACCACTGGAGACAAAACAAGCTTCCCCAAGCATTTGGGAGGACTTCTAGGAGATATAAACTGAGTTTCCCTAACTCTTGCTATCCCCTGGAAGCTCCATCACCCCACAGTGCTAGTGATGTTCTGGGCTGAGCCATCTCCAGCTCACCCGTGGGCAAATCAGCTGCAAAAGTGACTTAAGTTTTAAATTCAAAAGCTGTTTACAGCACCCTTATTTTTCACTTCCTTCCCATTCCCTCTGAAATATTTCCTTTTGATATTTTAATTTCTCTTGGGCTGACTTCAAGGAAAAAAGTTAGGTTGAAACAGATGGTTGTCAGCAAACCAGTGCCTGCAAAGCACAATTGAGAATTAGCGTACAAAAACCTAAAACTTGGCACTACCCGAAGCCTCTTGATATAATTGTCAAAAGAAATCTGGCTTGGAAATTTTTTTTGGAGTAATATTTTCAAAATTTAAATGGCTGAAACTTTAAACAAACAAAACACACTTTATTTGAGTGTGTGAGAGTGGTGATGGAAACCTCTGAAGGCAACTCCTGAAAGGGGCATGTGACCCACAAAAATTCCAGACTCTTTTTTCTAAGTGCTTTGGGGCAGCTGGGTCACCCTCTGAACTTCACAGTGCAACATCCAAGGCACTGGGTTCAGCATGAGAATATTAATCAAGGAACCAACACCTTCCAATTGTTTCAATGGCTGTGCCCCGCACCCCCAGCACCAGCTGCACCACCCCACATCTGCCCATCAGCCCCACATCACACAGCCCAGGGGGATGACATCCAGAGCAACCCCCCTTCACCCTTCAGTGCAAAAATGTTCACCGATAAGCTCTTACTGAAAGTTTCTTCTCTGTTTTCTTTTTACAGACAGAATTTGATTAGTTTGGCACGAATTTCCTATGTGGCCCCATTAGGCATTTTTGTTGAGAAGGCAAAAAAGTCTGTAAATTGCTGCTTACTCTGGTAAGGAGAGCGCTGGGTCTTCTCACAGAGGAAGAGTGTCCCAAGTTGAACCTTTTGCTCTTTTGATCTTCAGCCATTATCGTCTTCTTTATGGATGAGGAGGTGCTTTCCCATGAATCCGGTGTGAATTTATTCCAGGCTGTGAAAATAATTATAGATTAAAAGCATGAGCACAGGAAAAAAAAAAAAAACAAAACCAAAAACCAAACCAAAAACAAACTACCAACAAAAAAAAAGTTTTTTCTCTTCTGGTTTCACTTTTCCATTTAAATATAATTATTTTTTTTTTTTAAGAAAAGGAGCTAGAAAAATTTCAGAGGGCAAAAGCAGCAGCCCCATCTCCTCCTCCCTGGGTCCCGCACTCGCAGACGAGGTGCAGGCGGCCTCTGGAAAGATTCACAGGAAGGATTTCGCTGCGATGCCTCCATTAACATTATTATCAGGTAGGTAACTCAAAAAGAACCACCTCATTGTTACCCTCATTTTCTTTGCCACCTTTCCTAACTTGATACTCACGAGAAAACTAATGCCCTGCCTGGTCCCCTTTGCCTACGAGGGTCACCCTGTGCCTCCACCTGCCCGTTCCCACACACCCACACTCCCCCGGCCCCTGCTCTCTGCTTTTCAGCTTTTTCTCTTCAATCTCACATAAAGCACACTGTTAGTTTCAGTAGATTTTCCCAGATTGCATCAGCTAACCATTGTCTATATAACCATGTAAGTGAATCTAACCTTCAGGGTAAAGTCTACCATTTCCATTAGTAATGATCTTTAGTCCATAGGTTTGGGGTTGAGCACTTTTAACCATCACAGGAAAGGCAACTTTTTATTGCAACAGGAAGCAACCTGTGGAAATAAAACCAATATGACTGCCGAAATATCAGGATAATTCAGTGGCAGCAATGGAAATGCATCTGTGGGGCCAGATCCCAGTTTGGTGTAAATGCTAACCATTGTGGTGGTGCCTGGGGGGCAGTTTGGGTCAGATGTAGGGGTGTAAGCCATGTATTAACTTGCAGCACACGGGGTACAAGAGGCACCCTGTCCCAGACCCCTGTGATGTGCTTGGCACGGCAGGAGAGCAGCAGACCCTCTGCCTCTGATGCCTTCACCCCCTCACACAGGAAATTCTTTTTTATTTTGAAACCTCAGGGAGTTTGAGGGAGATGAAATGCAGCTCTTCACTCAGCTTTAGCTATGGCATGAGCAAAACAAGGAGCTGAGTCCAGAGCTGAAGGCAGAGAAACTCTGCTGGTGTCCTCCAGCGAAGAGCTGCTGGTGGCTCCATCTGCAAGCGCGAGCTGCGCTAACGGCCAAAGGCAGTGAAAAATTCACCACATTAGATGAATCTGTTATTTTTAATAATGGTATAAAAAGCACATATTCTTTCATTAAATTCATCCCCAGAAGGGACCATTAGGATAAGCTAATGTGATCTCCTGCACTTCATCTACTAATTTCTTCATAACACACAACTGCTCGTTCCAGCTACAGCAACGCTTCCAAATAACCCCCTAGTTTCCGTTGGGAGGATCTTCATAGTATGCAGTTCTTGGGCCCCTGAGTTACCTCTTCTGGCCACTAATTGTTGTTGGTAATCAGAATATTCTTGTTCCTCAAACGAGCGTGCTGCTTTTGGTCTTTAACCACCGCAGAAGACTATGCTGTGCCATGAGGCTCCTCATGCCTGCTTTCCATGGGGCACCTCCAGGTGGTGGTTCTGCCACACTTCCCATCAGAGGTCCCTGGAGGACCTCTTTCCTACCAGAACATCCCTCATCTCTTCGACACTATGCCCCAGACTGGCTCCACCAAGCGGGGTGTCCACATGGGCCCCCCCTCGCCATGACCAATGCCCATGGCTGAGCTACGGCCACCCAGACTATTAGCTCCCACTGATGAATGTCCTCTACAATGCAAGATTGTGTTAAGGAGACATCCCTATGGCAACTTGCTAGAAAAACACCAAAGAATGATGGCTTCCTGGTTTTGATTACATTTTTAGACCATTTAACTGTTTTTAATCCATTTAATTTCTGAGGCATTACTGGGTATAAGGCAATTTTTCAAAGTGCCTGGGGCAGTAAATCAAATTATTTTAGGAAACCAGTTTTGTGACAGTTACCTTCAGTCAGCAGAGTTACCATCTCCAATGGCAATTTTCCTTAAGACATATGTTTTATAAAACCACTTTGCTTGGCATTAATTGCACTATAGAGCTGAAGAATTCATTAGTGATGACATCGCACACGAATTTTTACATTATTATTTCTGGGCCTGACAACTGGTCATTGGTTACCAGAATTTCTATATTTACCCTTTTTAAGCACAGATACTAATATAATTTCTCCTCCTTAGGAATCGACCCGCTGTTACGGGGTTTGTTAAAAATTATTATTAATGGCTCAGAGCATTCAACTAAGTTAATTTAATTCTCCTATGTACAAGCACTCCCATCATGTCAATGTGAGTGGTTTTAAGCATTGCTGTCCCTGAACAGGAACAACAGGATTTTGATTGTTACTGAGACGTCTGGGTAATTTCTTTCCCTTGTTCTTCACTTTACCAACCAGCATCTTCAGCATCGTTCTCTCTCATGCTCCTCTCTGCTCCCTAAGGACCCGTTGGCTCTCGCTGCTGCGTCTACCCCATTGCTGTGTCTGGGGAGCACAAGGGCAGCCCTTTCCTCCTCGTTCCCATGGCTGGGGGGCACACGGTGCCAGGTCCCCCTTATCTTGGACTCCCTTGCCACTCTTTTCCCCAAACTTTTCCCAGTTTCAATAAGAAAGAAACCACAATTTATTTATTTTTTCAGTGTGGTTGCTAAAGCCTCCCCCAAGATTCTAGCTTTGCTGCCTGCCTTCTGAGGATTTTTTTCTCCCTATGTCTCTTTCTTGAAGCCTCATTTCTGGGCGTTCAGCTGTGTTGTGTCTCAGCCCTGCCTGAGCATATGCACCGTGTTTACCCCCTCCACGTCTCTGCCTTTCCCTGCAGGAGATGGGATGCAGCAGCACCGCCACGCGCCTCCTTCCCAGTGCCTCTTGCTAGAAAGGTGATTAACTGTATCTGTAGATAATATCTCAGAAAACAAGCAATAACTCAGAAAAATAAAAACAATTTTCTCTGGAAAACAATGTGAATTTCTCATTAAACGCTGCGCTCTGGCTGCCTGCTGGGCACCACAAAGTTTTTTCCGGCTGGAAAACGCTCAGTTGCTGCCTGCAAATCTCTTCAGTCTCCTTTGATACCTTCAACTTCAAATTTTCTTTATTCTTTTCCACCAGTTCTTCTCCAGCATCACCTTTCCTGGCAGCTGGAGCAGAGACCAGGTAATGAATTGGAAACTTCCCGGGGGTGGGGGGGGAGGGGGGGGGGGGGGGGGGGGGGGGGGGGAGTCCCGTCAATGCCGCTTTGCTGGACGCTTGGGTGGAGACAACAGGAAGACCTGGACCAAGACCCCAGGAAATCCCACTCCCACATTCCCCCATCATCATCTCGGGGGGGGCTTATGTGGTCTGAGTTACACCTTTCTCTCCAGAGCCCCTTGCCAGATGGGCTAAGCCGGCAAAGTGGAACAAGGCAAAGAGGTCCCAGCAGTGACTCGTCGCCTCCCAGGGCCAGAACATCATCTCCAGCCAAGCAGCACAACAGCTTTCCTGGCAAAGAAGGGGGCAATGGAAAGGAAAACCATAAGGGATCTACGTTCCCAGCAGTGCGTAACCTACCAACTTCAGCCCTGCACTGTAAATACAACATTAGGGCTTATATTCCAGACTCATAATCAGGATTTTCAGAAATTCCCAAGGCTATTTGGGCTTGATTTTCTAGATATCACCACGGAGGAGCGTTTGACTGCCCAGTACAAACACGCTCTGTGAGTAAACTGGGCTCACATCAGGCTGAAATATTACCAACAGTATCATGCAAATGTCATTTATGCTTTGCTATAAATTCAGGATTCTTTAAATTATTCATTAGGGCCCATGAAGCCCTTAGAAAAATTAGGTTCTGTCATTGTTGGAAGAAACCAATGTGATTTTTTGAAGAGAACTTTGTGAAATGTGTAGCCTTGGAGAGAGCTGATGAGAGAGGGGTCTAAATTTACTGTTCCCAATTAAATCTGGCCTGAGCCGAGCCCCGACTCTCCCAGCAGCACTCAGGGGGTTCAGGCTGTGGTGGATCAACAGCCAGAGCAAATCCGGCCACAAGCTCCTGTGAAGTGAAACCAATGAGTTTTACACACCCCTACTTAAGGCTTTATGTATGCAAAATCTCAGCCACAACACGGCACTGATGTCTTCTTCTTCATTTAGCTTTCATGGTTCTCTTTTAAAAATATATGAGATAAAAGAAAAAACATGCATGAGAAATAGTAAAATCTAGGAGGTCAGAAATGGCATACACAAAAATAATGAGTCAGTATTTCCTTCTGCACCAGTGGAGGATCTAAAGGACAAGTTTCTGTGGGTCCCTTCCTGCCTCCACCTCTCCCCAGTGCCAGGCTGACGAGTTATGAGAACCACAGAATCCTAGAATGGTTTGGGTTAGAAGATCATCTAGTTCCAGACCCCGTGCCCTGGGCAGGGACACCTCCCACCACACCAGGCTTTAAGATTAAATGCTTGAAAATGCAATAAATTAAATATATTTGAAGAAATACAGCAAATAAAACAAACTTAAAGAAAAGTGATCGTTTCCCCATGCATTAATATTAATACTGGAGTATAGAACTTCAAATGAAAGATGCTCCCCAATGCTTAAGGCACCAAGTTATTACATCTCAGCAGCCACCAGAGAGGCTGAAGCTGGTGTCCTGCTGCAGAGAGCAGCTCCCTCGGTGGGCAAAGCCAGGTTGCATGTTACAGAAAACCTTTTTTTTCCCCTGATTTGGTTTTAATCAATTTCTTATTCCAGAAACACCCAAAAAGAGCTGCTCAAGTCCCACTGCCTCAGCCAGAGGCACTTATGGTTTGCTGCAGCCCAACTACCTCTTCATTCTATAGCATACGTGTTTTAGCTCAGGATGGTAAAAAGGCAGCAGAAGTGAACTTTTTGACTGCAAGGTTCTTGATTAACTGCTGTGGGGCTGATGAATGCAGATTTCTGTGCTGCCAAAGGATTATAGCTGATGGTGTGGACTATGTGGCTTTGTAGTGTGTGACCAACAGCAGGCAAGGCACTGATTTGGTCAGTGCTTTAATTGCACTATTGATTTAATCTGACCTGACAGGTCACTTTCCAAAAGTGACCAAAACCTATTGGTTTTCGGTTAGGACTTTTGTTACCTGCAAGATGCTCTGATTTTCTTCCCCTGAGCCAAAAATAAGCTGCAGCCACCACAGTGCAGGACTGTGCAGAGCTCAGTGTGACACGGGAGGACAGGGCTCAGGAGGAGGGGATGGATGCTCCAGCCCCAGCACCGCTGGGTATCATCGGTCACTCTGGCCGCCTTCTCCAAGACCCCCGTCCATCACTGCTGCTTGGAGCAAGGCTTTCAGACTCAACCTTCTCCCTGCTCTCCCTCCCCCTTCCAAAATCGGTGACAGATTGCAAACGCTGTGGTTTAACCTGCTCTAAATGCAGTGTTATAAACTGAAAGATGACGGCAAAAGCACAGATTTCATTAGCTTTCACCCAGACTCTGCAAAGAGAGTGGGGACCAGCACTCAAAGTCATTCCCCACCATCCATGTGTCCCCTCCTCTTTCCCGGGCAGGGATACCACCATGCTCTGTTGATGCTGGCCTCCTTGATGCAGGAGAAATTCCGATCCCTCCAAGGGGAGAGAGAACCCATGGCTGTGCCCAGCCCAGCAGGTACCCAGACCCTGACTTCCCTGCAGCAGACCCCACAGGGTATGAAGTACGATAGGACCCTTTCACCTCAGCCCACAGTGCTCTGGAATGTTGGGACCCAGGTGTAAACCAGGTGGGAAATCACTCTGGGGGCTGAGACCAAAGAAGGTGCAGCTAGAGGCACCAAGAGACACGGGCACATTCAATTCACTGCCCTGAGGGATGGCCCAAGCATGGTTTGACTCCTTAAAATCCCATACACAATCACAGAACTTTTGCCAAAACATCACTATAACTATGGGTTTGCTAAAATGCATCAAACAAATACTCGCTGATATTTGAACCATCCGAGGGATACCCCGGTGGTGTTTGGGTTTGGCTTTGAAAGCCAGATTACATACTCTGCATTCCCTCAGCAACTGAGGAGCAGGCTCTGAAACTCCTTTCAGATTTAACAACTTTAAACGTGTTGACATACATCAAATCCAGATCTGGGGTAGGTTTAAGTGACACATGTCATCTGACTGGAGGGTTTATGTGTTTGCCAGTGCGAACACAAAAAGGCTCAATGTGTCTGGGGAGAAACAGAAATAAGATCTGTGACAGCGAAATTTACTCGCAGATAATTATCCCTTTTGTAGATAAGTAAGGCCATATTTGCATCCCTTTTGTTTCTTCATCTTGTGATCTAGAGGTCAGCTCTTGCTGGGAAAGTATTAACAGTGAGCAGATTTCCCAGTCGCACCCCAAGTGCTCTCTGAGGAGGTGTTTCCAGTTCTCAGATGCCTCTGCAGGAGAAGGTGCTGGAGCCCCTGCAGCCAGGGCTGCCCCTGAGCCCAGTGGGGACAGGGTCACCCACGGGGGTCCTTCTGCAGAAATGGAGCCACTAATACCGGGAGCAAGCTGCGTTCTGCTCTGCGGAGAGAAACAGACTCTTGGGAATTGAATGAAACCTTCATAGGTTTATATATATATACACCCAAATGCATAGGTTTATATATATATATATGTGTGTGTATATATACATACACGCCCAAATGTTTGTCTGTGTTTTCTGTTAAAGACATTTCATTTTCCCAGCAATGCTTCCCTCGCTTGCTGTACCCAGAACGCCGTGGCTGTGACTGTTGCTGCCCAAGCTCAGGGCAGCAAAGGCTGATCCGACAGAAATATGCACCAGAGGAGTCCTGGGAATCCCGGGGCATCCCAGGAAGTCCTCGATGCCAACAGTGTGAGGACAATGATACAGCTCCACTGCACTGGGCTTGACCTGTAAAATGGGTCCATGTGAGGAAACCCAACACTAAACTCTTGAAAGAAATTCTGAATCAGACAGAGATGGGATTCTGCATCTTCCTTTCTTTACACTGAGGATATAACTTCTTTTTTGGGTCCAGCTAATCAACCTCCGACCCAAAAAGCAATATATATTTTCCACAGCACTGTTGATTGCAATTCTAGTAAAATTCTTTCATCGAGCTTTTTCAAAAGAAAAGAAAAGGAAAAAAAAAAAAAAGAAAGAAAGTTATTTAAGTACCTACTGTGTTGAAAAATGAAATTTTAGTAATGTCTCTTCAGGACTCTTAAATGTGCTGCCATTATTAGAGAGAGGAAAGAATTACAGCGCAGGTAAGAACTCTTGGATCCAGTCACCTCATGCACTAACAATGGAGCTTTCTTCTCACTTAGAGAACATGGGAGAAACATTGGGAATGCCCGGATGCAGACACACAAACACCCCCAGTTAACCTTGTTCCCAGCTCATCTAATTGAGTTTCAAGAGGGAGCAGCAAAGTGCCTTCACACACAAATGAGGGACAAAGATAAATAAACACTAAGAGAAGCTGTGGGATCAAGCACCCGTTATTTGCTCCTGCTGTACAGAAGATCACAGTCCATTTATTGCCCATGCTAATGCAGATAAGTGCACATAGGAATATATGCAAATTGGTGCCTGCAGAGTTCTTAACATTCATAACACTGCAACATTCCTTATAAACCTGTTGAGAGTACACTGAAGTTTCATTCTCTCCTTAATTGTTTGGAAACAGATTTGATACTTACTACACATTTTTCTTCACTTCTAATTACGTAGCAGGCAATCTGCAGCAATGGTTTTGGCATATATTTCACTGCATTTTCTGACATGAATGTTTATGCAATTGATTAATGACATGAATTTCCTTATGTGTGGTGCTTTTACGAGCATTTGCACATGGCTGTGTAATTCTCTCATTTGCGAAGCTGCTGCGAGCAGCAGGCGGGAGCCGAGGAGGAGAAGGGCGGCTGGGGGGGCCCCTGGGGGGACAAGGAGGTGGCCTCGAGAAGTTCTCCAGAGCAAGCCCCAGCCCAGCCAGTCTCTGAGAAACAAGTTCCCACAGCAGATTGGGAGATTCTAAGGCCACCCAAGAAACCGCATATGGTTTTAGGGTGTTTCAATGCCTTATGGATAAGCTTCTTGTGTGCCTCAGACCCACCATACTTCATCCCACAGAGACTTAGGGTCCGGCAGATTCCTGCCACCGTATCCTTCAGCAGAGCTGGGAGCAGCATCTCACTTGGATCCCAAGGGGCTCTCCATGGACAAAGCTGTGTCAAACACCCTGGTAACGGTGGGCAGGGTTTTTGGCAGACCGTGGGCAGCTGATGAGGGGAGGTGATGCCAGGCACTGCTGGAAGCAAGTTAGAAAATTTAAAAGAATCTGAATTTGACCCTGGAGTTCCAGGGATATGCATTAAAATCCTCTCCCCACCACCCCAAAACTGGATTGCCAGGCTTGGAGCCAGGCTGCTCAAAGCCTATAGCCATAATTTTGTGTGGCAGCAGATTTTCCAACTCATTTCTGTGTTGCTTGTTTTGAGGAAATGTTTTTCTGCTGAATCCAGATCACAAGCCAAACTTTGGCAAGACCATTCTTGCATTTCTTTCACATCTCTGCTTATCTGAGGTAGACAATTCTGACTTTTTTAATTCTTAATCCATTTTTTTATAAGAGAACCTTTTGATCTCATCAAATTTTGAGTCTAAAAGTGACTGGGAAGCTTAAAGTTACTGAAAATTTTTCTTCCTTCTCTGTGTGACTACTGGTCAGTAGGAACAGTGAGTAATAGATTAAGACATCCTGATTCACACCAAGGTTTAATTCCACCCTTGTACTTTCCATGGGAAAGAAGTTTTGCACAGACACAAAAGGTCAACAGAAGAGCCACAACCCACAGTAACTCCAGTTTCCTGAAAAATACTGGAATAAACTGAGCCATCAGTTAAGTCCTCACAAGGAAACAAGGAGAAAATAAAAACTCAACATCGATTTTGAAGAGCACCTCATGCCAGGGTTCACTCTCATGTTTTCCGAGGAGCAGTAGTTGGTGGAGCACGGGGTGAGGAGCAACTTTGCCTTGAGCCAGGTTCTGCCACAGGGTGCTCCAGAGCAAGGCAAACACTGCCCAGGTGACACCATGGCACCGGAGAAGGGATACCCCTTGGAAACCTGTCTTGGAGAATAACCATCACTATCCAACAGAAGAAAGGAGGGGGCAGAGCTTTGCAGCCATGCATCCTACACTGGTTTCATTAATGTTTTCATGTAAAATCTGCAAACTATGGGCTAGTAGATTGTGGGAATTGCCAATCCAGTATGCCAGGAGCCACTAACAGAGGCCAGGTGACCAGCTCAGATTTCAGATATGGCTGAAAATACATTTCACATGTAAAAAAATTGTAACATGAAACAATGAGGGAACCAAGAGCAGAGCACCCGCTTACTCGAGGCTTTTGGAGCACTTCAACCATTTCTGGGCACTGAACATCAGATGGTGAGATCTCGGAGAAGAAAATTATCTATTAAAACTGAACAGGGTTGGTAACTGAAAGAAGAGAAGGGGCACGGTAGCCTTGAAATACATACAAGGTCTGTGGAACAAAGGTGGGATAATCTGCTCAAACCCATTGAGACCCACAGAGAAGAATTCAAACTCTAAGTTAGAGGCAGTACTAAGCCTAGACATTAGGAGGAAAAATCTAATAACCATGTGCACCATGGAAATACATGTTCTGGAGGTTTGTCGGCAGGAATCTCGGTTGTTGTAATCGGTTACAATTGCTCACGTCTGCAATAGATAGAACAAAGCACTGAGGACAGGGTCTGTGCTGCCCAAAGTCCACCTGATGCTCTGCCCGGGCAGGTCATGGCTGAAGGTGGGATGCATCAGGACTTTCAGCCTGTGTCCCGCTGGAAGGAGGTGGTCACCTGGGAACACAGGCTCCCAGCGAGCGAGCCACCATTGCCATGCTGTCTTCTGGCTCCTGGCAGAGGATGGTCCAACTCCAGCCTGCGTGCGGGTGGACAAAAGGGCTCACAGCTGGAAAAAACAAGCAAAAATCTTTCTCAGGCAGCGCCCTGAGAGCATCTCATAAATATGCACATCCTGTTATAAATCACTTCTAGCAGGAGTTGTTAAGCATGAAATTGTGTACGCTTTTGGAGAGAGCAAAGAGCGTTGAGAGTAAAAAGGGGAAAGGTGGAAGTGATCCAGAATCACCCATGTAGATGATATAAGAAAGTTAGGGGGAAATATTGGGCACAGCAGTCAGAGAAACTCATCTGCAAAATTATCTGCGTGCCTCTGCCCTCCATTCCTTCAATGCATACGCTGAGCAACCCTTCACATCTAGATGAGACACAAATATTTAATGAAACCTATAAACAGTCCTCAGGTTGTTTGTTCTAAATAATGAATAAATCATGAACAGAGGTTTCCCATCACTTAGCTTCTAGACTTTTCACCCATTATAAATTTATTTGAAAGGCCCGACTGATGTTTGGATAAGACCAGGAAAGATGTTCTCACTGTCCTGAAAGACGGGGGAAGAGCACAGAGACCTTAGTACTTGTGTTTGAGAGGTTACCTGAGATGATGTGGGTTTGAAAAGCACCTCACTCCCCCCCAGGTGGTGCTTTTATGGGAAACGTTAAAGACCGTGGAGGTGCCTAAACCTGATTAATCTTTCCTGGAACACAAGAAACCCGCACGAAGGCAGGGGGAAAGTCTCTATCAAATTAAAGGGATCAGATTTAACTCTTTAAATTGATTGTAAGCTTAAAGGAGTTTTGTTCTAGTAAAGGTATTGATCAATAGATTTGAGTACTCTTCTTCCATTGTATGGGGCATTTATGCCGCCAACAGCTATTGTAATGTTGATTAAGCAAAACAGGGAAAAAGATTAAAGTCTACATTTGAGCCATGAACATTTTTTCAAATACCAAAAAAGATTATTTTTTTTTCTAGAATAACATTTAAACTATTTAATGTACTCTTTTTCCTTTTTTTTTTTTAAATAGATTCAACTAGCAATAGATACTGGCTTTGCTACTACATCCTGTTACCTTTAATGCCTTGCCAGATTTTCAGCACCAACATGAGAAGGAAAATAATGGAACCGCTTCAGTCTGATTTTTTGATCCTTTTAAGTATTTCTCAGTTACAAGAGCTCTAGCAGGAAAGCCATTTTTAATTATCAGAGCTGTGCTGTATATGGGTCCTAAATCACAGTTCTCTGCTTGGAGGTGGGAAAAAAAGGCTTTCTAATGTCACAGGCAGAAGCTAGAGTCAATATTTAGACATTTCAGATGGCTTTTATTTTCTAATTCCGATAACTAAAAATGGCCTCCCATTGATAGTTACCTTCAGCAGCAAGCTAAGGTATAATATGTACTCAGGCACTGGTAATTAAACATAAATGCAAAGAGGTTTACAGCTGGAAGGGTGACTGGTGCCAGCAGTGCTCTGTGGGAACCATCTCCATGGGGAGAGAGCCCAGCGCGGCAGGGACGTGGGGGCCAGGGATGCTCCCGCGGGAACCTGGACCTGATGCTGCTTCCCTGGCTGGCTGCACCCTCCCCGGGACCCCCACTGCCCATCCCAGCCACTGTCCTCCTCGCCCAGTCCTGCCTGAACCCATCTGTGTGCTTCCAAATCACCACAACAGCACGGGAACTGAGCCCCGGGGTTCTGCCAAGGGGTGCTCAACCCACCCCAGATAGTGATTCCCTGTGAGCTTCTGCCACAAAACCTCTCCCCTACATGGGTTTTTTTTATTAACTGTGACTCCAACACAGATAAAAAAAGACTGTGTCCAGCCCCCCAAAAAACCCAGCAAAACCCACAAAACCCCTCAACCTCACATATCACCATAGTTACCTGACAAACCCCTGTCAGGATGCTGTTGGCCTTCTTGGCTACCTGGGCACATTGCTGGCTCACGTTCAGCTGCTGTGGGCCAACACCCCCAGGTCATTTTCCAGCCACTCTTCCCCAGCCTGGAGCAGGGGGGTTGGTGTGACCCAAGTGTTCTCCTGCAGCTCTCCTGAATTTTGCAGTTTAGCTTTTTACATGACCACACTTTTCAGATAAATGTTCTCTAACACACGTATCTCACAGCCCTGTCTGACTCTTTTCTTGTGCAGCCTCTGGGGATTGTACAAGCCAAACTGCTAAAAATGAGATATCCCTCTGCTGATAGTGACCATCATCAGAAATGATGGATACCCCAGCCAGCTGCTCCAGCCACGAGAGTATCCCCAGCACGAGGCTTCTACCCGCTTTCTGAGGAAGGGTGAGACATCAACACATTCCCATAAAACGATTTCCTGAATGTAGGTGCAATGTGGTTTAACTTCATTATCGGATGGATCAGGGTAAAGAGGTCATTTCAACAAGCTGAGACGCTTTATTGAACACGTCGATCACGGTCGAGAGCCGACTCCACGGAGCTTGGCACCCTTCCCTCTTCAACCCCCAGGCCTGTCCTGGCAGGCAGGATGAGCGAGCGCCCAGACACCCAGGTGGCCGAGCAGAGACAGCTCCCGTCCAATCAGCGAAATAAAAAGCAATAATGAAGCTGCTGGAAGGGTTCTGTAACACCTACTGTCTATTTACCGAGCACAAACACACGGTGCCTTAAAGACGAATTCCTCTGCTGACACCTCACTTGGCTTTTTCTCTCCCCCTCTGCCACCCGATGTCCCCGCTCCCTCCGCAGCCCAGCGCCCGCCTGAGGACGCGGTGGAGGTTTCTGGGGTGAAGCCACGGGTGCTGTTTGAGAGCACGGCTCACCCAGAGGCAGGTGGAAATAGCAGCTCACACACAGCCTGAAGCAACAGTTTAGCCAAGCAGAAAGGTCAAGCTAACACAAAGTAAAAGTTGGGTGGTTTTTTTTTAAATTTACAATGTCTCAAGCAAGTCTTTAAAAGTCTTACAGCTTTTCCTTTCCCCATAGTGCTTTTACCATTCCAGTAATACCCACCACTGAGCTAATGGCACCTGAGCTGGAGAAGGAGGATGTGCCACACTCCTCAGACCTCAAACTGTCCCACCATTAGGTGACAACATCAGGGGAAAGAGAACGCCTGAAAAAAACCCTTTTCTGTCCCAACGCAGGAACAGCTCCACCGGTACCTCCACAGCACATCGGTGGGACACTGGTGCTGCTGGGGGGGACATGCAATAAGGACCTGGGGCTGGGGGTACTCTGGGGAGCACCAGCTCTGCCCCCCGAGGCTCGGCAGACGTCTCCGGCAGGAGGAAAAGGCAGGCACATAATCACAGGAATAATTGCTGAGGAATATCAGAAGGGGTTTGTTTGCAGAGTGTTCTCTGAATCTCACAGTAAAAGGACATAAAAAGGACAGTAATTGGCCACTTGGGATAAAGTTAATGGTAAATACTCTAATAAAAAAGAAACCCAGACTGCACTTCGAGTAGATCACTTATCATAGCATTTCTCCAATACAAAGACTTTTCCCCGCACCTCTGCACTTTTATGCTTAATTTGCCAACAACTTCTGCAATTACAGCACCTAAACAAACCAGAAAAGAGCCTTTTGTTGCTCTGAATTAGGAAATGTGTCTGTCTAGGTGGAGAACCACTATCATTTTAAATTCTCTGGAGCTTGGCATTCTGGGGTTTGGGGCTGGGGGTGCGTTTGGTTTGGGTTTTTACTTTATTTTTTGACACAATTGGACACAGGAACATGTGCCTGGGACCAGTGGGGTCTCATCAATGGCTTTAATGAAGAAAGAAGGCTCTGCTGTGGGCTCGCAGGCAACAGAGCAATGCTGCTCCCAGTGAATAGTTAAAAGGTTTGGGGGATATTTTAAAATATAATATCAACTTAAATGCTTTCATGAGTTTGGTTTGTGGGTTTTTTTCATGCCAGGCAAGAGAATGAACTGTTTCAGACAGACCAAAACAGCACAGCTTGCTTTCCAGTGGCTGCCACTTCTGAAACAGCAAGAATACGATGCAGAAAAACACTGTTGGCCACAGTTGAAATGTGACTGCTGAGCACAGCACCTAAGTAAATTTTGGTTGCTATATTTGGTTGTTTCAAGCAAAGCTTAGAAAAATTGCCAACAGAGGTCTATGCTCTTACTTTCCCATTTTGACATGGTTTGGGGTAACCACTTATTCAACAGCAAATGTGTGAGAGAAATCCATGCAGAAAAAAAATCAGGACAAGGCCATCAAATTAATCTAATAAGGGCTGAACCACTGAAAATAACTCCATTGATTATACACCTGGAGACATTTGCAGTGCTCTGTCAAATATCCCCTGCTTGGCATCAGATAACATGTAAAGCATTACACATCAAAACTGGGTAAAGAGACGTGTCCTAAGAGAAACTCCATGGTCTAGGATAAAGAAAAGTCACCTGAAAAACTATTATCATCCTTTTTAAGTCTTAAATTGGATGAAAGTAGTTATTTTTATTAGCACAGTGTATGTGTGGGTAATCCAGCATGAATCCTATACTCAATGACTTTCACCTCTTTTTGATTTATTTATTGTCTAGGGTCACTTCTCGTGAGTGCCATGATCCTTCTGAAATTATTCTCAGAATTACTTGGTTCATTTGGTTTGGTTTTTTTTTCAAATGAAATTTAGGGGTAATCCCTCTTCCTGGGAGGTTCATGTTCAGGATTTGCAGACACAAAAATGGCCTTGTACCTTCATGCCGTTTGGCTGGAATGGCAGGATTTGTGGTGCACACAGAGCTGACGTGTGCCATGTGTTGACTATTCATCATATCACATCTCAGAAGATCCTGCTGTATCTTCATTAATAAAGATCATCTACATCTATTTACTTTTCAGGTATCTAAATCCAGATTAACTCCAGTGAAAACAGTGGAGCTTTGCACATGTGAGATCGGGGTAAGAGACAGCAGATTTAAGCAATGAAGAGGGAGAGCAAATTTGCCAGAAGAAATGAAAATTGCTAAGTGCTAATTGCTGCAAATCTTAATAGAGCATGATTAAGATACCTGCTTGCTGACTTCCCTTTGTTAGAGTGTGGACAATAATTTTTTTCTTTTTTTTTATGGTGATGGTTTTCTTTTCCATGTTCATATTATTAAGTGTGACCTATTTTCAAAACTATTATCCTTTATGTGTCATAGAAACTAAAATTGCCGTAGAGGATCCTCATTTTGTACTGGTCAAATAACCCAAGAATACACTCCCTGCTAAAAAGCCGTGGTCTATTATGACTTTTGTTTGTCCTCTTGAAGGAAAACCAGAAAAAGCTCCTTGGTTCTTTAACAATCTCTGCCAAAAAATAAAAAAGGAGAAAATCTCATAAGATATTTGCTTCAATGTTTTAGCACCAATAGATAATTATGCAGGAAAATACCAAAAGTAATTGCTGCCTGTTGCTGTTACGGTGTTAAAAGGAGCACTAAAATGACACTGTGCTTCCAGCCGCTTTCAGATCAGATTTGCACAGGTTCTTGAACCGTGCACTTCTAAGCTCCGTTTCTTCCTGCCAGCACTCCCACTTACAGCTAGTGACATTTATTTCCCTATTTTTGTGGGAATAAATGCAATTTATTGGAAACAGCTACACTATCAAATCAATAAGACATATGGTGCCCATCTAAATACAAATGGAGTTGTATATGTAGTAATTCCTCTAGGGTTTTAGAGCTGCACCTTTCAAAACGGTCTCTGCAAAGCTGTAACGACACAGAAAACTGGGTGTCTCACCCCAAACCGGCACTGCCCGGTCGTGTCCAGCGGCATTCATGGATTAGTCTTTCCTCCGTTGTTATCAGCAGCCTTTTCTGTGCCTGAGAAGTCCTTGACCAACCATCTCCTTGACCAACCTGTGGCCACTGCCCGTGGCCCGGGAACGGGAGAGCAGGGACTGCCCCAAGCCTGCCCGGGGATGGCGGGGGAGAGGAAAGTGCCCTTTCTCTGAGAAAACTTTCCCGGGTGTTTCACATACAAGGGAGTTGCTAATAAATGCACAAAATAAATATTCTCCTGCATTCATTTATTTATACCATTTCCCCTATCATTTATATTTACATTACTTGTATTACTTATCCAATGTATATATTGTATTATTTATATTCTTTATATCGTTACACTATTCATTACATTTAGCTCAGTTTTTATCAGCCCATGCGTAACGTAGATATTAATGATTTTCACCTCCTCCCAGTGCTTGGGAGACTGAAGATCACTGATCAAGGTCTCTTCTTACTTCAGCTCTTGCTTCATATACATGCATATGTTTTATATAGCTGAAATTATATGTATGTAGATAATAAAAAGCCTTTCTAAAATCATTATTAATTCAAATGTCTTTAGTTTGAAATGGGTGGTACATAGGAAAATCCATTGTCCAAACGCCTGGAAGTAATAACGAGGTTTTCCTATTCCTGGCTGGAGGACAGAGGGCCAAGGATACTTTGAGGCTACAGGAAACCCAAGAGAGATGTGGATGGGTAAGGGACACCCAACTGCTGACACAATGACAGCAAAGGACACAGATGGTGTCTGTGCTCATGCTCAGCACTTACGGAGACTGGAGTTTGTCTGAAGACTTTTCTTCAACCAAACGAAGGCAAAGTCACAGATGGAGGAACTCCCTGCTGATCCCCCCGTGCTCACCTGCCCAGTGAGCTGCTCTCCTCTCTGCTGCCCGGAGCCACGGGCTAAAGCCCCACGAAGAAAAATGGATTCTGCTGCATGGTAGCTAATCCTTTAAAGCAAAACCAAGCTATTTGCAACTGTGCACCAGTGACTTCTGAACTTCATGTGTCATGTGAGGGAAAAAAGGGTTTGGAAACCTCTTCTGGAGACGCTGCTGGATGTGAATTCTGCATCACACATGGGTGGGACAGATGGAACGAAATAGCCATCAGGTGTGAATGTTTGGGAAGTACTGCCTGAAAGATCATATTTTATGTTTAATTGAAGAGTTTATTGAAATAAGACAGAAAAGGTATTTCTGACACTCAGGGAATTGACAATGTAATTGAGCTTAACTGGTGTGATATCAATGGCCTTCTTATCTCTGGTCAGTCAAGTGGTAGCACCCCTTTGCCCAACAAAAGTGGGAATTTCAGAAACGGGGAGGAGATGTGTGCATTCGTGTGGGTTTACGTGACTTTGACCATCTGCTCTGCTAGTGTTCAGTCACGTCTTTACAAGAAGACAGTAAGAACCCGTGTCAAAACAGGGAGGCGAGAGATCAATAAATATTTAAATTAGATGAGATGCTAATCAAAGGCAGGAAGGCTGATGACATTTACCCAGGCAAACCTGGGGAACTTGGGGAAGCAATCACTTACGTTAGTGATTATCTTCAAGAGCTCACTGGTGTCCCCATGGACAGGGAAAGGAACAGGAGTATTTATTTTTCAAAAGAGGGACAGGGGAAGTACAAACCAGTCAATCCACATCCAGTGCCTGCAAGCACAGGGAATCCAGCACGGAGCAGGCCGTTTGGTAGCACCCAGTAATAAACAGAGCTGGCTGCAGAGATTTCCAGTTTCACACCGATTGCGGGGCTTTGCTGCTGGTGTCAATCTGGAGTGACAGGTGGGCTCATCCAGAAGAATAAGAAAGAGACAGAGCAACATCATAAACATTGGCAACTGCCTCCTTGCTGCCGGCAGGGCACTTGCTGACTGAAGAAGTTACTGCAGTCAGAGCTCTCTTCCACTTCTTTGGGACTTTCATAAATTTAGCACATTCGGGTAATTTTTACAATCTTCTGTATTTGCTCATCAAGGCATGCATGTATTTGTGCTGCTCAGAAGAATTTTGCATCAAGTACCTCTGAGAATAAATGGAAATTCTGTAAGATTTCCCTGGCTGTCCCCCACCCCCCCACACCCCCACACCCCCCAACTTACCCTGGCTCACTGAGGGCCCAGACTGGAAAACTCTTTTACCTTAGGCCTAATTTGGGACTTTGCTCCCATTTCGAGAAGCCACAGAGCTGCCAGAGCTGGGGCATTTGTTCCTGCTCAGGTGAACTCTGAACCCGGCTGGACCCCGGCTGTCGGGATGCAGGATGCTCCCAGCATTGGGTGTTGGAAGGAGGGACATCCATCCAACAGTGACATCAGATGGACAGGCCACAGGGCAAAAATAGGCTTTTAGCAAGAAAAATGGGGTTATATGAGACTGGAGGACTTCAATATGCTTTGATACACTTGGAACCCCGCTGTTGGTTCCTCCAGCTCATGAGAATTTTCCATCTCAAACCAGGTTTTTTCAGACTGGAGGCTGGAGGAGGCTGCTGGGTCTGTCTTCACAGCCCCCAAGCTTTCACCACACCATCAGAGGCCATTCTACCTCTCAAATTAAACACAGTTTGCTTTCCTAGTGAGACATCTACACCACGCCATGCATATTAGATACTCAAGAAGAACATTCCATGAATTTCTTTGATGTACTGTCTTCAAAGTCAGACCTTCATACGTACATAAAGATTTATTCATTCCTTTTGGGGTGGAACAGGAAGGAAGGTGTGAGCTGACTTTTGGTTTCTCCTTCAAAACCAGAATTCATTTCTCTGATAGCGCTGCGCCCAGAGCTCTGCCTGTTGTCCCCTGCCCCACTGGGGAGATGGCAATGGAAATAGAATACATTAGTAGGGTGTCACCAAAAATTACTAAAAAGCCATATTTAAAATTTTCTTGTTCTGAGAATATCAGTGCACCAGTAATTGACTGAAAGATTCCAGAAACTTAAATAGACTATAAAAACAACCTGTTCCACGTACACCAAATTGCGCAAACAGCAGCTTGTGTTTTCTCAAACCTGAATTTCTCCTCTCCCCTCTCTCTTGCACCACTCTCCCTCTTCACTGTAGACTTCCAGGATTTCACTTTCTGGCAGTTAAATTATTCAGTGAGAGCTTAAGAGCTCATGCTGTCGTGTGGTGTTACTCTGCGGCATGTCACAGCTCACGCCCGGCACCGCGCCGCGGGAGCTGTAAGTGGGTCGTGCAGAACCTCCCCACAGTCACTCCCAGCACCTCCTGCCATGGGAGGAGATCTACGCTTGAAAATTTTATTATAGATCGTCCCAGTAGCGTTGTTCTTAAAGGCTTTGATCCGCTTGAAACTCCGCAGCCAGATGATGAGCTGAGACGATACCGAGCCGTTTCGCTCCGGCATCACATTGTGACTCCTCTGCTCCTCACCTTCGGGCAAGAGGAGCAGCTCAGCACAAGAGGAGCCAAGGAAGAAAAAGTAAAAATATTAGCACAGCGAAAACTCATTTTGAAAATTCTCACATGAGTGAAAAATAAATTGTGTTTATAAGCTTTTGAAAGTTTTATAAACTTAAGCATGGGTTTAGATGCGCAAGTGCCATCAAGGAGGACAGTGGGATGGACATCCCTCTGCAGTGTGTCCACCTCGCAGAGAGTGGTGCTGAGTGAGGCAGCCCAGCACTAAATGCAAACATCCAGCCCCTTCACATCTGGCTGAAACAGGACATTACTTACTTTTTATTAAAGTGCAATTAATTTTTATTTCGTCTTTCTAAATTACTTTCTGCTCTCTCCGAAGTGCTAAGTTTTGCTGTGTTCCTAGCTGTGACTCCCCGAAATAAAACTGGAGGGATGAAGAGTTTGCATTTAATTAAAGCAACTTTATCCTGCTGGGGTTACTGCACTGGGAAGATGCACACGTCTAAGCTGCAATGGTCAGAGCTCTACGTAGGTCTCGTAAAAGCCCGTTAATCAAAAAGCCGAGCAGGCTCAGCTGTGAGGGCTCCTCGCACATTTCGGGCTAAAAGAGTTTCTGCAGGAGCCTGGGCCTTCCACTAATTAGCCAAGATTTGTAACGTTCCAGAAGCAGCATTTTCAAAATCAACAGGTTCCATTTTCCAACCTGCTTACATACAAAGGTTGCATAAAAATGCTACTAAAAATTCCCTAAAAACGTAACAGTACACGTCTAAAAACCTCCTGCCGGGGATGATGTTTTGCCATGTGATTCCAGATATTTTTTAATAAGCGAGGATCTCAACCAGAGAGGAGGCAACTTTTTGCAGCTAAGTGACTTTGCATAATAGGAACGTGAGTTTATTTTGCAAAGCAAGGCGTTTTGGGAGAAGCAAATGGCTGGTGTGTTTGCGTCAGGAGAGTATCAGTCCATGAACAGTTGCGGCTGCTCATCATCGTGAGGGCAGAACTCTGGTGTCTGCTTAATGCTGCCCCTTTACATCCTTTTAACGTATATTTTATATATAGTTATCCCCAAGTATAGTCACATATTACCGCCCTGAAAGCTCTTTATTTTAAGCAATCATATAAGTGCTGGATGTTTTCAAATTGCGCCGCTCTCCTCTAATCTTGTTTTCATAATGAAATTTATTTAAGTCTAATACAGGCATAATGTAGAGGAATGTATCTTCTGCACCTCAGAATGAACGTTAAAAGTGTAAATTCATTATTTCTCCTTTTTATCTCTGTTCTATAGCCATTAGAGTAATATTTTTCTCCTGAATACACTGATGAGGATCCAAAACTAATTTTCACAAAAATGAGAACTCCTTAAAAACATGCTCTTATCGTATCGTGCAGGCTCTTCCAGCTGTACCAGAGTTCTTCACTCTCATCTCAGCTTTAATTTTTAAGTGGGTCTTTTTTTTTTTTTTCCTTTTTTTTTTTTTTTTTACACATTTCTCTCCATCTGTGGCAGCAAGGGCCAGGTCTGCCCCCTCCCCTGCACAGCCCCTCGGAAAGGGGGTGCAGTCAGGGGGTGAACTCCTTCTATTAAAACTCAGGGGGTTCCTTTGCAGCGGTGGAAGGGAACAGTGGGAGGCATCAGCCCAGGAAAACTCTGGGAGCTCAGCAATTCCCCCTGACCCAGAGCCCCTCCCTCCTTCCATTCCTGCTTCCAGACAAAGGGAAATCAGATGTTTAAGGGGAATTTGTAGCCCTTGGGCTGCAGCTCTGTCATTCACTGTTCACTCCCATTCATTGCTGCAATCCTTCACCAGAGCTGATAAATCCACTGCAGTTGGTCTGCAGTTAGTATTTGGGCTCAATCCCTTCCAAAGAAACCTTTTCAGTCTTCAGAAAGTTTGTATTTTTATAAACAGAAGCACCAAAATTTCCAAAATCCCAGCCCTAAACTAATTACAGTTTTAAAACAGACCAGTGTAGTTTTACTCTTGCCATAGCTGTCTCTTTTTGCATTGCTGTGTGGAAAAATGAAGATGAACTCTAAAGGAGCAGTTATCCTGAGAGCTATTATCACAAAACTGATTAACCTATACTGCTTTCTTTGAACAATAAGGTCTGGAGAGGGAAAAAAATACATTTTTCCTCAGTCTTAATCTAAGAAAAAATTATTAGACATTTATTTCTCAATTGGCATGGTAAAAATCAATACATGTTTTGCAAAGGTGCGTACAATTTGCTTTAAGAATTTGTACTTGTGTGATCTTCAAGTACAATGAGTTGTTGGGTAATTATTTGTTTCTAAGCTTTTATAGATTCTCCTTCCTTGTCCATGATTTTACATTGCTGTAACTTTTCCCGAGTTACTGAGGTGGTTCCTGATTTCCAGCACTGGTTGGTCAGAGGAAAATTAAGGTGCCACTCTATCCATCCATCGTGGGGAACAGGTCAGCTGCTGCCAACTCCATCCTCATGCTGATGCCTTCAGAGCAGGGGCATTTTGTTCTCGGCCTTTTGCAGCAAGAAACCGCTTTACTTGAACAACAGCAGGGCACGAAACACAGGAAACTAAACAAGTAAACAACTTAGGGGCAGAGAATTTGCATGGGAGCATAGGGCAGGCTGAGTAAAATAAAAGCCCTTTCCTTATACACCCTTTCCCTAGATAAATACCCTTAGGGTTGTTCTGAGAACTCTCTTTTTTCCACTTCTTCCCTAGTTCCCTCGAGGAAGTTCAAGAGTGCCGCGAGACCACCTGCTATATCCCATCCGGAGCCAATTTGATCTCATGAATCATTGAATCAGGTAATATAATGTAATAATAAGGTTGGACCGCAGCGTTTATTAGCTGATGTTCTCCTAAATGAGTTCAGGCTGAAACAGAATCCTCCAGTCAGTTTGTTCCATTTACCCCACTGTTCAGGGGCAAACTAGGAAAAAGAAGGAAAAAATGAGAGCTGAGACAGGCACGGCTACCCGCCTGAAACCTGCGTGGCCATATGAAGAGATATTAAAAGAATACAGATATCTGAGCACATTTTGCTAAAGAAGGCAGCCTTAATTTTAGCTGGCTGGCAGATGGGGTTTCTCATTAGCCTGTCTTTTCATCTTATTTCATGCAATTAAGTAGGCTCGGGAGGGACCCTACGGGACTGGCCATCTTCCAAAGGCTTGTGCAGCCCAGCCTGCCCAGCTCCCCGCTCCCGAGCCCGTCCCCCTCTCCCGTGGAGTTGTTTTTCTCAACATACGGAGCGGAACGAGGGGTTTTTCTGCGTGGATGGGGTTTGCAGACTGCAGTGCTTGCTGGCTGCAGGGACTGGCCAGCTCTCTCTGCAATGACAGCACTGTCCCCTGGGCAGGAGCAACGGCAGAGGGATGTCTCAGACAGAGAGCAGACGTGGCAGGGCTGGTGGTGGAGACCTGAGAGGAACGGGGTGTGTTACACCCTCTTTCAGCTCTTTCTGGAGCGTCAGAGCCCCTGCCAAGATGAGAGGAGATCTCGGTCAAACGCTTCCCAGGAGGGGTAGGACCAGCCTGATCCAACAGAAAAATCTCAGTAGATCCATAGATGGTGGGTTCAACATCCTGGGAAAGGCCACTCTGACTGGGCTGTGACAGCACAGGGAGATGCTCTAATGGTGCCCCTGCACTGGGCAGTGTCACCCTGCCCCTCCACGACACTCCCCCTGCTGAGCCCAGGGCTTAGCCCTGGCAAGAGACAGGGGACAGGAACGTGCCCTCCAGGGGTGCACCAGTGGCAGAGCCCCCTCAGCTCACAGCACACCCCAGGAGGGAGCAACAGGAGGTGGGAGCACAGCCAGGGAGGCAGCAGGACAGAGGATGCAGGTGGGCAACACACCCTGGGCACCAGCATCCCTCCTCTTCATCCCCCCCGGTCCCAGGGGATGCCTGTGGGCAACACATGGTGGGTACCAGCATCCCTCCTTGTCATCCCCCCAGGTCCCAGGGGATGCAGATGGCCAGCACGCCCTGGGTACCAGCATCTCCCCACTTCATCCACCTGGGTCCCAGGGGATGCAGGTGGGCAGCACGCTCTGGGTACCATCATCCCCCCAGCCCTTCATCCCCCCCGGTCCCCCCCCCCCCCCCCCCCCAGGTTCCCCTTCCCCTGTGCCTGAGCACCACTGGACCCTCAGCTCCCCATCAGGCAAAGCCATCGTGTCACTCTCTCGTGTCGGGGCCGGTCCTGAAAGCTCTTATCGATGGGAGTAATTTCAGTGTTCAAAGGGACTATTGCTATGAATAAAACCTGCTCCTCAGGATTTATAGGACAGGCCCCATATTTTGCAGTCCATTGATTCAGTATTATTCCTTTGTTCCCATAGAAACGGGGGGATTTTAAGGAGTAGTTTGAAGCTAAGACAATGAAAATAAAACAAAACTAAACCCTATCAAACCTTCGTATATACATGAACTGGGGAAGAAAATTAAATCCTTGACTTCTTTCTGCATCCTGGAAAGCAGAGTAATTTAGTTGGGGAAAAAAAAAACAAACCAAAAAACCCACCCTCTCATAGATGTGATCCTTTTGAAATGTTTGCTTTTTTTTCTGAGGCAATTTCAGCAAAATGCTTAGCAACACATATAGAAGGAAACTGGTAAATCTTTGTATTAATTCTAAAAACCTCCTTTTCTTATTAAGTCACAAGAGATAGCTCTTATTTTGTTTCCAGCAAAAGGTAATTTGTGCTTTATTTTATTTAGAATGTTGCCCACCGTGCTGGAGAAGAGAGATTTCTTAATTGCTTTGTTGCAAAAACAATTTATGTGGGTTTTTTTAATGAGTTTAATTTTCTTTAAAGTTTTCCATATATAAATGTGGCAGCATTTTGAAACCAAATAAATTATCTGCATAGCTGCATCAGTCCTCCATCATTAAACCAAACACTTGAAGGTGCTACCTCCACAAGGCTCATTGTATGGAAAGTATGTGTATAGAGAAGGAGTTTGAGTTGGCGTTTAAAAAAACCCACCACAATAAGCAAGAGATAAAAGGAGGGAGATTATTACCTGCATCCAAGAAGCTGTCCTCCTACTGCAGAGCTGGGGGCTGAAGCCAAACATGGTGAGCTGCAGCCCAGGAAAGAGGTTTTGAGAAGATGCAAAATGTTGGATGATGCAAAAAACAAATCACACTGTGCTTTTCCTCAAACCCACCTTTAAAGCA
This sequence comes from Scolopax mira, assembly GCA_004320125.1. Taxonomy (NCBI): domain Eukaryota; kingdom Metazoa; phylum Chordata; class Aves; order Charadriiformes; family Scolopacidae; genus Scolopax; species Scolopax mira. The sequence continues at coordinate 70,371 of BJBW01002668.1, read as the reverse complement.
ACTGATATAACAGATGGTAGGCTGGGGTGGAGCACGGGGAAAATCAATCTTGGTGGCCTATAGCTGTGTTTTCTTCCGTCGCCATGAGCGAGGTCAATAGCCTTCAGAGAGAATCTGGCCAGATTAAGGCAGAAAAATAAATAAGCCATCAGTGTGAGACTCGATTTACACCTTGGAGGGTAACGGCTGCCAAAAGCAGGGGAGCTGCTGCTGGGGGTCTGACAGAAGACAGGACTACCCTGCCCGGTCTGTGTTTGACTGTCTGTACAGATATCAGCTTGCCGGGGAAGTAAGCAAATATTTGTGGTTTGCACATCGAAAGATGGGGCCTTGTCTGCAGTTTTCCCCACTGTCAGCACTCTGCTCGGGGAAATACACGCTCCACAAGCAGGGTTTGTGTGAGAAGGAACACGCTGCCTGATGGGGAGCTGGGGGTGGTGGGGACCAACGGTGACTGGGCAGTGAACGAGGGGACATCTCCTAGAGGGATGCGGGAAAAGTGCTCCTCTTCCCAGTCCAGCTGGGCAAGACCTTCAGGGATGCTCTAACTTCTCCAGAATAGCAGTGGAAGAAAGAGATGAGAAAGTGCTACTCTGAAATTAGGCTCGGGTGGAAGAGAACCTCTCCCCTGGTTCACCAGGCTTACTCTGATGAAAAGAGAGAAGAGGCTCATCACAAAAAGAGGCAAAATGAGCCCCTGAGTGTCTCAGGATAGTATAAAATGAAGGCTCTGAATAGGTCATGGCTGGATGAAATTTTGGAGAGGCTTCAAGAAGAACAAGTGACCCCAGCAGAAATATCTACAACTGTCTTAATTTCCTCGCCTGGCCGATGACCACAAGCTCTCAAAGGTCCAAGAATTCACCATGAAATACATGCACCATTCTTGTTTGTAGGCTGCAGGCGATAGTGGTTAATTTACATGATATATAAGTTTTAGCGATAAAGAATTCATGAAGCCAGGGTTGAATCCCTCCGCTGCCAAGCAAATGGGAACATTTCCACCACCGCAGGCTAATGATTAATTTATACACGACTACTGGGAGAGCAGACAAAAAGTCCTGTTTATTGTCTAGACAGGAGGCGGTATAAAGTTTACAATGACCTATCACAACCCCAAAACCATGTAAGATCCTAAAAGCTATCTCTAAAAAGAAGAGAGGTTTGTGACAGGAAGAATTCTTGTCACATCTTGCTCCTCTCCAGCCCCATGGGTCGTGTGGGAGATGTGTTGACAGTCTTGACCTCTCCTTGCTCTTCCCTCTGTGGTGTTGGGGTGGCTGTGAACCCAGCCCGTGCCCCACTTCTCCTCCCAATGGGGAGGGCTCCATTGGGAAGCCTTTCTCCACCCCGAGAACTGGGGGCTGATGTGTCTTCTCCAAAGATTTGCTCAAGTGGACCAGAAGAACTTTCCACTTGCCATTGGAAACCTGGTGCCTGCAAAAACTACACATGGCAGCGGGAACTCTTGGTCAAATAACGTAGCTTTTAGGTCAAGTTGCTGGCTGCCTTCCTAGAGACCTCTCATTCAAGCACTGACCAGTATCTGCTTAATTTGTAGGATTTGCAAAGTTCACAGCCTGAATTATAAACATTGAATTCTGAAAATACACATTTCATCATTATTTTGAGCTTGGGCATTTCTGGTCTAGAGGAAATATGCAGAACTCTCATTGAAATATTGTTTGGGTAAAAAGCCAGAAGACTTCACTTTGGAAAAGGACAGGGAAAAGGGAATTAAAACAGTGTTTAATAGACTAAAAGCCACACTTTCCCAAGAAGCCCCCCACAGACAAAGGAGGAGGATGCCACCAGAGCCGTGGCACATTGCTCAGGCCAAGCAGCAGCCCCCCCTTCCCATTATCCAGACACAGCGGTCCATGGGGCACACGTGATGTTTGGGCTCACGACTCAGAACAGGATAAAAGGATGCTTTGCCTGGGGGAGAAGGCAACCAAAAGGGAGCAAGCCACACACTTTCTCATCTCTCTTCCAGGGCAGCCAAACCTTCCAGTGGTAAATCATCAGGAACAAGGTGCTCCTCTTGAGCTGCTGCTTCCGAACACCGGCACCCACCCACACCTTCCTGAGAACCAGGGAGCTCTGACTGCTGACTCCTCGCGTCCTCCTGGATGTGCCACCTCCATGAGATGACAACTTTAAGAGTAGTGTGACAGTGACAGCTAATTAGTGCTGTATGACACTGTAACGGTGTCAGTCCTGAAAGTACCGCTGTCCAGAATGATGAATGAACATGGTGGCTCTTGTACGGCGAGAGCCTGAACAATGACAGGGCGGTGGTGGAGCAGGTCACCACCCGTTAGACACTCTGGTGCTCATTATGTTCAGCAGTACCTCACAGTTTCAGAACAGTCAGGATGTTTTTTTCATTCATAACAACTAAAATTCAAAAGCTGTGGATTTCACCAGCCAGCCTGTCCAGGACAGCTACAGGCACTGCCAGGCATTTAACTTGTCAGGCTGTTACCCACAAAGTGCTTTTTTCTGCATAACAATGCTACAGCTGGAGAAATCCTGCTCCCTAAGCATCTATTTACAGATGAGGTGTTATTACTTATGTTTATGTCCACAATGTATACCTGGAAATGAAGAGATATTCACAAGAGCGAGATCTCTGGTGACCATCAAGTACATGATGCTGCCAGCTCATCTCCCTTCCATTTGGTTTGCTCCAGGCATGAGCAGTAAGTGTGATTTTGATTCATTTCTTACACGGCATCTGGTGATTCACCTGGATTTGCTTTTGGTCCCAATAATCCCGCAGGATGATAAACACGTGCTGAGCGACCAGCAGGGTCTCTGCCTGGCAGGGACGCCGTTTTTGGCCCACACATGGAAGCCTCACGGGTTACAGGCTCATACATTTGTGTACACCTGAGAAGTGTGTTGCAGAGAAACCTCCTCCTCGGTCAGTGAGGTGGCAGCGGGGCCACCGAGGCCACCCCTCTCTGTCCTCTCGATGGCTCCTCCCCAACCCTCTGGCTCCTGGCACTTGGAAACAGGCTCCAAATGCAGACAAACAGACAATTGTATTTCCAGTCGGAGCAGTGTGTCAGGCTGCAGCTGATGGCGGGCTCAGTGCCACAGCCACTGCAGTCATGACCAAGAAAATAAAGAAAATAAGGGCATCCCAGGCTCCCTGTGTTATTTCCCCCCCCCCCCCCCCCCCCCCCCCCCCCCNNCCCAGGCCCCCTGTGTTTTTTCCCCCCCCCCCCCCCCCTCCAGTTTTGCAGCCACACACCAGTTGCACAGACGTGTCTCTGGGCAGGGGCAGCAGTGGGATCCCCCCAGAGCGGGATGCCTGGGAAGGGCTGGGATGCAGCACCAGCATCCCCACTGCTGAGTCCTGCGGTCCCTAAAGGGTCAGGATGTGGCCCTGAGCATCCACCCTGCTGAGCCCACCCTGCCCCCGCCCCCCCTCCAGGACACCTGGCCCTTCTGGACCCCCCATCCCCTCCAGCCCCCCCCCCAAGGATCACACCACTCCCAGCAGGCAACCCCATCACTCTCCCAAAGAGCAAATGCTTTTTTATCTCTTCCTTTGTGAGCTAATAATGTTTTTTTTTAATTGAAACGTGCTTGGCTTCTCCTTCTTTCTTGTTTCAAATAAGTTCTGCCTCCACCAGCAAAATAAGAGCCTGTGTTGCTGGGTTGGGTTTTTGGGTTTTTTTTGTGTTTTTTTTTTTTCACAAAATGCAAGGGTTTTTTCTTCCTCTTTTTTTTTTCAAGATTTCAGCTCTTTGACTTTAGAAAAGAAATCATTGTGGGAAAGTATTTCTTGAAATGATGACAGAAGCAAAATTATATTCCTTTGTAGAAAACAGGGACATTTGAAGACAGGCTTAACGTCTATGGTCTTTGTTCCGGGAAGTGTGAATTCTCAGGCTCCTGGACCATTAATCCTTCCCCGTTCTTAGTTTTTGAAGATGAACATTGCAGAGAATGAGGCATTGTGCTTGAAAGGTCTTTTCAGAGAATACCTTTCCACTCCACAATATGCTGCAGTTCTCTGATAATTTGCAGGATAACTTGGCAATTTGTGGCATTTCCTCATAAATATTTATTTTCCCAAGGCACACTGGTGTGAACAGGCTCCCAGGGCTGCTGCCAGGCTGGTCGCTGTGTGTCAGCTCTCACCGATACCCACTGGGCTCCTTCCCAACAGCTTTGCTCCACCAGAGGATGCTCCATCTGTAGCCACAGGGCTGGCAGCCCAGTAGCCAGGCCCCGGGGGGCTCCTCCTCTCCCTGGGAGCCCAGTCTCCTGAGAGTGCAACCAGTTCCCCCCGCTCTGCACCAGTTGTCTTTTCCTCTGTAAATATTAGACTGACATTTGTTTTCCTCTCCATTGCTGGCTCCAACACTTTTTCCTACAGTTTTCAGAATCTGTTATCATGAGGTTCAGAAACTTAATTTGCCGACTCCCCCAGCACCTTAGCGTGAATAGCAGATGAAACTAAATAATGTTTTCCACATATTCCCCTTTTCAAGTGCTACTCTAAGGATAACTTTAAAAATTCTTCAAATACATCTACTTTAAGATAGATCTTGAAGAGGTCACTGATATTTCATGACTTGTGAGTCAGCTTCAAGTTTAGTTTCTCCTGTTCCTCATTTCTACTGGATCTGCTTGGCTTTTCACAGTTATACAATCCCCATATATTAGTCCCTGCTTTTTAAAATATTTATTCTGTCTTCAGCATCTTATCCATCAATATTTTTAGATGGCACCTCCTTTCAGTGCCTTGGAAAACCTCAGGCCCCAGAGGACAGGTCCACCGGGTGGCTGGTGTGTCCCCAGGCGCTCTGCAGGCTGAGGGGAGGCCGTGGAGTCCCCAGGGGGGGCATCAGCAAGTCCTACTGTCACCCAAAGTTTTCACATAACTGTGTGCCCCAAAAAAACAAAGAAAAAATGCAGGGAAACGTGCAGTGCTTTTCGAAAGCCTGTGCTTGGATTTCCTTCCCATCTCCAGAACATTTTCCTTTAAGAAGCAATTGTTCAGCCAGTTTGAAAAATGTTGACTGTTATATGAAAGAAAGCCCAGCCGAGCACCCACCGCCAGGTGGGGCAGGGACCCTTCTCTGGAGGCCGACTCTTCGCTGCTCAAGGTGCCGTGTTGTCCTGCTCCTCGCAATGCATTCTATCTAATTTAAAAAAATAAAAAATAAAACAAAATTTAAAAAAGAGTTGAACTGAAACCACTCCTGGTGCTGGGAGGGGCTGTGGGGTGCCCCTCACCAAGGGCACAGTCCTGCCCCACTGGCTCTGCGGGGCAGCTTCTGGGGGGCACAGGGAGATTCCTCCTGCCACCCACCCACCTGCAGAGCAAGTGACAACTGCCCTGCCTGGATCTGCAGGATGGCCTGACACAACTTCAAGCTATTACTGAAATGAGCTTTTCTTTCTACTTATCTTTCCATTTCCATTTCTATTTATGTCTCATATTCTCTCTTTCCTGTGTAGATATTTTGGGATAAAAGTCATCCTTTGCTCAAATTTTTTCAGGGCTTCCATGCCTACAGTTTCCTCACCATGTCAAAATTATGCTGAAACCATAATATCAATATGAACAATTTCTACTAGAAACTTCCCTGCTCCTTCATGTAGAATGTTCTTGTGTGATCTGGTTACACCTTTGTCTGCATTTTCTTTTTCCATGGGAAGATTTAAGACACATTTTCCATTCAGAAGAACTGTAAGGATGTGTTTTATTATGGAAAACTGCATATTTTCACAGTTGCCTTCTTCACCTGCCTGTGTTCCACTGATTTCAAATATTTTCTCCAAATAAAATAATTCCCAGAGTTTCCCATGCAGAGTTTACCCAGAGTGATCACAACACGTTGGGGGATGCACCCGCTCAGGCTGATGGCTCTTGATGGCTGCTTGGAACATCCCTGATGGAACGGTTTCCATCAAATGCGGTGCTTTAATCAAAGCCAACAAGTACCTTTGCTGCCTGGGATGGCTCCTGGAATTTGTGAGCAATCATTACTCACAACAAAGGAAGATAATTGAGACACGTGGCTGATGTAAAGCAGAAAAGGATGTTTACAGAAGACTCAAACCCACTCCTGGAAAACTCATGCCACTTAATAGTATAAACCAAGGTATCGTCAGCGAGACGGCAGCCTCACTGGGCCATTGGTTTTGAGATGGAGAAGGCTCCTCAAAAAGAATTTCAGAGCCCCTGGGCAAGCGGACAGTTCATTTATTTTATTCAGTTTTCATTCTAATGTGAAATTACAACAAAGTCCAAAACCTTGAAAGTTTCAGCAAAATAAAACTGTTGTGTCTTGCAGCTCCGTGCAGTGCAGATGGACACACATGGAGAGCACCTTCCAGATCCTGAAGTTTCCCAGTTTCAGTCTCTCAGCCCAAACACCGGATTGATTTCAGGTCTCACATTCAGCGCTAAAATCTGAGGATTTTTCCCCAGCTTTTCCCTGCGTGCCAATGAACTGCCTCAAGGTCCCAGGTGCAGTGAGAGAAAACGACGACAGCTGATGTCAAACCCATGTCAAATCTTCTTGTGTCATTTTAAATAAAAGGCATCTGCCCCCTGGATGCTGCCCCCAAGGCCGGGGATATCGGCCACGAAAGCAAACCCCAGCCGTGATGCCAGCACATGGGGGTGCTGGACACAGAGAAGCAGGTTTTTGGGGTGGAATCCATGTCTTGGTGTCATCACGGGAAACACAACCATCAGCTTGTGTTTCTTCAGAATGTGGAAACAGGAAAATAAAATCTGGATGCTCCTTCATCCTCCAATTTACACATGATGAGTGAAAAAAGAAAGGAAGGCTGGAGCCTTCTGGAGTGTTAGCCAGACCGTGCTCACAGCAGATGTCTGGTTCATTTCATCACGTGCTCCGTGAATGAATCAAGGAAGCCAGAGCAGCAAAGTCCACCGACAGCAGGGAGAGACCACAGAGGCTGGGCAGGACAAGACTCCATAAAATTCATAATTTTATGAACAGGGCTGACAGCTCTGTATTTTAAAAAATGTGAAAAAAAAAAAAAAAAAGAAAAAAAAAGAAAAAAAAAGGAAAGACTCACTAGCCTGTAAATTCCCCAAAATAATTTTTTGAGCCATAGAGTAGTAGAATCATTTGGACTCGCAGAGCATCACAGGGCAATGCTGTCCAGGTCCCTCAGCCTGAACGTCCCTTGTGTCCCCAGCCTCACGCCGGGTCTGACGTTGGTTGGAGGTGGAACAGGGGCCGCCAGCGCGGGGTCGGGGTGCAGGAGAGGCAGAAGGGCTCCCCGGGAGGAGCAGCCCAAGGGAGCAGCACAGAGGGGCTGCAGAGCATCCCCCCAGCTGGGAGAGGGCAGCGGGAGGAAAAAGCAGCTTGTCCCAGACCATGGAGGAGAAATGGGAGAAACAGTCTACAGGGATGGGCCCTGCTCTGTGTGGAGGGGCCCAAAAAAATAGAAAGCATACTGATGCATTCACCAAAAAACACAAATCGTATCGGGTATATGCAAATTGTATAAATCATATACACACACAGCCCTGGCTGCCTGAGAGTAAGGCCCCTTTAATTGCTTAGATATTCCTGAAACAGATGTCTGAGATCCAGCATATGCCTTTCATATACATTGCTTGCCTCTATGGAAGTAAAAAAAATACATAAAATAAAAAAACAAAACAAAGCGTAAGGAGAAAGAACAAGCCAACAGTTTCTCTGAGGAAGGGTGCAGGCCATCATGCCACTGGAAGTACTGGCCATAAGGGTTACTGAAATAGATCTTCCACTTACCCAGTGTATAATGGGGAAATCTCAATTTTTGTGAGGCGGTGGCTGCAAGGCTGGCTGACTTCTCCAAAGCCTTTCTGAAAAACCAAAACACCCCCACGATCAAATCTGTGTGTTGCTGCCAAATTTTATGTGCATCTCCTCCTGAGAGCATCCTTTAAACCTCAGCTCAGTGGGAAGGGAAGAGAAAGGCACCACACTGACATCTAAAGACATCGATATAGGTACAGCACGGGGCGTGGGCTCCCCCATTGAGAGAAATCTGTGCATCAGCCCCTGCATCTAAAGCAAACCCCTTCCTGCTCTGCAGCAGTGGGCTATCCCCACAGTGGGCTATTCCATCAGAGCATTATCCCAGCAGTATGTTGTCCCAGCAGTGTGTTATCCCAGCTGTGGGCTATCCCAGCTGTGAGATACCCTGGCAATGGGCTATCCCAGCTGTGGGTTTTCCCAGCTGTGGGATACCCTGGCAATGGGCTATCCCAGCTGTGGGTTATCCCAACTGTGGGATACCCTGGCAATGGGCTATCCCAGCTGTGGGTTTTCCCAGCTGTGGGATACCCTGGCAATGGGCTATCCCAGCTGTGGGTTTTCCCAGCTGTGGGATACCCTGGCAATGGGCTATCCCAGCTGTGGGCTATCCCAGCAGAGCATTATCCCAGCAGTGTGTTATCCCAGCAGTGGGCTATCCCTGGCAGTTGCTGTGCCCTGCATCACCCCAGCACGTGCCCTGAAGCTGCTGGCATGAATCAGGGAGGGGGTCCCACCCCCGAGGCTTCCCCAGGCAGGGGCTCTGGTGCTGGGGCAGGGACAGGCACAGCAAAGCCTGGACTTGGCCACAGACCATATCCCTCAGGGGAGCCATCGCCCCGGGTACAGCTGTGATGCTCCTGGTGAGTGACCCAGCAGTCATGTACTTTAGTCACACTTTTCCAGGGGTCACGGGCTTCTGAAGCAGCAAGTCGCTCTGCAGTGTCTCACTGCGGTCATCGCCCAACAGCTTTTTATCTCCTGTGTTGAAAAAGAAAATGAATCAAACACTTGTTTTTTACCCATCCGATCTGACACTCTGCTCATCCACACATCCCCACCGTGACAGTCCCTACGGGTGCGAGGGGACAAGGGAGGTGGGCTCTGCTCTCCCCGGGGACACACACGCTCCCCAGGGTGCCCCAGAGCCCACGTCCAGAGCTGTCAGAGGGGCTCTGCCACTGCAATCCCCGTCCCCAAGGGCAGCCACCACTGCGGGGGGTCCCCGAGCTCCCCCAGGCAGGCAGACACTGGGAAGCTGCAGGAGGGACAGCTCTAAGGAGGAAGGGGCTTCAGCTGGCAAGCTTCTCCTGGGTCCCCAGCCAAAGCACAGGCGGAACCTGGCAGGGGAAAAATCTGCAGCCAGTGCAGCTCAGGTGCTCCCCATCTCTGCCCAAACCTGGTGGACACGCTCAAACCAGAAGGGACAAAAGAAGAAAAATAAAAAAAAAAGACCCGAATTTGCAAGAGTTTAGGAGAAACAACGCTAAAACCCCAAATACTTCAGGAACAACATCCTGCGGGAACTGCTGAGGCAGCCGGATCCTGCAGGAAGATTATTTGATGATAATGCCAGGAGGTCGGGAGCTTTAGCAGGATTCACAGCTCTGGCTGAGCACTGATAATTCCAGGAGCAAAGCTCACAATCTCGTCTCTTGTCCCACCGGGGAGGGAGGAGGCTGGGGGTGGGAGCGGGGACCGCAGGCACCGAACGGGCAGCGGCAGAGACAAGCGCCGGGCAAAGGGCTGCTGTCGGTGTTGGACCCCCCCATTTCCCTCACAGCCCCCATCTTCAGGGCAGGGGGGCGGGCTGCAGGAGGGATGTATGCAAAGTCAGCCCCCGCCTCTGGAGGTTTCAATATTGCAACTGGATTTAGTGTATTCTTATTAGCACTCTGGATTTTTAATTTTTGCATCTTACTTTGTTATATTCGGAATAGGATGTAGGATGTAAAACCAACATTGCAGCAGGTTTTTCCCATCTCAAGGAGGAAAACAGGGATGCCCAGCAGGCGCCAGAGGCAGGAGGACCCTGAGCCTGACGGGGAACTTTGCAGACAGAAGGGAGACCCCACAGACACCCCTCGCAGCTCCCACGGCCGGAGCAGCCAGCAGAGCCGTGTCACAGGAGGGATAAATTATAGTTATGGACCAATTCCACCTCAGTGCTCAGCCCCCACAACCAATAGTCATGTCAGCTCCCGTTTGAGGCAGAGCATCGTCCTTCCCTCACCCTCCTGCAGAGGAACCAGCCCAAAACACGCTTCCAAGCCGGCCGTTACCACCTCCCCAGTCCGATATCTAACCCCAGGGCTATTCCCCTGCACTCAGAAGCTCAGCCCTTGTCTTTCCAGCAGCTCCGAAGTTTGAAGAAGCCAGTGTCAAAAGCCTTTTGAACTGGTTTATGTCTTTGACCGGCAACTGTGTGTGTGTACAGACACACACATCATGGTTTGCTTAGCGGCCGCCATCACCCTCTAGCTCGGGTGTGGAAAACGCTGTTTTTAAAGCTTTATGGCTTAACTTCTGCAATTTGCCTGGGCGAGACCTGTCAGTGTGTTGCTATGGCCGGGAGCTGGGGATAGAGCTGGCACCCCGTCCCCGGAGCAGAGGGCAGGAGGGTGTGCTGGGCACCCCAGGGAGCACAGCACAGACACCTCTCCCCGTGCCACAGCACGGGTCCCCCCTCAGCACAGAGACACCGGGGGTGGCAGCGCCACAAGGAGCCACCGTCCCCATCACCGGCCGAGGACCAGGGCCCGGGCAGGGAACCCCACACCCTGCAGCATGAGCGAGGGGGGCTGGCCATGGAGCGCCGGGCATCGCCCCCACAGGGACTTTTCTGCTGCAGAAACTAAAGAAAAAGGAGCCCAGGTTTACAAGAATGAAAATGAGGGTCTGGGTTGAGCAGAAGGGAGGGACACTATTTCCCGTGTCACTCAAAGAGAAATAATCGGTGTGGGTCCAAATAACTAAATAAAATTGACCATTTTCCCCCCACACCCCGACTCTGGCATTAGATATGCAGCCTTTTAGCACCATATTGCTCATAAAACCATTGTAATAATTACTTCCAAGTTTGATCACACCCTCATCATCATTAATAACACCGTCCCTGTGCAAATATAGCAAATTTAAATAATGGAGATTATTTAAGCATATTACTTCCCAGGGTGAACATATTACTTCCAAGCTAAACTGTCACTTACCTATTGGTGTGTGTTTTCCTGGAAAAAAAAAAAAAAAGCCTGCACTGTTTTGTTTACAGAACATGAAAAGGAACTGTAACATGGAGAAAGAGAAAATGAACCATAAAGTGCTGTTTGCTTGGTCTGTACTTTTTTCCAACATTCAGGTAACCAACATTTCTTGCTGTTTGTTGTAGGCATTGCATTGCATCGTATTTGTCCTAAAGGGGCTTTCTGCCCCTACCCCTGCTCTGGAACAACTTTCCCTCCAGACATGGCTGTGCCATGGCTGTGGGAGCCCTTCTGAGACTCTCCAGACCCACAATAAGGCTGTGTCTATTTAAAGGAGGCCTCCCCTACACCCACATGAAAAACTCCCCGCCACGCTCATGTGTTTGGCTTTGTGTCTTTGTGTGAGCTGCAGTTTCAGGCTCCTGACAAAGAGTTTCTGGAAAGTGCCTTTATCTTTCCGTGGAGGTCCCAGCACAGCTCGTGTAAGACCCACTAAAGGCAAAATTGCACCGGAGGAGAAAACCCTCTGCAGAAATAACGACAACCTGTAAAAGTGAAGAATGAAGTGACAGAAGTAGCAGCAAAAATTTTATCACACCCAGCCAGTATGGGCCCAGGGAAATTTATAGAATAAGGTTAATAAAAACAGGATGGAAAATAAATAGCAGAAGGAGAGACAGGCACAAATCAGCATTTATTTATATATTTATGTTGAGTGCCTCATTCACACTGGCCTACCGAAGAGACATCCAAAGAAGTGCCGGCACCGCACCGTGCTCATCCCGGGAAACCCCTGTGGGATACGGCACAGCTGATGGGAGAGCATCATCTCTCCACATTTTATAGTCAAAATGGTGAAACTAACCCCATCCAAACACTCACATTTTCCAAGCGTTTGCAAATGCTATTCCTATCAAATATGATTGGTACCATTAATGGCTTTTGCTTGGCGGTTTCGGGTGACTAATGAGCTTGCTAACAATGTTCTCACACCATCCCTTTGCTCAGAATATGTATAAATGATCTGGTTGTAAAACCCACGGCAGTTAACACGAGTTCATGGTGATTGCTGCTTTCTCTAAATGCATCGTCAAGGTTCCTCAGGCTGCGTGCTTTCAAGGTTACCACAAATTAAAAGCTATTTTGGCTTACCCTTCAACAGCCCGACTACAATCATGCCATATGCAGTAAATCGACCCTTAAAGTGTATTTACACAGCAGAAAACGTGTGCACAAATGTTTCTCCCCACCAGTGCCCCAGCCTGGTGCTTGTCCCCCCGAGGTCTGTCTTGGCCAGCAGGTGCCTTCCAGACCCCAGGAGGGTGCACGGCAGCAGGGATGCCTAAAAACACGGGTGGAAGGAAGAGATTTCCAATCAGCCCCTTCAGAAACCGATTTCTGTTATCTAATAAGCCAAAGCCTCCAAGAACTGAAGGAGGAAATACATCCCACCCATGCCAAAATAAAAATAAAGACTACTCTCAAATGCTAGCCTCTCAGGTCAAAAAAAATCGCCCTTCAGGCAAAGTATTGTACAAGCTTGAAGCTTGCTACGGAGAAGGCATTAGTCCAAATTCTTTCTGCGTGCACCGGCTCCTGCCCCTTTTCCTTCTACTGCCTGTCATCATCTCATGCACTCACCAAGCTCAGCTAGAGAGGTCTTTGAGGTGCTTTCATGCCAAGCCTGCATGAGTTGGAGAAGGAGGAACCAAAGGCAAGCAGTGCATGAAAAGGTGTGAGGTCTCCCTCTGACTCCTCAGTTGGCCCTTAACCATGGAGGATGTCAGTAGAGGTGGGGCCAGCTCACCCCATCAGTCCAGCAGCAGCCGGTCCCCATGCCACCTCCAAGTTCCACTCCTGGGATGTCCCACGCCAGGTGATGAGGGGTTCAGGGGCCCTCACAGGGGTATTTAGTGCTGCTTTGGTCACCTGAGGATCTCTTTCCAGGTCTCCAGGTGCTGCTGGAGCAGGGGTTTACCTGCCAGCTCCCCGCAGTGGCTCAGACACCTGGGGATGGAGAAATGTCCCAGGAGGCCCATGTTTAGACAGGTGAGTCCCAGCCCAAGCACCAGCAGGGCCTCCTCTCAGGCTTGCTAAGATTTTTATCAGTGTTTTGCCCTTTCTCTGCTGTTACAGAAGTCAGAGAACTGCCCTCAGCATCGCTTTAGGAAACAAGTTTTCAGAAAAAGGGAAGCTTGGGGACCATTTATACAGCATATTTTAAAATTAAGCAGTGTCTTCTGCCATGAAAGAATCTCTTCTGCTCATTTTAAGTCTCATAACATGATCGATAGTCAAACAATTTTGCAGCTCCAGCTCTTGTGTATGTGTTAACTTGCAATTATGCTCACAGTGTGTAGGGGCACAGTACAGTATCGACAAGAGCTGAGATGTCTTTCTAACTCTGCTGAAATATTTGCCCCATTCTTGCTTGTTTCCTCTTCTTAACCTTGCTGAAATATACATTTCATCTTTGAAATGATGCAAATGTTACTAAAGAAGAGTCTGTTCGAGGCAGTGAAAAGCTTTTCTTTATTGAGTTGATGTAGAAAGCAACTAATTACACAATCAAATTCCTGCTCCTATAAGGTAGCCTCCAACCTCAGCACCTTCCAGCATCTCAGTAACGAATCTACATTAGACAACAGCATTTTCTTCAAACTCTCCTTCCTCTTCTAATTCTGCTTTTATTTATTTCTCTGCTCTGCTGAGCAGCCTTGAGCATCCTGAAAACCCCAACCAGCCTCCACTGCGCTGCCCTATTTCTGAACCTTGTTTTGGAAGTCGACTTTAATTATCCTGGCGCTGGTGTCCAAGGGCAGATGACAGCCTGCAGCTGGCCTGGCTGCGGTGGCCAGCATCACCCAGAGAGACACCACCGGGTGTTACTTGGCTGCACTATGGCATCACCATCCCTCTGAGCAGCTCTGGGCTGTGCTGATGGGCTGGACAAACCAGGCAGCTCCTCCTCCAGTGGGAGAGACCCGGGGTCTCTCCATTAGTTTTCATGGGCTTTGGGTCAGAGCTTTAGGCAGGAGCAGTTTAGCAGATGACCAATCATAAAAACACCTTCTGGTGACACCTCCAATATTCTCCACCATATGCAGAAAGACTTGGCTGCTGATGACAAACAGCAGCCACCCCTCGCTTGCATGAAGGCTCAGCACGGCCAGACACCCCATTGATGGGAAGGGTCTGCACTGGGAGGGAGCCTTTGGGGTTCATCCCCAAAACCTCCCCATGGTGACACCACCCACCTGGCAGCAGCTCAGCAGCTGGGTAAGGGCTCAGCTGCTGCCCCACACCCCATGTCTGTGCCTTTAGGTGGGAAATTACAGCTGCTGATGGACAAAGTGCCTAAAATGACAATACCATCTCTAAGGCAGCGGCTGCACTGGTGCTGCCAGAGGCAGGGACCCTGCCTGGGGTAACAACAGCCCCTTGTCTGGGGTAAGGACAGTCCCTGCCCAACCCCACGGGCACCAGAGCTGTCCCAGCACAGATTTTGGCAGAGCAGAGGCAGCGTCGCTGGCTGAGAGAGAACCCCAGGTCCCCTCTTTGCAGGGATCAGGAGATGTCAGTCTGGAGCCAAAACTCCAAAATTTCTCTTTCTTGTCCTCCTCTTCGTGCATGTATGTAATTGACTTTAATGAAGCTGGCATAGCTTCTAAACCATGAAACCTAAATGTCTCTGGGATCAAATGACAGCATCAGGAGAGAAATTACTGCAGCATAACTTATAAATATTACTACTTCACAAATGAATAAGTCCTGGATTGTTTTTCTTTTCCCTAGATCATTTTCTTAAACTTTCTGCCTGCTCAATCTTTTGCTTCTCCTTTGGTAAGACTTCACCAGCAACAGATAAATAGTACCCAAGAGAGAGCTGAAGTCAAAGTTTTAGAGGAAGTTGGGCTGCAGAAAATATAAATATTGTATTAGTCCATTTCAGTAAAAAGCCTCCCCGGCTGCTGGTACTGAGCCCTGTACAGATCTGCACCTTGTTACTGAGAACGGCAGTTGTTCACCAGGAACCCAGAGAGCGCCGCGCCGTGCTGAATCAGTCTGGGCTTTGCAAGCAAACGAACCTTATTTAATGTATTTAAACAAGAAAAACCAGAAACTGTTCTCCCAGTCCGTACAGATCTGCCCCTTGTTACTGAGAACAGCAGGACTCTCTCTGAGCTGCTCCTCCTCCTTCTCCCAGTGAGACACACAACCTTCACCAAAAACGTTGTTTCATTTAAATCATAGAATCACAGGATGGTTTGTGTCAGAAGGGATCTTCAAGCCCACCCAGTGCCACCCCCTGCCCTGGGCAGGGACACCTCCCACCAGCCCAGGTTGCTCCAAGCTCCCTCCAACCTGCCCTTGAACCCCTCCAGGGATGGGGC
>BJBW01002668.1:14605-54957 GCA_004320125.1 Scolopax mira | reverse complement strand
TCTTCCCCACATCTCAGCTCCATCTCCCCTCTTGCAGGGTCAAACCTTTCCCCCTCCTCCTGGGGCTCCCCTCCCTCATCCAGAGTCCCTCCCCAGCAATCCTGGAGCCCCTTGAGGGACTGGAAGGGACTGGAAGGTCTCCCTGGAGCCTTGTCTGCTCCAGGCTGAACCCCCTCAACTCTCCCAGCTCCCCCTCCCAGCAGAGGGGCTTCAACCCTGACAGCATTTCCAGGGCCCAGGAGCAGTTCCCAGAGTTACTGGCTACCCATAATAGCACTGAACCCAAACCAGTAACCCACCATACTGCAGAGCTGCTGCACAAGCAGATGCTAAACTGGACACATTTTCTTTCATTAACTACAGAACGGCTACTTTAATTGCCAGTACTGGGGTGCTGAGGACCAATTTTCAGCTCCTCTCTCTTTAATCCCATGCTCACAATTCTCCTTCCCCCCCCACAATGAGCTCCCAGAAACCTGATTAGTTCACGAATATCAAACGTTCCTGCAGGAGGAGCCTCAGCCATCAATTAGTGATTTCATTTCTTCCATTTCTATCGATCCCTTGCTGTAGCTCAAATCCCCCATTTCTGGCTCCGGCCAAACTCCCACTGACCCAGGGCTCGTCATCAGCGATTACCCAAAGTTCACAAACATTTCAGGCAGCAAAAACGGTGGATTTCAATTCACATCTCCTTTACATTACTAAAATGCTAAGCGATCCCACCAATTTCAGCCATTACCTTAGTTTACTTCCAGTGCAGCGGTGATCACCAGTCAGCCAGTAATTAATTTAGTCTAATTGCATGCTTGCTATGTGTGTGTGCACTTCTTTAAAAACCCAGATATTTATCTGTTTCTGCCAAAACACTGAAAATATTCAGTACAAGGTAGGCACTAAGAATGTTTCAAGCTGAACAGTTAAAATTTGTCAATTTGTCACAACCACGACAAATTCAAATAGAGGAGTTATAATTATTTGCTCAGTTCAGCTCTGGGAGTCATTACACGCGGCTACGGAACCGGATGCCAAAGGAAATTACTGTTTTGCTGTATTTTGGCCTTGCTCTGTGCAAAAAAAAAAAAGAGTCCTGAGAAGCTCTGGGTAGAGCATATTAATGAAGAGCAGCGCTTAATTTCACCAGGAGCACCAATTTGTGGCAGAGCCGGTGCAGCACAACCCAGGGACACTCCAGGAGGGCTTAGGTGGCTCTTTCCCCCAAGAAGAGGACACCTACTCGCACAGCTGTAAGCCTGAGGAACGCAAACAGCTGACGTATGGGTGTGATAGCTTTGCTTTGAGTCAATGTAAATAACTAAATAATTAATCATTTAAAATATTAATGCCGCTGCCTGATGGGTTTTCATGTCTGGGTATGGCTGCTTGTAGGACCAGCGGGTGTGCTCGAATACAAAGGGAAGGCTCAGCTCGTTGCTGGTTAGAAAGAGACAGTACTTGGAGGCAATTGCTCCAGGAAGAAGCCCTGGTTTTTGTTTCCCATCCTGCTTTATCTGCAAGATAATCCTGAAAAACTTCAGGAGGTTTTTCAGGAGGAGAAATCCAAAGTAAATTGCTGTTAATTGCATAATGACTACTTTATATTTTGTGTGAATATTCATTCTTCCTCTTGTTGTTTTCTTTTGCTCTTGAATGCCTTCACTTTCTCAGTAAATGAATGATTAATTGCATTAGGCAACTGCTGACCCTACCATAAGTGGTATTGAAATGCTGGCTTTATTAAACATGGTTTTAATGTTACCAGACTCACTTAGCAGCGTCTAGCGATGGATGATATCGCACGGAACAAGCAACGGCTCATTTATAATTGTTGACTCGGCCACTCTCCAGGCAAAATCCCTGAAGCAGCAGCTCCAAGGGGCTGGCCCCATCTCCATGTGCTCTCAGCTGGTGTGGACAGGACGGGGGCTGCAGGGAACCAAGGGGTTCTGGGGACCACCCGCCACACAGGACCACACGGACCACCCCCCAAAAGGTGAGCCCAGAGCTGTCACCAAGTTAAAAGCACCAACCAAGGGATCTGGGTTTAGTTATTGTTTATTTCTTGCCTTTGTTCAGCCTCTTGTCACTCTATGGCTGGCTCCACAGAGCTCTCCAAACCCAACAGCCAGTGGACGCTCTCCCGGATTCCATTGACCTCACCAGGACCCGAGAGTGCTCAGGGACATACTGGGGTGTTCCTCGAGTTCACACCAGCTGCCCAAGAGGGGCTTCTTGGACTGAACACCAAATACAGAGGTTGGACAGCACCATCTCTGACTTCCTGTCCCCTGAGAAGCCCCAGCGGTGTTTAAACCATCTGAAGAATTGACCATGATAGTTACATCAGCACTAGGGACTGCTTCTCAAGGACACACATCACCGTGTGATCTGCAAAGTGTCATCACAACCACAAGGCACATGACCATATATTAATGGTGTACTACTGCAGAGTATCAGACAGACAATTAATTGACCACAAAAGCCATTCAAAATGTACAAACACTGAGTAACTAAGCAACCATTAAAAAGGGCATCCGATATTTTTCATGCAGAATTCACTCAAACTCACCAAATCTCCCTGAAGTTTACTTACATTAAATTCCCTATAGAAGGATACAAGAGAACTTTGAACTTTAACTCTTCATGGAATGACAGCGTATCTCCATTGAAAGGAAGTACGACAGACACAGAAATGCTAAATGGATTCTTGTATCAGTGCTATCAGAGTGATTACCAAATAAATTTATAATTATGACACACTTAAAGTATTATGAGAAATAAAAGATCAAACACACCTCATTATCAGGGAATACGAGCTGAAATGATGGTCTGTATCAACATGCCATGCTGAGAAGATAAAGATCATGTTACCACTGAATTTTTCATATCCTCCAAAGGTCAAAATCACTTCACCATAAAATTTTCAGTGTCACAAAACTCATAAGTTGTAAATGTGTTTTTGTTCTAGTCTAGTCATGCACACAGATTATTGGAACCCTTAAATTGCTAGAACATCAAATAAAAAAATTCAGGATATGATAGTTGTCATCATGACATTAGAGTGAATATTTCTGAAAATCTAATCCATTGGAGATGGTCATAATTACTGTAAAATTGCTTCTGAAACTAATTTGTTCCTGCACACGCAAATGAAAGAGAATTACATTTCCCTTTTCTCTTTTTCTTTATTTTTTTCTGTACAAAGGGGATAAAAGACACCAGCCTCCTTTAAATATTAGGATTTCACTCAGGTTTTGACCCTCCTTTGAAATTTGCTAATCAAGGACCTTGTAAGGGAAGCAGGCTTTGTGCTCCAACTCTTCCCGAGCTGCAGCCAAGATGTTAATTTCAAGGGCAGGTTCAGAGCCTGCCAGCGTTCCCAGGGGGATCACAGGAAGGGAGCACACCCCATCACCCCTCCAAGATGTGGGGAGCAGCAAGGGGGTGCAGTCCTTTCGCCCCACGATCGGATGCTGGGAGAGGCCCCCTGCTGGGAACCCGGGGCTGATCCAGCGATGGTCTGCACTGGACCTCACAAATCCCATGTCCCTGAAGAGCTTTGTAAGGATAAGCTGAGGCTCTGCCCGGGGGCTCTGCTGCTCTGGCGCTTTGCAGGCAGCTCAGGCCTCGGGATGAGGCTCCCAGAGGAGAACTTTGGGGTACAAGCACAGAAAGATCCATTATTGCCTTTCGTTGCTCTTCCCTCACTGCATGTGTTGCCTGGACTGATGCCTTGTTGCTGTTGTGTGGTGGGTGGGGATGGCTTTTCTTCAGGTTCAAACTCATGGGACAAGTCAAGCCAAGCCATGTCTCGGCTCGGCAACGCAACAAGCTTGGAGTCACCCGCTGGGGGCTCTCAGTGCCAGCGCTGCTCGGCTGGGGCAGGGGGGCTTTGCTGTCTCCTGGAGCACCATCCCGTTCACCAGGCAGCACGGGATGGGATTTCTTCTTTTTGGAAACTTCATAGTTTCTGGTCTTCCTGCTGTTTTCCAAAGCTGGCATTTCTGACGCTTTGGAAGAGAAAATAAAACCACAAAACCTCCCCGCCCCCTCTTTCTGTAGGGTCTTCCTCAGGAGCTACCCCTCAATTAGCAAGTCTTTTTCGTTTTCTTGTGTGGTTTAGGTTCCCTTCGTGGGCCGTAGCTTTACCCCTATTTATGGTTATTTGCAACAAGAAGAAAATCATCTTCAGTCTCTAGGCCCAAGGTGTGATTTAGAAGTAACTATGAAGCATGTAATAAGTCACCCTATTAAGGAAAATGTAGGTTTTTTTCTCTCTCAGGGGTGTGGGTTTGTGTGTGCATATCTCAAATATTTATTCCATGTTTGTTTGATATACTCCTGACTTCCCAAATTGCAGATATGGGAGGCGATTCTATTGCAGTTTTGTTCTTTAATCATGACAAATTTTGCTTCTTTACTAAGAACAGTATCATTCCCTTGTAATTATTTCAATGTCTTCTTTCTCAGCTGCTGATAAATGAAACTTAATTGAATTTAATATTGTAAACCATAGGAGCAAGCCCATTAGCCAGCCTGAGCTACTGGCGCTGTAGTTGGTATAAATTAACTAACCAGACAAGTTTACAGTCAGGTGCTGACTCAGCAGACAGAGACTAAGATTTCCTCCCCAGCTTTTCCCAGCTTCAGACCCAGGGTACGAAGTCTCCAGCATTGGCAGATTATTTCTGGAATTAATGAAGCCCTGTCACTGCACACAAGAAAGAAATTTTTGGTGCTCCCTGTTAATGAGATATTTTGCTTCGTGTTGTCAAGTACGAAGGTGCCGAGAAGGTTACTGTGGACTAATGAATAGGTAATGAAGCAAAAGGGATGAATTTGGATTTTCTCCAATTGCTGGGACTCAAAAGCCTCTGCTTGGGGTGCGCGGTGCCTTCGTGTGGGAGAGCAGGGTGTCAAGAAGGGGAGAGAAGGGGGACCTGCTTCCAGGGTTTCCCCACAGCGCCTGTAGCTGATAATACTTCGTTGCCTCCGCTAAGAAAGCGGTTACCATACGCAGAAACTCTGCAAGGGGTTTTTTCAGACTGGAAGTATCTCTTGGAACATTATCTTAAAAGGAATCAGCTCATGCTTGAAAGCAAGGCTTTTGATTCCTTCCCTTACCCGTGGGCTGAGCATGGTTTGCACCTGACGGGGATCTTCGTAGTAAAATCCCCCAGAAAGAACCCAGTTTCCTGCAAGTCATGCTCGGTCTCGACGAGAATAGCATCTGGGCAGTGTGTTTGGATTGGAAATCTCGAGGGTGAAAAAAGGGCATTAAAATACTGAGCTGAAGTGTGTTTAGTCTTCCAGCATAAATTACACAGTTGCTTAATATTATTCACTAGTGTAAAAAATGTGCTTATAACATTCAGGCAAATATAGCAAACATCCAAATGCACATATTTGATAGATCTCTGAAAGAAAACAAGGTATGTACTGGTATCCATGACAACAAAGACATGAAGATCCATGGGTATGTGAGCAAGACACTGTTTAGCATTATGTAAATTTTAAAAAAAAAAACAAGTACCGTGAAGGGTGGAGTTTTTCAAGCATGCATATTAAGTTTATTACCTATCCCCAGTTTTGATGTTTGGTGGCCACAATGCCAGGAGTTTATGAGGAAGTAGGAGCTGTCCCAGGCAGCTGGAAGACAGCACAAGTTGGCAACTTGCACTGAGCCATGGGGATGCCAGCGGGGGTCTGTATCCCGTACCAAGCCATGGGGATGCCAGCACAGGTCTGCATCTCCCACATCCCCCCCACTGAGCTCTGGGGATGCCTGGGGGGGGTCTACATCCTGCACTGAGGTGTAAGGGATGCAGGTGGGGCTTCTCCATCACCCAGCCCTGCAGAGGCAGTGGTCACTCCCAAGACCAGCCACATTTTAGGTGGAAGAGGCAGCAGCAGACCCTGGGTGAGCTGGGGGAGGCTTCAAGGGGCAGCTCTAGGCTCAAGAGGTGATTTTCACGGCAGGGACAAGCCCCTCTGATGTACTAAGAATGGAATGGTGCCAGGGGAAAATCAAAGGTGCTCCTCTGTCCTGTTCTCCAGCCTCATTTCAAGTGCCTCTTTTGATCTGTGGACAGCTGCCACAGAAAGCAGCACTGGTTCAGAGCTGCCTTAAGATGATATTGAAGTAAAAATAAACTTGAAAATTCAGGGGAGGCCACCATGAAACACCCAGCTCTGGCAGCACTGGGGAAAGGAATGGGGTTACCTGTGAAATCAGTGTCAGCCGGTCCTGTGAGCGAGGGCTGGGCTCTTCTTGGATGGCTCTCACCAAACTCAGCTCCTTTCTGTCCTGTCAGAGCTTGCCAACAAACCAGACAAGTTTGTCACCTCCGGATTAAGCAGCCACAGCAGCCCCCACCAGCCCTTCCATTTTAGGTCCCATAAGCCAGAAAACTCACATGGAGCTTTGTCTGCAGGAACCAGAGAGAAAGAACAAAGACTGCTGAGATACAGCCCCATGTTGCTGCCCTTGGGTTCCCACCATGGTCCCACCGAGCTGTTCCCACTGCTAATCTGCTCTTAGCCACAAGCACCAAGGGACCTCTTCAGGCATGATGGTGACCATAAAAACCTGTGCATGCCATGGGAAGTTATCAGTTCTCCTCTGAAGTCTCCTCTTTCAAACAGGGGCTTTCAAGAAAACCACAAATGTTTTTCTTTGCCTGTCACTGGAGGGGATGAGGGATGCTGGCCCAGCGGAGCACTGGCTAAGGGACAGTCACCATGTTCTGACGCAGGGAAACAAAAAGGAGTTACCAGAAAGGTGGCCTTGCTGTGAAGATGTAGATGGCATCTGGCAAGTGGCGCCCCGTTCACTGTCAGGGACATAAAAAGATCTGAGACACTCCTTCCAAAGCATGTCTGGGCCCTGAGAGGGAAAACTGAGTTGAGGTTGTTCCCTCTTCCACAGGTACAAGCCTGGTGGATACAGAAGAGTCACTTTTGGTATAAATCCAGCCTCGTTATGCCTGGTCCTGTCCTACCCGATCTGCCAGGACAACATCTGATATAACTGCTGGAGAAAAAGAAAATTCAGGTCTCTTTCAACAATTTCAACAGGGACAATGCAAATGTGTGCAGATGGGAACGACAGGAGAAACACCAGCTTCTGCCCGTGGAGCCCCAAGCACAGCAGCACATCTCACCCAGCATCCCGACGCGTCCCCGAATGTCACCGTGGTCATGGTGGTGTCTCACACACCAAAGGGACCAGGCAGAGCTGTCAGTACAGCTCTGGGGCTCTCCTGGTCACCTGCCCCTCCACGGGTGGGTGTTTCTGGACATGCTTGGAAACATGAAGTCCCGCTCACCTCTGCTTTCAGAGTCCAGTGCTGAGGAGAGACTGAAGGTCAGGATTAGCCAAAAGCTTGGACATGCTCTACATCAGCATGAAAAGCCCCAGTAGGCAGAATACGTGCCATCTGCTATTCGCACGGGAAACTTCACATACTGTAGTTTATTTTTAGGGTAAATAGTTCATTCTATTCTATTGCCTCAATTTCATAACTCTTTATTTCTGACATAACAAATTCTCAAGAGCAAAAGTGAGTAGAAAATTAATAACTTTGGGACATAAATTATGATGTCCTTTGAAATGAGGGTCACTGGAAAATGCATGAGCCCAGTTTCTCTCTGAAAGGTTTTTTAGGGTTTGGTGGTTGGTTGGTTTTTTTTTCCCCCACAAATAGCTTTTTTATTTCCTGAGCAAAAGGCTGTGTGAACCCAGAGCGCCTGTTGAAAAATCTGTTGTTATGTTTATGAACTGTGGAACTGGCCAGCTTTTGTGACGTGAGTAGCAATTTAGCAGAGGAACAAAAACAAAACAATTTGTGCCAGGGTGAGAACCATGTACGCAAAATGTCAGCACAGGGCAAATTTTGCAGATAAAATACAGTAATTATAACTCCTGAGAGCCAGCTCATAACGGAATCATTGGCCCAACCTTAACTGCAGTGTTGGGAACAAGGTGCCAGAAGGTGTTTCCAAGGATGAACTTGCCAGCTCTCTGGCATCCAAGAGAAGGGGGCACTGATGCTCGCCACCCATCACTATCTGTCGGGTGGAAGAGCTGGCTCTTGGTGGTGGGGACCATGAGCACCCACCACCCATCAGTAGCTGTCGGGTGCAAGAGCTGGTTCTTGGTGGTGGGGACCATGAGGGCACTGATGCCCGCCACCCATCAGTCGCTGTTGGGTGGAAGACCCAGCTCTCAGTCGTGGGGACCGCACTCCCCATGGGCACAGCTGGGACCCCCACATCCTCCTGGGAACAGAGCAACCCGTGAGGCTGGTTCTCCTGTGGGGAAGGGGGAGGCAGAGACGTGGCTGGTTGCTCAGGCCCAGGGCAGGGTCAGGAGCTCCTTCTCCTGCTCCTCACCAGAGTTTTTGTGTCCTCGTGCTGCAGGTTTGGCCGGTTTTCACCCTCCTGCCCTGCCCACACCAACCCCCTGCCCCTTTCTGTCCAGGGGGGGCTGGAAATGTTCAGCGTGGCATAAATTAATTTTGCCTGTGGTCTTAAAGTGTATTACCGAGATGATTATGTTCCTGTGCTAAAGTGTATGCACCTTAATAAAAATCCAGCTAAACTACATATGGAAAAGGTAACACGGAGGATTTATCTTTTTTTCTACATTCTTTTATAGCCTCCATTTGCTTTTGTTCTTTTTTTTATCCTTTTTGCTTTTATGTTTGCAAGTGATAAATTTTCCCATGTTTTACATTTTATATGTAGTTTATCTCTTTATTTTGTACTCATTTTGCATTGAAAATGGAATGAGTCTTTAGAATAATACAGCTGATATTGAATTTTTTAAATTGCTATTGGGTATATACTGCATAAGGTGGTTATCTGATCTCTAACTTAATCATGTGAAAATATTGCTATGGGGAAAGCTGGCGTGGTAACAATGAGACCCCTATGCTTTCATAAAATTTATTTAACTATAAACCCATTATAAAGCATTAATATAGAATTCTCTTACTTTCTGTCACATTCAGGTCAGATTTATTGTATACCATTGCTGAATTCTCTCCAAAAATTAATCCGTGAACGCACATTCTCTATGCAGGATGCTATTTAAGCTTATCAAGATTTACCGCTGCACTCAGGATTTCCTCGCTACCAAAGTCAGTAAAAATAAACAAAACAGTGGGTTTGTTGCAGTTCAGAAGTTCATCTCACTCACATCCACCATAGCTGTAAAAGAAGCACAGCATTTTTTCCCAATAATCATCTATCGCCTGGATGCTGTTCGTGTTGGTTTCATGCTTTGTATAAATACCTGTGAGGTGGTGTTTCGTGCAGGGCTGTGCTGTGAGCGGGACCCCGAGCTGTACCCCGAGCTGTACTCAGGCTGACCTGGCACCACGAGCACCCCTCCCCTTGATGCAAATCCTCCCTTCCACGTCAGATCAGTTGTCACATGGAAAATGGGACCACACATAGAATCATATAATCTGGTTAGAAGGGGCCTTTAAGATCATTGAGTCTAACCATCAACCTAACTCTGATAGAATCCATCACTAAACCGTGTCTCTAAGCACTATGTCACCCCATCTTTTGAATCCCTCCAGGGATGGTGCCTCAACCACTTCCCTGGGCAGCCCATTCCAAGGTTTAGTAACCATTTCCATGTAAAAATTGTTCCTAATCTCCAATATGAACCTCCCCTGGTGCAATTTGAAGCCATTTCCTCTTGTCCCGTCACCTGTGACTTGGGACAAGGTCTCCCCTCAACCTCCAGGCTGAACACCCCCAGCTCTCTCTGCTGCTCCTCACAAGACTTGTGCTCCAGACCCCTCACCGGCTACATTGCCCTTCTCTGGACACACTCCAGTCCCTCAAGGTCTTTTTTGTGGTGAGGGTCCCAAAACTGGACACAATACTCTGCTAAATGCTCTTCCAGCAGCAGCTCCCCTTGCTGCCACAACCACCAAATCCCTTCTTGGGGCCGAGTGTGAAACCCAAGGGCTGGGCATTGACTGCAATGAGGGAAATACAGAGACTCTACTGGCATCCAGGCGTCCCTCTGTGCTCTCATCAGGGCCACCGGGCACCAAAACCCCTGGGATGGACTCATCATCCCCAAAGTCATGCTGCCCCAGAGCTGATCCTGATGATGGCTTCCCAATGGATGTGTTTCTGCTTTTCTCTGGGCTGGATCTACCTGCCCGGTGTCCAGCTTGCAGGAGGTTCTGCTACAGACAGGTCACATTGTCTGGATGCACAAATCCACGTGCTTATGGACACAAGGGAAAGGAGAGGGTTTGGAAATACCTGTCCCTTTTGAGATATTTTTATGTTGATTTCTCTTCTCACTCTGCTCAGTGTGAGATATTTTACCCTGAGGATGCTATATATGAAGTTTGAGAAGTGCATTTAAATAATGTGAATCTATAAAGTGCATTTTCTCATTCCTAACTTACCCTAAAATGAGTTTTGGAGGTATTTATGTCAGGCGACAGAAGCAAGAGGGGAATCTTTATTTCCCGTGTAACCTAATCATTCTGTTTTCCAAGAGTTTATGTCTATAGGACCACCAGAATTTACATGCTGTATGGGCAAATCCTATGCCTCTGCTCCAGCGCCCGTTTCCTCAAGTCTCCAACACCGGAGGTTTCACAGGGAACATGATAAATCCCTGCAGACCGTAGTTACAAATACAGGACACTCAAGAAAGCTCCTGTCATGCAACGTCAAATTGTGCTCTGAGGCTCATAGATAATAATATTAAATATTATTAAAAATTTTATGTATTTTCCACATGTGAAAATTCTTACTATTTCTTATGAGCACTGGATACTGATAATGACTCAAATGACAGCTTTCAGCAGGAGATTTGATAGATATTCATTCTTGATGTAAAGTAAGAGCAGTTGCCACCTCTTTTATGAGACATAAGCTCCTCTGGGCCTTTGCATTTATTATCTGCCAAAAGAAAAGGTGAATACTTTCCTACCTTTTGGTTTCGGGGGTCACTCCCATCACCAGCACAAGTTGTATATACTGAAACCAAAGTCAACCACAGCATAAATCAACGGATGGATCAGATCCATTACCTTCTTTATGTGTCAAGGGGAAGTAGGTATCATGTTTGATTTTTCAGGCACTTACTTGCCTTTGATTTCAAAGGCGTTTCTCTGATGTAAAATCAAAGTACCAGAGCAAGAATTACTGTATCTGAACATCACATTACATTCCATACACTGGTGTGGGGGTACAGCTGTTTCAGCAGAAAGTAAAGGGTTAAGAAGAGAAGATGCTGAAGAAAGTGAGGTGAATACTTGCAGAAATAAAAAGCAGAAGACTTTGAAGGTTAACTTTCCTTTGAGTGTAATTTTGATTCCACTATGGAAACGGTTAATATAAAGCATTTCATATTTGTTTTTCCAGGATTTTTTTCTTGGGTACATTGCATATTCCCACTGGAGAGAAGCAATACCATGCCATGGGTGAAGGCACGGCACAGAGACGTGCTCACTCACGTCTTGGCAGCTGTGGTGGACACTAGGATTTTCTGCATCTCATTTCCCCCTGTGAGGTGGGGTGAGATCACTGAAGTTTCCTCCTGAATTCCTAGCTGGATGTGAACTGATCTGAGTGAGTGATACTGGTGATAGCCAGCAGAGCAGCTGTCCTTCGGAATGGCTTATGTCTAAGTCCTGCATATTCAGCTGCACCCAAGGAGACCCTGCTGTCCCTCACCACCGTGAGGTGGGGATTTGGTCCTTGACATCAGTTCTGATTTGGTTGTTCCCAGCTGAGCCCAAAGGATCACCAAGCCCTTTTTGAGAGGGGAGCAGTGGTGTGAAATCCCAAACCCCATGATGGGAATCTCACCTCAGAGCTGCAGGAAAGGCTGCCCAACGCCTGGCATGCCTGACCTTTAAGGTAATGCATATTTTGACTGATTCTCCAATTTAGCTCATCTCCAGGGTTTACTGGGATTTCAAGCAGAAGTAACCACCAAATCAAATTATAGGACATACAGGGGAGGGGAGTTTTAGTGTCACCCACCAGAAGAAACACAGTTCCTTGAAATCATAGAATCACATAATGGTTTGGATTGGAAAGGACCTTCAGAGACCATCCACTCCAGCCCCCTGCAACAAGCAGGGACATCTTCATAGAACCATAGAATCATGTCAGTTGGAAAAGACCCAGCCATCTACCCTACTCTACAAAGTTCTTCCCTACACCATATCCCCCAACACCACATCTAAAAACCCAACTACCTCCCTGAGCAGCCTATCCCAATGCCCGACCACTCTTTCTATGAAAAATCCTTTCCTAATGTTCAGTCTAAACCTATTATGTGAGAGCTTGAAGCCATTCAATGGAGCCCCATCCAAACTGGCTGGTGGGGTCAGACCTGGAGTGCTAGGTCCAGTTCCCAGAGGGACATCCCAGAACTGGCACATCAGGAGGGATGTGCTCAAAGCCTGGGATCAGATATTTCCCAAGTAAATCACACAAGACCAGAATTATGTTTTTGTATGTCAATGAATCAAGTGAGACGCAAATTGAAACATAAGACTTTTCTCTGTAATGTACAATAAAAATTCAATGCTTAGCAGTTGATACAAAGCATATAAATATGTTTTCAAATAAGTACAACAGCTATGAAATCAGGAATCAGAAAGTCATAATGCATTTCAGCACAATACTGATGAACTCATTTTTCTAGCACATGTGAAATAACTAGCTCATTTTAATTCTTTATAAATAACAGATAACAGCTTGAGAGGCATGCTCCATGCAATTCATTTTTATAACTCTGTCTCCTCCACACTTGATGCTCCCATGGCACTGGGGTCGGGAGGAGAGGGTGTATTATGCATTCTTGTTTGCTTTCCTCCTCTTTGCTGCTTTATAATGTGGATATCACTTAAAAAAAACAACACAACCAACAACAAAAAGCAGCAATTTAGTGCCTCAGAGCAGCAGTTGACTGATGTGGCCAGAGATCATGTCATCAGTAACTTTTTTGCAATTTATTTCATTTATCCATGCTTCGTACCTCTGATACTGCTTTCTAATCATCACTCCCACCAGGCATTGTTTTCCTATTGAGGCAGCAACTAAATGAGCTGAGAATTAGATCTATATTACATCAGCAGTGGGCACTGCAGATATTACCGACACATTAAAAGAGAAATTCAAATGAAGCAAACAAGAGCATGTTCTTTCCTATTCCAGCAACCGATCCTGACTCCACCGGTTAGTGGCTGAACACTGCTCTGGAGAAAGAGATGAGTTTTGTCACAAACAAGCTATTATATGAGATCATTAGCTGAAATAAGATTACCTCTACTCTATAATTTTATTTTTCTTTGTTCTTAGAAGATTGACTGGGCTGGAAAAGGATGAGTACTTTGTCGTGGCGGCACTTTAAGGCTCTAAAATGTAGAAGTTTTGGTTGCCAAGGGATTATACTTCTGCATATAAGGAAGGCCAGCAAAATAAGCACCAGGCTGTTGCTGATGGAGGCAGTCAGTGTTTTTCTTGGGGACACAGCGGTGTGCCTGCCCCCATCCATCCCACAGGTCCCACCACGGTAACGTGGGAACAAGCCATTCCTCTCCCCCCTCCGGAAAGGCAGGCTATCAGAGGGTGCAGCCCCTGATGAGGGGCTATCAGAGGGTGCAGCCCATCAGCAGCCACTGCTGTGCTTTTGCCTGTCCTTCAGTGCAAGGGAAAAAGCCTGTTCTGCACCTCCTGAATCTGGCGGCTCTTCCAGTGGGATCCCTGAGACACCAAACGTGGGCCTGGGGAGGCCCAAGGGAGGTGTTTGCCCGGGCTCTGTAGGGTCACTGCTTTTTTAAGCTTGAAAAAAAAAATAATCTAGCTTTCCCTTTTTTCTCAGTCTTCAGCTGGAGGGGAAATTCATCATGAGTGTGCCCCACAACAGCAAACTCAATGCAGAGTGAGAGAGACCCCATGGAGACGAGGGTGATGTGTACCCTAAAAAAGGAGACGGTGCGGGGGGGTTCTGTGTAGCTGCCAGAAGGATAATGGGATAATGAGTGATGAATTTAATATGTAACGAATACATATTAAAAAACTGAGTGAAATGGCAAATGTAAGCCCCGTGAGAGTCTCCTTTTTCACACCTGGATGTTGTTTGCTCTGCACAAAGGCCACCTGGTATCACAGAGTCACAGAGTCACAGAGTCACCTAGGTTGGAAGGGACCTTTTAAGATCATCTAGTCCAACCATTGAAAAAAACAAATATAACAACAAACACACACACACCCCCCCAAACAACAACAAAAAAGCACCACACAAACCACACACCACACCCAAAACACCACCAACCCAACACTAATCTCATCTCCAGGGACTGACCCCCGTCCCTGTCTCAGGGCAGAGAGCAGTGGGGTGGGCTCTGCAGTGCCTGGGCTTCACCCCCCCCACCCCAGGGATGGCTGCTCGTCCCCGTTCCCCGCAGCTAGTGCAAAAATACCAGGCACCCTCCAGATTCGCCTCGCCGACCAAGCAGGATTTACAGTGCAACCCACAGGCAGTAAAATAAAGGAGCAGGTGAGAGCAGGGCCCTGAGCAGCACTGCATTTGTCAGGTGTAAATAAAATGGCTGAAAATACGGTTAATGTTTAAAAGTTAAGAAAAAATGCAATTGAAGCCTGAACAACTTTGCCTGTCTCGCCACTATTCAGGAGGAAACGTGAATGTCCTGGTGGTGCCGTAGTCACTCTCTCGGCAGATTTGGGGCGGTTACACGTTTTAAGAATTCCATTTAGTCATTTGCCGATGACTGCTCAACCAAAGCTGACTCCAAAATAGCCCATGATAAAGCTGAGCGGGTATTCAGCTCCCGCAATATCAGTTCAATCTAAAAATGCTTTCCGTGGTAAAGATAGTTCGTACCCATGACTTTCCTCCCATGCTTACACACCAACATTGCACAGTAGCCCCTGGTGAGCAGCAGAAGAACAGCCCCCCCTTTCCTCTGCACTTCACCACCCCAGTGTTTACAGTGGTTTTTTGCAACCCCATCTGCAGCTTATTGCGTGCCTTCAAGTCACTTCAATAAAGTAGATAATGCTTTACCTCGCCATGTACAACTCAGGCTTCTCTCTGCTCACTGAAAAGGCGTTGATTTTGTGTGGTGCTTCCATCCACATCTCATCCCAAAAACTCACTGCTGGAGGTCTGGCCATGGGGAACACTCTGGGACACTCCTCTGGCCACTGTCCCTTCTGCTCCTGCTCCCCACACGAGTTTGCACCCCTTGGGGTCTCTGCCCGGGAAGATGAGATGACAGTGATCGATGTGTACCTCTATCAAGGGAAACATATGACAAAACCTGTGCCCTGGTGGGCAGCCATCCTCATTATATCCATCAGTATTTTGACATCAAGGCATATATTTAGGGAGGTTTAGATTAGACACCAGAAAGAAGTTCTTTGGTGTGAGGGTGGTGAGAGCCTGGCCCAGGTTGCCCCGAGAAACTGTGGCTGCCCGATCCCTGGAGGGGTTCAAGGGCAGGTTGGAGGGGGCTTGGAGCAACCTGGGCCAGTGGGACTTGGAACTCGGTGATCTTTAAGGTCCCTTCCAAGCCAAACCATTCTATGATATTGTCCCTGGTGCAGAGGTCTCCAATGGCAGCACGTGTGCCCCCACTGCAGAGACAAAGCCTCACGTTTGTTGCCTCTTTGAGAGCAGGTACCTGACGTGTGTGTATTTTAACAGGGGAGTTTGTGGCAGATGGCACCATCCCAGCTGGTGGTGGTGAGAGGGGGCTGCTGCTCACC
The DNA here is from genome assembly GCA_004320125.1 of Scolopax mira. Lineage (NCBI taxonomy): Eukaryota > Metazoa > Chordata > Aves > Charadriiformes > Scolopacidae > Scolopax > Scolopax mira. The sequence continues at coordinate 39,165 of BJBW01002668.1, read as the reverse complement.
ACCCCGACACCAGAAACGCTCTCTGTGCCCCAAAATACAGGCTGGGTTTCAAGGTAATGCTAAAAATAGTGGCACATTGCAGCCTTTGCCTTGTAGGCATTTTGTTGAGTCATGGGGTGATGCTTGCCCTCCCCCTCCTCCCACACCCCATGTGTTACCTATTCAAAGATTTTGATACAATTTGAATATCCCTTAAATGTGTTCAAATCCAGCAATTAAAAGCTGAGGGAAAAAAAAAAAAGCCAACAAACTGCTCAGGATAATGTTGGCCATCATACTTCTGTTTCAGGAGTTTCAGTCCTTCCATCAGAGCAGAAATAATATCGCCTGACTAACTGCTGGCTGAAATATTGGAGAGCAGCTGATTCCCAGCTGACCCAGCCTGTAAATATTAGATAATTTAGTGCATGCTGTCTGTGTACTTTTCAGCACAGTTTAGTCCATTCCATGTTTTCTCCTTCCTCTTTTCCCGTTACGTTCCCCTCTCTCTCTGGGTTCTCCCCGTCCTCTGACTCTCCCTGCCCCAGAGTGGGGGTCACCCAGGACCCCCTGCCCTGCAGACCCTCAGCCCTGCCCATCACAGCCCTGATTCCTTTCCTCTCTCACCCCACAGCTGATTTCCCCAACCTTCCACGCATGAGTTTCTGCCTTGCGGATTGCTCCTGGTCCACTCCAAGGGGTGGTCTCCCGTTTGCAGTGAACAAGAAGGCGAGGGCTAAGGGGACATGGCACGCTGCTGGGGTCTGTTCCCTGGGGACAAGCAGGGCCCCCATGGCCTGAGGAGCCACCTCCTGCCACCCTCCCCTCCCCTTCAGCACTCGTGATGGTTCTCTTCATCTCGCCGTTGCCAGCTGAACACATGCCCACGTTCCATTACTATCATTCCGGAAATGTGTAGAGGCTGCAAATGTGTAGAGGCTGCAAATGTGTAGAGGCTGCAAACCAAAATCTCTGCAAATATTTGCTTTAATGTTTAATGAATTTGCTTCAGCTGTGTTTATCCTGCTTTTGTACTCACTTTCTCCAAACACTCACGCATGAAAGCCTTGCAAATATGGTTCAAGGCTGAAGCAGTACTCAAAACAAGGATTTTCTCCCCAGTTTCATGCGCAGTGCTCCCCTGCAAAGCCAATCCCTCCAGCCACAAAAGGTTTGGTATTTGGATGCTGGAGGAGCAACCATTCCTGCAGGGGAGGCAGGGAAATTGAAAACATCCCATTCTGGGTTTTCTGGTAGTTAGCAAAGTGGAGCGCTTCGGTGTGCACCCTTCCACACCGTGAGGAGCTGGGCCATGGCGTGGCTGGCACTCACGGTACCACTCATTGTGTCACTCACAGCATCACTCATGGCATTGCTCAGGGCATCACTCATTGTGTCACTCACAGCATCACTCATTGCCTTCTCATGGCATCACTCAGCACCAGTCCCAGCAGCACTCACGATGTCAAGCATAACGTCACTCACAGCATCACTCATGGCATCTCTGGTGGCATCCTCCCTTTAAGTATCTGTAAGCATTGATCAGATCCTGCCTCAGTCTTCCCAGTCCCTCAGCCCTTCCTCATAGGAGAGATGCTCCAGGTGCTTAATCATCTTTGTGGCCATTTGTTGTCCCCTCTCCAGCAGTTCCCTGTGCTTCTAGAACTGGGGAGCCCAGAACTGGATTCAGTGCTCCAGATGGGGCCTCCCCAGGGCAGAGCAGGGGGGCAGGATGACCTCCCTCCCCCTGCTGGCCACGCTCTTCTTGATGCACCCCATTGTACTTCCCATCAAAGCTGGGCAGAAGATCCACAGGGTCTCACAGCCCACCTCTCCCTGCGGGGCTGGTGGTAATCAGTGTCTGCAGAGGGCGTAGGAAGAGGCAAACTCCTCCATGTGGCTGGCATCTCCCACCACGCAGAGCCTGGTGGCCACGGGAGACATCAACTCCCCTTGGCTGCGCTGTTCCCCTCGTTTGTACTCGTCATGAGGGGTCACAGCATCTTCCCCACACAGACTGACCCACGAGGGCACTTAATTACATAGATAACATAGTTTGTGTCACAACTAATCAGACTTCATGGTGCAGAAGGATCTCTTCTGAAGTGAGAGGTTAAACACATCCTTTTTTTGTGAATGACAATATGTGCAGTCGCTGAGAGCAAAATTGTCTGAAGTGGGTGTTATGCCCACTCCAGAAATCTTTTCTTAAAGGAGAGAATGAAATCGAACCACTGACATTCTCAGCTCTAGAAATGCAAAAAGAAACCCGCATATTTTTTGAGTGGATTTGCGCATTAGGAAAAAACAGAATTCATTGAACTTCAGTATATTTGAGAGTGATTAAAATCCATACCTCATCCCAAAAGGGAGTCGGCTGGTTTTTGTGGCAAGAGGCTGTTGTAATTCCATTGTTGTGCTGCTGAGAACGGCGGTGGCACATTGTGCATTACTTTTATTGACACTGACTTCCACCTCACCCCACCATAATCAATGTTCAAATTCAAATCAATAGGACTATTTCTGTGCCTTAAGTCGGGTTCATGCGTGAAGGTCACCCATGAAGCAGGGTCCAACAGCATAACCATAAAGCTGCAAAAATAAAATAAATGTTAAAACATAGCCATCTGACCCAGACTTTTTAAGGCAAGCAATCCCCATCCCCTATAAATAAGGTGAAAGCAAAAATGAAGTCTCTCCACAATGGGTTGTTTGTTCCCGTTTATTGTCCAGCTGGGTCAGGATAAAATAATTGCTGGTTCCTGCAGCCCCGAGGAACACGTGCAGGGCCCTCCCCCTCCGCAGCTCCTGCTCCTGCCCTTGCTTCCTCTTAGATCCCATGCTAAAGAGTTTGATCCATGCTTTCCTGGGGTGTTTATACATCATTTCCTTTAATAGAGGAAATAAAATGTGAGTGGGTAGTGTGTCTTAAGACGGATTCATTGCCAAGTTAACATTAGATGTTATTTTAAAAACTCATAAAATTGACAAGAGGCACGGATTGATAAGTTGTAATAAAGAAATTCTGTTTGCTCTGAACACCAGTCAGAAATAATGGTTATGTCTCCAGACATAGCAGAGCAAAATGTTTCTGGTCTATTCTGTTATTTGTATAAAGAGAGAGCGTGGGGGAGCAGCACACACGGCGAGGACGGGAGCCTGAGGCCTGAGGAGCCCACACAGAGGAGGTCTGGCTTGTCTCTGCTGCGTGGGGATGGCAGGAGTGAAAAAATATGGGGAAAACAGCGGAAAAGGTAAAAACTCTCTTGCGAGGCAGACGTGCTGATGCTGAACAAAAATAAAAACCTACAATTAGGAGCAGAATGCCAGACAGGAAAGCTCTCTGCTGTCGGGCTCAGAGCATCTTGGTGGTTTTTTTAGCCCCGGGAGAAGCAGGCAGGGCAGGGAGCAGATGCAGAGAGCAGTGAGGTTCCCTCTGGCTGCCTTCACCCCTGCTATTCAGCTGGCATGGAATGGATGTTAGAAACTGGCTTTCTTCCCCCAGCTGCATCACAGGATCGGGAAATCTGCCTCGTATTGATGTGCCAAGTGCCAGCAGAGTCGTGGGGAGAGCACAGGGCGAACCTGGGTGTGGGGCTGTGGTGCTGGACTGTGAGCATGGACCCGTGGTGGCAGCTGAGGAGGTGGCCTGTGGCACCTGGCCTGTGGCACAGCCACCCACGTCAAAAAAATGCAAAGTATTTTTATTTCTTTTCAAACCAAGACAACACACTGGGTATTACCTGGCATTCTATGACAGACAAGCTTCTCAGAGCTCTGGGCTCCTCCTGCCGAGCTCAGAGACCTAAGTGTGGCAGAGTAAGTTTCCCTCAGACATTATGGTTCCTGCTGTCGGCAGGAGGGCAATATCTGCCCCCCTATCTTCCTCAGGTTTGAAATAAACAATGCATTTGTTTTCCTTAAAGAAATAAAATATCCTTTAAACACATTATGACAATGAAAATCAGTCTTATTATACCATAAAACACTGTATTTTTAAGTTGGTACCTGCAGAGCATCCTATTTGCAGCTGTCCCCGCAGAGCGGGGGTCACACCACCAAACACACGTGTCATGTGTGTGCATATATGTGTGTGTGAAACTGTGCGTGTGACCTGCAGGGTGAAGCTAGAGAATAAAACATGCAGTGGGGAAACTCAGGGCTGAGCCCTAGATCCTGGTGTTGTGTCCCAGCTACAGCAGAGGGAATAACCCTGGGGCTGAGATCTGTCCCCGTGAGCCCAGGCTGGGTGTCCCCAGCATGCCAGTGCCTGAAGGAAACGAGAATTCCACTTTGGGAGAGGGGGGAAGGAGGTGTTTGTGCATTGGCAGGGGCTGTTTTGGGATGTAATAAGCTGGTTTGTGTCAGCCTCACTCTTGCCACGAGCTCTGAGCCATCGGTCTCCTGCGGGCAGGTGGGGGCAAGCGAGGGTGACACCGAAATGCTCTGTGGCACCCACAGACCCTGCAATAAGGGGACAAGAACAAGGACAAGAACAAGGACAAGGAAAAGGACAAGGACAAGGACAGCTTTCAGGATGCGACGCAGGGACCCCTCTCTGGTAGCCAGTGGCACAGGGCGCCCAACAAGGGGCTTGGGGAGAGCTCTGCCCTCTCCAGGGGCTCAGCGTGCTAAGGAGGACACCTTCTGCAGCCAGTTCCATGGGGATGGCCTGATGACCTCCCAGCTTATACAAATCCATGCTGTCTTTCAGTGCCAGAAGGAGGAGGAGGAGGAGGAGCCTGTCCAGATGCCCAGAGCCCGCCCAGAGCCCAGTGTGTGCTGGAGGGGAGAGGGTCCCTGCAGGAGCACAGCTCTAACAGGGAAATAAAACATCTCCACAGATCACTGACACATGGTACAAAGCACATATATCTGTGCCAGACGTGACAGAGTGTTCAGGAGACTGTTACCAATATTTAAATATATTCTAACACATACCTTCACATGGCTAATGCTTACAACACTCAAGGCTTTAAAAATTTGTGATTTAGGGGGAAAAAGAGGGCTGCAAAAATGCTGCCTTTGCTGCCACCTGTGTCTGAGTGGCAGGTTGTTATCTGTGTCCCCGAGGCCCCTTTGGAGCAGGATGGAGCCAGCACCCCCAGGTGCACCATGGTGACCACCATGGGTGGTTCTCACCAGGGCAGGGTCACGGGAGATGAAGGCCAGGCTGGCAGTGGAGCTGTCAAACTTGTCCTCTTCCCATCCAAGGAGCTAAGTTTTCAAAATTTACATTATATTTGTACTTCTACAGCTGTAAAAACAGGATTAAGATATTTAAAGTTCAGTTTGCTTATGGAGTAGTAACTTTACAGTTCCGAAAAAACAAGGGCATTGCTCACGGCAGCTGATGCCAGGCAGGAGTGCAGGGAAGGATGGTGGGTCTCAGTTCCCTGAGCCCAGTCCCAGGTCGATGTGCCCACGGCAGGGACCCCCCACAGCCCCTGTCCCTGGGGAGGATGCGTGGTCCCCAGGGTCCCGGTGGTGGCCCCAAGCAGTGGGGTCCCCCAGGAGCCCCCAGCCTAGACTGAGTCCACATTCCACCTCAACACATCCCACTCTGCTGCTTAATTTCATCTACAACCAACTATAATTGTGCAAAACCATGCTGCTAATCTCATATTTTTCAGATTAATTTCAGCAGCATCAGCATATTGGCAATTCAATTAACTAATTATTTAATGTGTTTGTTTTCTTTTAATATATCCCCAGTAATAATTGTTGGCTCTGCTGTTATAGAAGATGCCAGAATCTATTTCAATTATTATTACTTTTAAAGCACAAATGACAGTTTTAATATCCTCCTGGATGCTTATTACCATAGGAAATTGCCACAAGAGTCTAGTAACATCTCCTTCTGTAACTGATATTTATATTCTTCTCATTACTTCTTCAGCCCACCGTGTGCTTATCCTGCAGCAATCCCATGTGATCAGGGACATTGTCCTCTGTCCCTTTTACCAAGTCCCAAGGCAACGACAAAAGCGAGACTCTTCTGCAAGATGAAATTTGTGGAGCTCCAGCTCCCAGGTTTGTGGGACCATGTACCCGGGACCATGTGGCCATGACAACCCAACCTGGGGTTGTCCATCCTGAACATCATTGTACTGGACAGAAAGGAATAGAAAAATGCACCTCCAGGTACTAATTTGAATTACCTTCTTGAATTGTCTGTCTCTCTCTCATCCTTGGGACAGAGAGACCATGAGGGGATTGGTCCCTGGGAGGCTGGTGCATGAATCCCTATTAATTGCCTGCTTTATTTACCTAAATCCAGAGATTACCTAAATCCCGGGCCTTCACGGTGCGCTGAACAGAGCAGCAGAAAGAAAAAGAAGCATCCCCCCTCCTTTTCGCTCTTTCAGGGCAACGCTGGCGGCAAGTTTTGGTGATGTTGCCCAAAATCCCATTTTACCCAACCAACATTACGTCGAAAAACCAAAGCGTGAAGCTATTGAAGTCCCCGGTAAGACATGTGCTGCCTCCTCAGATAAGTGCTACCACTCAAAACAAGCTGCTGTGTTTGTGAATGGGCTCAAAACAAAGGTATTTGGCTTCATCCAGTGCTTCCCCTCCCTCCCCAGCCCCGGGGCAGGAGCCGGCCATGGGCACGGGGAAGGAGCCTCCTGGGTGGCGCCCATCAGGAAGGGACACTGCTGCTGCAAAAAGCCATCGACGCCCAGTGCTTTCTCCCTGTGGATGCTGAGCTGGAGAATTAAGTGCTGAAAGGGAAAAAGGAACTTGGATCATATGGAAACAAGGGCCTTTCATAAAATTACTGGGACAAATCCGTGATGCTCCACTGGCTTTTCCCAGCAAACACAAGCCCGGGGCAGCAGAGCAGAAAGTGCCCACCCTCTTGCCATTCAAAGGACATTAAAGCGTGGGTCTGACAGGTGCTGGCACAGCCAGAACATCACCTTAGGACAGTAACTAAACCAGACTCTGCGACCAAATTCAGAATAAATGTGCTAAAATAACACACTAGAGACAAGCATTAAAAACGTACCTTTCAGTCTCTGCATCTGCCTTGGCAACGCGTGGGAGATGGGCTGCTTCTCCTCTGGGCTGGGATTTATCCTGTGAACTGAAGTGAGGAGCAGAGCTGGATGCCGGTGTTACCCACGCGCTGGTCAGCCCAGATTTCTCACCTCGCTGCCCAAACAGCTTTCTGAGGGCCCGGTCCAAAGCCTCCTGGAATAAATCGGAGTTTCTGCGGTGACTGCAGGGGACTCAGGAGGGATGGTCCCTGGAGCCCTCGCAGGAGCTGGGCTGTGTTTTTATGAGCTGGTCCCACAACATGCCCAGGCTGAGCCCTCAAAGTGCGGTGCAGGCAAGAGCTCGGGTTCAGACAGTTTTAATCACAAGCCTCCGTGTCTATAAAGAGGGAAATCCATTCTCCTTCCCCCACAGGCGGAGGGTCAGGTACCCAGCAGGTGCCCAGCGGGTGCCCGTAACCTCCTACAAGCCCTGGGTTCCTGGGCTCGCTCCGCGTTTGGGGCTGCCTGGGTGGGGGTGTTCCATCCCACGGGCTGAGGCAGAGATCCGGGAGGGGGAATACCGAGGTTCCCGAATGGCTGCTCCACGCCCAGGACTCCTGAGGTGGGGAATGATGTTCCCATCGCCCCAGACCACTCTGTGCCCCGCATTGCTCTCCCTGGGAGCGGGACACAGCCCCCCAGCACCGTGCAGGGCACAGCCGGTCATGGGCACAGCAGCTCCCACACCATCCACGGAAATAACTCATGATTTACCCATTTTCCACCAGCATTTCCCTCAGCCTGGTTTTCAAATCCAGCCCTGCCCGTGGGGCCCACCACCAGCTGCTGCACATCAAAGAGTCAAACCTTTGTAGGGTTGAGCTAATGGCGTCTAAACCTTAGTGAAATCTCTGCACACAGGGAGGTGTGGTGTGTGTTTCTCTATTGTCCTTGTTATAGGCATCTGTCACAATCGAAAGAACTGAGAAAGAAAGAAAAATCTAGTAAAAACACAGACTTTAACATGAATTCTGCTGGGATTCCATGGCATGTAATCCCTTTTCATGCAGTGCTTTATTTCTGTAATGGACCAAAACACACTCAAGGAAGAGAGTCGCTCTTTCAGAACAGCTGAAAAGGAAATATTGCAGTAAAGGGGGACGAGGCGAGAGGAGGGAACCCCGAGAGGTGCATCCTGCCAATATGGTCCCGGCTGCCGGGGGAAGAGGGACATTTCCCCGGGGGCTGGTGGGACGTGGGGGCACGGGGGAGGTTCAGGAGCTCTGTGAACTCTTTGGAAGCTGGAGCTTTGATGGCTGTGAGGCCCCAAGATGTCAGCTATAATCAACCTCCTCTTGGAGAAATAGACCACTACAGCGTGCTCGTTTTCAAACAAATTCGATATTTTGCTGGTTTGCTTGACTTTTAGATTTATTTCCCAATTGACTAACTCGTAGGAGCTTCCCCTTTATACAGTGACTGCCGTTCTCTGGCTTTAGGAGCAGCGCGGGTTCTGCTCGGGTGATAGTGAAACGGTGAGCAATTTTTTATTTATTTTACTCTCTTAAAATGTCAAGATTTAATACTGCTTCAGCCTCAGCTCAGCTGCTTGAGCTCCAGAGCTCCGTGGCTGTTTGCCAAAGGTGGGTTCCTGACAGCGTAAATCTGCCCCCAGGGAGAGGAGGAAGAATTCCCACGCTGTGGGTGCGGGTGGTCAGAGACGCTGCTTGTCCCCGTCCAGCCCAAACTGAACTAATTTTATGGCTGAAAAACAGTGTTTTTTCCGACGGTGGTGGGATGGAGCCTTTCAAGAGGCACAATTGCTTTTCTATGCCGCTGGGTTTCACTTGGTTTTAGAGAAGGCACAACCTTTGCATTCCAAGAGAGAAAACAACAGAGAAAGCCAGGGAAATGTAACTGTAAACTTCTGCATTTCTAACTCTGCTGATGGCACTGCCGGGACACTCTCCCCCCAGACGGCTGCACCGGGGCCTGTGGACACCTCTGGCCAGGGCACAGGTCTCTCCTCTTTAAAGCCCTCACAGAGAAAACCCGATTTCTGTTGGGTTTCTGCACTTTGAGAGGCAGAACCCACAACATCTTGCCCACGACGCCTGGGGCTGTTTGAGCTGCTGGGCTGGCTGGACCTCCAAATCCTCGTCAGTCCAATTCCTAATGAGCAGCGTAGGAAGCTCCCTTCACTTTAATTTAGCATCAGTTTCATAGTTTGTTACCTCAATTGAATTTGAACAGACATTTCTATACACGTTCACTGGCTTATTTCTTGTCTCCAGCATTGCAGCAGTTTGGGTTGCAGTATTTCACTGTTTCGTATTGGGAATTCTGTTTCAGACAGCGAGCCCGGGGTTTATCTATGCCTACTGGCTTTTACTTTCTTAATTTAACCAGTGACCATTAACCCCAACTGCTCCCTGGTCCACGCAAGCTGCTGTTTTCCAGAGCAAACAACAGAATGTGTTCTTTAGTGTTTTGACCGGATCTATTTCCTGCACTAGGCAAAGTAGATAGCAATTGCTTTTGAAAACCACATAATTGTTTGTATTCATGTTTGTATTTGACACCTGCGGCTGTTTTCTTTGGGCTGGGAAGGCCAGTGCTCCTGGAAAGGATGAGCCCGGGCAGCCCCTGGGCTCCTGTGGCTCCTGGGCGTTTGGGGCAGATTGGGTTGAAAAAACCACCAGAAAAACCACGAGAAAAGCATGGGGTTGGGAATGGTGTTAACAGCACCCAGGGGAACGGAGGTCTGGAGGTGCACCTGGAGCAATAAAACTCTGGAGAAAGAAGAAACCCCAACAAATGTTACCCCAAACCAGAACCCTCCCAGCCTGGACAGCCCGTGCCCTCTCTCCTTGAGCTCCGATCCACCTTTAATCTGCAAAAGAAAACAAACCATTGCCATAGATAGCTCCACAAGTGCTGCACTAATGTACTCATGTGCCAGTGAGGACGCCACGGAAGATTTACTCATCATTGCTTTAAGGTTTTTACAGATCATACCTAACATCTATCTTCATTTCTATACTATAAATGCCAATAATTTGGGAGCATTTTAGCAAACTGCCGCAGAAACGGAGAAAATGAATGCCTTGGAACAAAAGATCCTTGACAAATGGCAGAGATTTTCAAAGGTGGTGGTGTCAGGGGTTAGTTACGCTCCCTCATTTGCTATAGCAACGGCCACGCGCGCCGCCGCCGCCGCACACCAGTTGCTGCTGCCCACTTTTATTTTCCCTGTAACCTCCCAAATGGCCTGGAAGTCCATAAAGTGTCTCTTAATCGACTCTTGTTATGAAAATTCCTTCCTGGGAAGCATCTAGAGGTAAAGATCTCTCACTCAGGAGAAGAAAGAAAAAAATTGAATGGGCTTTCCCTGGCGCAACTGTAAAGCAATTTGCTACACAATTAGTCAGAAAGAAAGAAAACGTCCTGTTCTCGTTTATTTTTTAAATTAACAACAGGAAAAGCTGGTATATGCTTTTTTGTAGTCCAAGTATTTTAAAGAGCAAAAATACTCAAATACTTTAATAGGCATGACAGAAAAAACAAAGGTCAACAAAAGGACTGTTTTTCTTTCCATAGCAGAGCATTGTCCTCTAAAATGAGATTTGGTTATTTTTGCCTTGCTTTCTTTCTCAGACCATTTTGTTGGGGTTTTCTGACCCTCTGGGTCAGGGCAGCTCATTTGCAATGAAGGCCATGAGGGTCATGAAGGCCATGAAGTCTGTGAAGGCCATGAGGATCATGAAGGCCATGAAGGCAATGAAGGCTGTGAAGGTCATGAAGGCCATAAAGACCATGAAGGTCATAAAGACCATGAGGGCCATGAGGGCCATGAAGGCAATGCCATTGGTCTGTGTGTGTGCATGGCTGAGCCTGCTCCTGCACTCATGGTGTAGCGTTGCCTCTATCCATCAGGAGAAGCTTTTTCACAAATGCCATTCTTTGGGATCCACAAACGCCATTTTTTTGGACCTTTCTGCCAGCAGGCTCCACAGCGAGGAACGACACTTTCTGGTGCCGATCCGTGCTGTTGCTGGGAGGTAAAATCCTGATGGATCACCGGAGCCCATCACGGACCTTTTCAGACCATGACGCCAGAATGTGAGGGAGAGAGATGTCCATGAGACGAGCAGTGGGGTGGGGGGCAGGTCACCAGCTGCTGGAAACACGCTGGGCAGGAAAGTTTATAACTGCAGAGGATCTGGCCATGATATTTATGAAAATTAGTCTCTAAATGGTGGCTTATTGAAATTTATTGACAGTAATTATTCAAATGAAGAAACGAAGCTAGTAAATTTGGTTCTTCAGAAAATTTCTACTGATTTGCAGCATTAATAAATACAAATACCAAATAGCTATTTGGGTGCAATCTGAAACTCCTTCACTCCATTTCTCATTGTTCATTGGTTTGACAGACTTTAAAAATCTAATCTGCAATATTGTGGAACCTTATTTTTTAACTTCTCCCTGCCTGATATCCATTTTATAAAACCTCATATGTTTGAGACATAAAGGCTTGTCATTCTCCCAAATCAAGGGAAAGGAAGATAAAAAATAAAGTTCCTAAAAACTGATTTTCAGAAGATCAAATTAGCTGGCTGAATTGAAAAATAACATTAAAAATGTTCAAGGTAGACTTGGAAGAAAGTATTCGCTATTGCAACCAAAGTAAGAATAATAAGGGCTACGTGTTCTATAATATAAACGTGGAAAATGCCTAAAGAAAACATGTTTGAAAAAAGAAAAATCATCTGAAGAAAAGTTCTGATATTGTCTTGATTTGTGAACAGCTCATTTGATAGACAATTTGACAAAGCAGACATTTTAACTTTTTATTCTTTGAAAGCAGAAAAAATATAGGTTGAAAAACTTTATCCACCTCCACGGTGAGATTTGCAGTGAAATACGGAACCTGTGCTGGCTCCAGCGCATCAAAATTGTGGTGAACGTCGGCAGCTGCAGAGAGGAGACCTACCAGAATAATTTGCATTGGGAAACCTCCTTGCAGGAAAAGGAGGTTTCAATTCATTTTTTTCAATTCATTTTATTCTGAAACATTCAGAAGGTGACTTCTGCTGATGGCAGAGGACTCTGTCTTAGCACACAAAGCCATTTTCACATCATGAAGAAATGAAACAATTTCGAATAAATCAAAAAGGGATATTTTTTTTCTAAACAAGGCAAAGGGACAGGGCTTCAGGGAGGATTTGAAGGTTTAATTTTAAAGTGTCTGTTATGGAAAAGGTCAAACCAGGTGACCATGACAGACATTTTTTCCTCATAATCCACAAATCTGCCAACAGAAAGATATTTAACCTGTTTCCTACCTTCAGATTTAAAAGCATTATATATTGTTAAAATCAGAGTTTTAACTGGAAAAGTTTAAGGTGATATTTAAATTAAAACTGGCAATAAAGTACTGCAGTAAATCATTCAGCCACAAGAAGAAGAATATTCAGTAGCTGTTACAGCATGTGGCTGAGGAAGCAACCACCCCGGTGCCACCGCTGAAGAAGACCCACCCCAGCAATGCTTTGGGAGCCCACCAGCACCGGCCTCAGCGCCCTGCACTGCAGCAACAGGCACTAAAACAGAAAGATCTTTCAGGAAGCAATCCAAAAAAGATCGCATTTCTGAATTGTGTAAATCCCAGGAGTCTCACCAGCTTTGGGCAAAATAGCACAACTCTGGGGCAGTTTCCATGAAGCTGGTCCTTGATGTCAAGCGAGGCAGCAGACACTGGGCTGATGCTTAGGGCAATCCCTGCCGGCCATGGACACTGGGGTTGGATGGGATTTGAGGTCCGTTACAGATTCTCCATGGCAGCAGAGTGCACCCTGTCAGGGGTCAGTGCTGCCTGACAAAAGGGACAGGGACCCCAGGTGGTTGGAGACAGACCCTCCTGGGGCAGGAGATGGTCCTCACAACTCACAGCCGAGAGTAGGGGCTGGTGACAGCGCAGCCTCCCAAGGGGTCTGCCAGCCAAGATGTCCCTCCACCTCCTGCTCCGACAGCAGGGGATGAGCCCTGTAACTGTTAAATTATATCTTTTATTAACTTCTCATGTGCTGAGCAGGAGTGGGTGCATGGCATGGGAAACAGCACGCTGGCAGCTCTGCCACCACCACAGGGACTTCATTAGCATTTGGTACCACACCACGGAGAGAGGGTCATAGAATCACAGAATGGTTTGGGTTGGAAGGGACCTTAAACCCCCGCCCAGTGCCACCCCCTGCCCTGGGCAGGGACAACTCCCACCAGACCAGGTTGCTCCAAGCCCCCTCCAACCCCTCCAGGTTCCAAGCTCTACATTTACCCAGGGAAATTGCCCAACCCCAAAAGCTGTAGTTTCCTCACTTGGTTTTTGCAAGTGGAGAGTCATAAATGCACATGATGCAAAGCAGCAGCAGACATTTATTATACGTTAATGAACACATAATAGAAGTTATCTTTTTTTTTCCTGTAAATATGCTATTGCAATACTTACCCTAAACTCCCACACAAAAGGGGAACTAGTAAATACAAGTATCACCCTTAATGGCAGCGCCAGGTATTTCACACCTCAGTGATGAAAGAGTGTGGAAAGGATCTGCACTCAGGGGTACTTAAGGAGCTTAGAGGAAATTAAAGGATATTATAGAAATATGAATTATAAAGAAGGAAATACTAAAGGATTTTTCCTCCATTATGTCTCACAATTATTTTCATTCCTCTCCAAAGGCAGGAGGCTTAGCGTGATCCCAGTCAATCTGTGAGGAGTGTTTGCAGGGAGCACCAAAGTGGGGCCATCCCGAACCCCATCCCGGCTCCCACCACCCTCAGTGGAGACACCCGCAGCACCCACACACCTCACACTGGTCACAGGCGCCTTCCCAACCCACCTAACACCCTCACAGGGCAAAGGCACAGAATTAAAGGTGTCCCTCCTCCCTTTCCTACACTTTTAAGGCCACGGTTTAATTACGTACACAGAGAAACGCACCATGGAAAAGGGCAGGGCTGCAGGGAAACAGCAGCAAAAGGGAAGGTCTTGAATCTATTAACTGAAATATCAATATGGTCTGAAACTATAAATATCTTCTTTTAAAAAGAACAGTTACCAGGGCTTCTAGGCAGGAGGAAGAGAATATCTATCACAGGAGTGCCATATCCCTACCACACATCTTGTGTGTATGGACAATAAAGACTGTCCCCAGTGGGACCTGGGATTGTCCCCAAGTGCCCCCAGGAGTCAGGACGCTCTGGCCCCGGTGCCCTGTTGCTGCTTGTGGTTAATACAAGAAATAAGCCCATAATGTAGATTTCCATATGGAAATGTATTTCTGAGTAAATGGTAAGTAAGAATTTTGACTTTGAACCCATCAGTATGTGACGATCTAGCAGCCTTAATAATGAAGATAAATTTCTGAGCACGTCAAAACATTTATGGAGAAGAGTCAAAGAATTAAAAAATGCACAGTGATTCCTCAGACACCCAGACTGAAGTTCAGGCGAGTATCCCATCTGTAAGATTCACTTTCATTTCAGTTTCAATTATAAGATTTTATTCTTGCAATTAATTTCCACTGTCATCTGAAATCTAAAGGTTTGACACAGTAAGACTCAATTGTGGTGGGAAATAAAAGCTTCTCTACCCCAAGAAAGGCATATTTTTAGTATTACAACAACAGAAAAATTAGCAGCTATTATGCAAAGATTACTAGAAATTGTAAAAATAATACTTTCTATTGGACGGGGCTTTCAGAAACCTGGACTGGTGGGAGGTGTCCCTGCCTAGGGCAGGGGGTGGCACTGGATGGTCTTGAAGGTCCCTTCCCACCCAGTCTGTGATTCTATCATATAAATAATGTAATCAGTTTGGTTTCATGAACTTCCTCTCTCATTGCTGATGTTTTTCTGCCATCTCTGAATTCCTTTTTTGTTGCCAACACTGATTTGCCCTCACTGAGACACCGGATTCCTCCACTTTCTCGTGTGGGTTTGGGGACGGGCAGGGAGGAGCTGCTGCCCCTGCCCTGGGGACCCCCCCGTCACTCGCGGGTGGCTGTTTCTTTGTGCTCCCATCCTTGAAAAATCATAAATCCTCTGCGGAGCAGGGAACCCCGTGCCTGCAGCGTCTGCCTGCCCGATCTGAGCAAGGACCACACAGATCAAAAGGCGCCCGAGAAAAGCTGTTTAATGATCTGCCTTCCTCTCACCCTCCTCTCTGGGCTCCTGAAGTCATTGCCAATGCAGAGCTAAATGAAACCAAAATCCTCAGAAGCTAAAAAATAAGAGAGGAAATCAGGAAGCGGAGCTCTTTTCAAGTGCAGACGTAAACGAGAGATATCTCCAGAGTCAGCTCTCTGCAGGAAACTCTGAGTTAAGATCCCTCTTTCTCTCTGCGCCCCCAACCAGCACCAAAATATGCGTTTCATTTTTCATGTCACCTCCAAAAGCCTGTGGAATCAGCTGCTGGATAAAACTTCACAAGGATAAATTCGAGGGAGGGAGAGGCACACACCAGGCTGCCAGCGTTTCCTCGGGGGAGGCATCAGAGCCGTCACCGAGCGGGGCTGGACCCTCCACCGCTCGCCCCTCGGTAGCTCTGCTGGGAGCCCCTTGCTCGCCACAGCATGGGGACCATGGTGGTCCCTTCTGGGAGCCCCTTGCTCGCCACAGCATGGGGACCACAGTGGTCCCTTCTGGAGAAGTCAGCAGAAAGTCACGTCGCTCTGTGGCATTTCCGTGGGACACAGAGCTGCTGGCCCCGGAGGGCACAGAGAGGATGGGGAGGACCACAGTGGGGCTGGTGGGGATGAATCCATGGGACTGACCACAGCCGGTGGTCCCCAGTGTCAGGGCCCCTGCAGAGGGTGGATGGTGCTGGGGGACAGACAGGGGGTGCCTCCCCAGAAGCAGGAGGGTTGGGGCGTCCCTGCAGCAGCTGGTGGCCAAGGGTCTGCACATCCATGTCCGGGGTGTGTGTGCCTGTGGGACAGGGAGGAACAAACACTCACAGGGGCTTAGAGGAACACCTAGTCTGAAGCTGAAGTACTACCATTTATTAGACTAATTATTTTCCAAAGGCAGAATCTAGACAAGCAACATGAATATGGGTGGAGGTGGCACAACTTAAAAGGGCACAGGGCCGTATGTCTTTGACATTGCCAAGAGGATCAGAGAATCAGTGGGTTTTCACCTTCTGCAGATGAACGGTGAATTTCCTCCTTTGTTGGTTGGTTGCCTTTGGGATGACCAGCACTGGCTGCGCTGCATCACATCTGGGAGCCCCTTCTATCCACCGGGGCTACCTTTGCACAAACTGAGCAAAAAAAGAGGTTCCTCCCTGAATTCACAGTCTGAGTCTATTGTACTAACTACCATGAGGGCTGAGGGGGTTTTAGTGGTGGGTTTTACAGGGTTAATCAGCAGCTGAGGAGGAGTTGCCACCCGGGCACCTGGTGGAAAGAGACTTACCCAGGGCCATGCTCCTGAAGACAAAGACCTGGGACGCCGATCCACGGCTCTCACACAGGCAGAAACAGCCTCCCGTGCTGCCAAATAAATAAAATAAATAAAGCTGCTATTAAACTTATGGACTCAAAAGCTAAGTCTTAAATGTTTTGTGTATTTACAACAAAATAAAGCTTTTCTGCAAATGTAAGACTTTTTCATGCATTTTTCCCATTGTATTGGGGATTCTCTTTCACCAGAAGTAAAACCTAGGGGATTTTTTTTTTCTTCAGTTTATGCCATGGGGGCTTCAGTTTCAACAAGCAACTTCAGTTTCCAAACCAGTTTACTTTCCATGCTGTCATGCCAGCCCGGTTTGGCCATTTGTGCCCCCCAATGCCCCCACACCAGGGGGTGGACCATCCCCTGACACCCCCCCTCGCCTGGCACCGGGGTGGGACAGGAAAGGAGCTGCCTCAACCTCCCCCACAGACTCCTCTCCCAGGGAAGGAACCATCTCACCCTCCCCACAGAAACGACTTTTTATACCCCATTGGGGAACATCCCCAGCAGCGGGGCCACGGTGGGAGCAGGGCGAGGGGGGAGCAGGGCGAGGGGGGAGCAGAGGGACAGCAGAGACTGTTTCTAATGGGGATTTTAACAAAGTTATCAGGTTTGTGTTTAAGCCACTGAAGACGTGATAGTGACACCGGCACAAATAAATCGGATCGGTGTTTGTCTCTTACACAAACACCCCTGAAAATGTTATATTTACGTGGCAACCAGCTTATTCTATTTACATGAACATCTGCTGCAGGTTCACTGAAATCTTTAAAACAGATGGACATGAAGAAAGAGCTAGTAATTAACAAAGCTATATGTTGATTAAATCAGTGTGTGGTTAATTTTAATGATTGCTGATCCTTACTGGGGTCCATAAGACTTGTCAGAATCCAATCCACTTTAGCTGAGGTGTTGATCAGCCGTGGAGCCAGGCGCAGGCGCTGCTGGCCCGGGTGCCGTGGGCTCCACCACAGCCGAGGGGCTGATCCTGCTCCAGATGCTTCACCGGAGCCAGTAAGGGTGGTCCAGCCAGGACAGGATGTTGTGAGCATCCACCATGGCTTGGACAGAAAACTTACCAGGATTAATTCCTTTCCAAGTAGAGCACCCTTTCAGAAAAACACAAAACAATCTCCATTAAGACATTTTGGCAACAAGGGCTCGGCCATCAGCTCTGGGAGGATGCTCCAGTTACCAAATTATTTCCACTGGAGATAAAAGGTGTGTTTATCTCAGCTTTCAGCCTTGGATCTCCTTATATCCCTGCTCACTCTGTTGAAAAGCTGTCTGCTATCAGTCCTGCTCCTGTGTTCATCCTCCCAGGCTGACCTTGTTCATCTCACTCCTGGACTCGGCAGACTGGCTCCTTCGAGCCTCTTGGTGCCCAGCCTCTTTTCCTGGCCCTTGTCTCTGCTCCCCATGGCTTAAGATCCCTCCACGTGGTCCCTCTCCCCCATGTGGCTTCTTTCCATGACAGGGTCCTTCTCATCCACATGGTCCCCTCTCCCCACTGTGGTCGCTCTCCCCACAGGGTCCCTGGCCCTAGCTTGGTCCCTCGACCTACATGGTTCCTCTCCCCAACATGGTTCCTCTCCCCACATGATCCCTCTCCCCACTGTGATTCCTCTCCCCACTGTGGTCCCTCTCCCTCCACATGGTTCCTCTCCCCACACACATTCACTGAGCTCAGCAGAGGGTTTCCACCACAGCCAGACCACCCACATCTTCCCCAGGTCCCTGTGGGCACAGAGCATCCCACGTCTCCCACCCTTGGTGGCCATCCAGCAGCAGCCTGTGTCCTCCCCAGAGGTCGCACGGGTGTCAGACACCACCCAGGTGGCTGCTCCCCTCATCTACTGCGTTTGTCACCTCATTAAAAGAAAATCACTCTTATCTACTGGTCCTATTTCCCATATCCACAGTTGATTGACACTAGTTAGAATACATTCTAATTAATTATTCATTATCAAGTCTGGTATCAGCTGTTCTGTTGTTGTGCCTGGGATGGGTGATGTGCTGACCAGCCTGGACTCAGCCTCCAGCACTGGCACCGGTTTGGGTCCCTCCACCTCCTCCTGCAGAGCCCATACCATCACGGCTCCACGTTCTTCTGGCCAGTCCCAGCGGGGAGGAGAAAACGACAAGGAGATGTTAATTTTAGGATAACCTTGAATTTGTACAGTTCAAAACTAATATGCAGGTATAAGGTGCCAATGTAACTTGGTGGGAAGTGAACCCGGGGACCCGCGGCCGCAGCTGAGTGCCCTGGAGCAAAGCGGTGCCCGGGGACTCGGGTGTCACTTCGGTGCCACCGTCACCGGGAGCCCGGGGTGTGCGGGTGCCCAGGGCTCAGGGGAGAGGAGGGAACACGGCCACCCGGGGGGTACGTCCCGGGTAAAAGAGATGCTGCACCAAGTTGTCTCACCTGTAAAACTTAAGGTAACCAATGAACACCAATGCCACGATTTCCAGTGATACCCAGAAACGTGCAGCCATCGAGCAGTGGGAATGCCCTGGGCCGTACAGAGACCACCACTGGGCTGGGAGCCAGCGGCCAAGCTGCCCTACTTCTTCTCTAAAAATACACACAGGGGCAGGAGAGCTTCATCCGTCTTCTTAACAGTGGTTTAGGTGGACAAGGGCAAAAATGACTTCTGGAAGGAAAAAAAAAGTGCAACTTAACAGGGAATGTGCACCAGGAGTTGCAAAAAGAACCAAAAACCAAACCCTACCTCTTCCTGCTACCTGAGAATGATTTCAAATGAACAACCTGCAGAAAGGAAAGTCCAGTATCACCGGGTTAATTCCCATCAAGGCAATTATCATTTCCCTATGGCGAAGCAAAGCAAACGCCCCTCCCGCACCGTCTGGGTCTCCCCCAGGGCATCAGTCTCTCTGCCCCAGGGAGTCTCCCAGCAGGGCTGCTCGTCCAGTCACCCTCACAGGACACCACACACACTCCCTTCTTTTAATAACTGCTGGAAGAGTCCTGAACAGCAGCACGAGCATTTGGGGACAAAGCATGGAAGAAAACTCTCGTGAGGGGATTTCTGCCACACAGTATCTCTGCAGAGATCCATCCCAGGAGGGATCCATCTCTGCAGGACCCATCCCGTCCCATGGTCCCCAAGCTCAGGAGCAACCAGGGGCTGTGTCAACCAGCCCTTGAGTTACCCACCCTCACCCGGCAGAGCTGGAACAACACATGAAATAACCCAGACAAGATCAATGTTTGTGCTGTAGATGTTTTAGAGGTTTATACACTTGAAGCAGAATGGCTTAAACAGACTTGTGAATCCAGCCTGGTGTTGCGCTAATTACTCCAAACGAATTCACCAAACTGTGCAAACTGCTGAGTCTGTCCTAGAAAAGCCTTCTGTAAACACCAGGCACCGGGATCCAAAATGCTCCAGCACATCCCTGGGAGAAGGATTATCATCTGACTCCCAGCTCCATACAGGAATGTGTAAGTACAGAAGCCTCACTCATATAAAGTTCCTGTGGCTTAACCCCTGAGGGCCCAGAGCCACACCACTACTGGGATAGCCCTGGGTCAATCTAGCCATGTGATTATTTAAAACGCATTTTTCTTTCTGCAAACATTTAAAACTAAAGGACAAATTTTAATATTTAAAAAAAGAAAAAGGCAAATATTTAAAAAAAAAAAAAGGCAGCACTTCACTGCCTTTCACTGCAGCAGCACCCTGCAACCCGATGTTTGAAGGTTGCTCCTGAAAATGTTTGTGGGAACACAACAGGATTTTACAGAACACTGAAAAGCGTAGTTTTATCAATGAGGAAACATACAAAAATGGCCTGATCTCTAAGCAAAGAGACAACTCTGATTAAAAGAAAAAGGACCAACCCCCCCCCCCCCTAAAATGCTAAACTTAGCCATCACAGATAAGAAACGGTGCCGTGTGCTGCCGTAGAGCTCCACTCCCATTCAGCAGTCACAGGGATCAACAGAACATTGTCAGGAATTATTTCGGTTAGCACGGAGGAGACAGCGGAGATTAGATTAATTAAACTGATAAATCCCAGGCAAGGACCAAAAGCACCCAACAGGGGGAAGGAAAGCCGCGTGAAAGACGGGCAGCGCTGCCAAGGAGATTTGGGAAGGTCCCACCAGTCCAGCCAGGCTGGCAAAGCTGTCAGAGCTGAAATAAAGAAATAAATGGAAGGAAATGGCAAAAGTGTCAGGTAACTATGGGCACTGGGTATACTTCAAAATATGCTTAAAAATACACTTTATGCAAATGAACTTTAAAAACTAGAGGGAGAATGTGTATTGTAATTCATTTTATACAGCATCTTCCGTGCCACTGGAAAGGAAGTGACATTTGGCTTATTAACGGCCATCACAAGTGACACTACTTTGGAAAATTAGTAAACCAGCAAAAGAGATAAACAATACCAGTACCATCAGAGGAAACACAAATGTAAGCAGAAACAAACGATAAACCTCCAGAATGGAACTCATCGCCAGTGGATATTATTGAGTGAACATTTAATAGATTCCAGAAAAGTACATCTCCGTAGGTGGGTGCTGGGACCAAACCCTCCTTCCAGCCGGGCATCGTGGCAGAGATACAAACCCTTCAGCTCAGAAATACACTATGCATTTACCCTGTGGACAAAGACTTCCATAATGACCCATTTCTTCCATAATGACCCTGCTTCTGTCATGCCTTCTGAAGCATCTCAGCCTGGTAAATTACAGAAGAAAGACTAACAAAAGGGTTGGATTTTTAGTCTGATCTCATCTATCAGTCCCTAAAATTTTGAGTAACAAGATGAGACTTAACTGGGAAAAAATGAAGACTGTTCAGCAAGGGGGAAAGCACATATTGAATCGGAAATGGAAACCCAGGAAGGTAGTAAAAGCTGGAGACCTTGGGGCTGGATTGGACAGTGAATTAGAATTGAAAATGCAATAGAATTTGGCAGCAAAAAAGGTCAATGCAATTTGGAGCTGTGTGTGCCAAGACTTTCTGTCACAGAGCAGGGAGGATAGAGCCTGGTACCAGTTTTCTAGATTTAAGCAGCTTGAATAAGTTTCAAATAAATATCCAAACATTTGGATGCTTAACCAAATCAAGCCTCAAAACTCTTTTGGATTTTCACTTTGATTTCTAACATCTTTATGTTTGGCCTCTTTTCTGAGAATGCAATCTGTTGTAAAAATGAATCTTTCAAGACAAGCATCTGCAGTTGCCAAGAGACTATTGTGTTAAGCCCGAGGATGATTTAGCATCCTCGCAAACTGGGATTTTGGAATTAGAAAATATCACTTTGCTTTTAGTAGCAGATACATTTCAGATGGCTGAGAACATGGCTGTCACTTCACAGAACTCCTGATTTAGTTATTCCCCCCCAAACCACAGCTATTTTCCTTAAACAACACTTTCTTCTGAGGCCCATTACTCCAGCCACTGGGTAACTCACACCAATAAATAAAGACAAGTCTCTAAATGAGACGCAAAATAGTCCTTTCATTTCCAAATGCCCCACAGCGACCTTCTCATTGCCATAACCCCATTTACTACCATTTACTGATGAAAATCATGACACCATGAAAATCATGACCAAAAAGCAAGATTTTCTGCTCAGTTTTTCTTCTGCAACTCAAAGATCTGACAGACGGAGTGGGGACTAACTTCAGAGCCATCAGCTGCCTCCAGAAATGTGTCACTAATATTCAGTGCCACAAGCATTTAAATATTATGATGCAGTGGATAATAAGAATTATTTTGTCTTTGAACGTGGAGTTGCTGCACTCCTTTTACATCCGAAATTACATCTTTCAGCTGTTCATTATTGTTTGATGTAACTAAATCTTCAATGTCAAGGAAGTAAAAATCACTTCAGCCTCAACATTCGCTAGTAATTTCCTTTGAAGAAGGCAGAAATTTATTTGGCTTGACCTAATGATGGAACTAAGTAGGTTTCCCTCAAGCCGTCTGCCAAGAGAGACATATTTACTCTGTGTGGTCTCAGGATGCATTAGAAACGTTCCGTGTGAGCACAAACAGCTCAGGAAGATGTCAGTGATGGTGCATCGTTGAGAGTGGTCCTGACCTGGGAGGGAGGGAGAGCTCCCACGATTCCCTGGAAGGCTGCAGGAACATCTGCCCAGGTGTCTCACCGGAGGTCAGAGGAGCAAACAGGTCACTGAGGCAGGGATGGGTTTGCCAGGAGAGGTCTGGGCAGGACGGGCAGCTGGGACTGCCCTAAATTGAGGTGGGATGGCCAATGCAGCGTCTCCCACCAGAGGAGGGACTAGGGGTCCCTGGTGGCCCAGTGGGATCTGAACCCCGAAGATCACAGCTTCCAGGGTCCCACAAACTCCCCACAGTCCAGCTCTGCAGCTGTAGCTCTTGCTCTCTTCCCTCCGCTCTGTAAGAAACTCACCACCATTTCTTGCTGATCCAACTCTTCTGATTTTCCCGTTGTTCCTTTTGACCCAAACTACAGGTTAACCAAGACCCAAATTATGTCTGTTGGAG
Source organism: Scolopax mira (assembly GCA_004320125.1). Taxonomy (NCBI): domain Eukaryota; kingdom Metazoa; phylum Chordata; class Aves; order Charadriiformes; family Scolopacidae; genus Scolopax; species Scolopax mira. The sequence goes on along the minus strand of BJBW01002668.1, from coordinate 16,175 downwards.
ACAGCAAAGCACGGAGCAGGTAACCACAAAAGATGGGACATTTTTTTAAAATCAGGAAGGCTTGATGCTGTGCATTATCCTCAGTCTTTAATTCTTGGTCATTACACCAATAAATTATAGGTTTAGATAAACGTTCTCTTCTCTGGATTCTTGGAAGATGGCAACAAAAACCTGCATTATCCTGCTTAGTTCAATAATAAATGGAAATTCATATTTGGCATCAAACTACTGGAAAAGAAAGGATGCAGAAGGAACTCCTGCTCAGAACTGCCCCAGAGCAGTTAGCCCCACCTGTGGGAAGGGCTGACAACGAGGCTATGAGGGTTTGCTGACTGGTACAGAACAGACTGAAGTACCTTAAATTGCCCCAAATGGCAACAGTTCTGCTATAATGTGGGCAGAAAGGTCAGAAATAATGGGACTTTTCCACTAACCTCTTCTCACAAGTGCAGAGCAAAGGGGGTTGGCTTTCCCTGCTCCCGGCTCTGCTCCTTGGGCTCCCGCTCCTCCCACGGAGACCCCAACCACTGCAGGACTTGCCTTAGAGCTCTGCCCCTCAAAAATTCCACACGAGCCACAGTCCTGAGCCGCCAGTGGAAATCGGGATGAAGGCACATTACAATGAGGATGTCAATCTAAAATCCAAAAATTAAATTTAAAAAAAAAAAAGTTATCAGGCAGTAGGAAGGATTGAGTGGAGTGTATTACAAGCTAATTTTTAAAACAACTACAGTGAAATAATGCTGGTTGCTATCAGGATCGGGGTGAGACAGGCAGGAAATTAAAAACCTAATGTTTTTACCTGAACTCATCTCATAGCCATGAAAAGTCTATTCATTACAGTGTCAGACAAATGGGAATTTGTCAGGCCTTCGGGTGGCGTCAGTTGCGAGCCCTTCCATTTGTTTCACCGTAATGATGCCCGTTTGCACCAACAGAGAAAGCGCGGCTGGAAGCCCCCCTCCTCCTTCTGTTCAATATTCTGGCTTTTGCTAAGCTATCAAAAGGCATTTTTTAAACAAAAAATGACTCCTGCTAATTTTATCAGGCTGCCGTCAGCAGCTGGGAGCCCAGAGCCCGGTCCTTCCCTTGGCTAGGTTGGTGTGACACCGGGGGCACACGCTGCTGTGGGGTTAGCACCCCGAGCTTCTGCCAAGCCATGATCTCCCCTGCAGCCCCCGGGCTCTGTGCTGGTCCAGAGCCCCCACCCCACTGCCCGGCCTGGGAAGGGAAGGGGATGCAGTGCCACCTCCCTGGGCAGAGGCCAGTGTTCAGTCTTCCCCCTGTGCCCATGGAAAGCAGAGCCACATCCAAGCCTTCAGCCTCAGGCAGGGAAGGCCATGGAGATGCTGGGAGGGCTGGAGCTGAGAGAGGGGGCTGAGAGAGTTGGGGGGGTTCAGCCTGGAGAAGAGAAGGCTCCGGGGAGACCTTCCAGCCCCTTCCAGTCCCTAAAGAAGGGGGGCTCCAGGAAAGCTGGGGAGGGACTCTGGATGAGGGAGGGGAGCCCGAGGAGGAGGAGGGGCAGGTTTGACCCTGCAAGAGGGGAGATGGAGCTGAGATGTGGGGAAGA
>BJBW01002668.1:0-14587 GCA_004320125.1 Scolopax mira | reverse complement strand
CCCTGGAGGGGTTCAAGGGCAGGTTGGAGGGGGCTTGAAGCAACCTGGGCTGGTGGGAGGTGTCGCTGACCAGGGCAGGGGGTGGCACTGGGTGGGCTCAAAGGTCCTTTCTGACCCAAACCATCCTGCGGTTCTGCCATTCTATGACTGACTCCCTGGAGACTGCTGTGCTGCAGCTCTGTGTTGATGGTGCTCAAGCACACCATGGATAGTTTGTCTGCATGGGGCTGGGAGAGCTCCATACCACAGCAGCAGTGACACAGCCAGTGGTGGCATCAGCAGGAGCAAAAAGATGACAATATGAAAGTGGAAAGCCAGCGAGCGGTGGGCACGCCACTGGGATTTCAGAAGAGCGATTAATTGGAATTCGTATTTGCTAGGGGAATCACAAACCTATTTAAAATATGCTCATCATTCACAAAAGTGAAGCTCCATCTACTCCCCAGTTACACCCCGGGTCCACAGTGGTGCCACAGAGACAGAGTCCTGCCGTGCTGGAGCGTGCCCATCTGCTCCGGCACCAAACCTCACTCAACACATGCCACGGAAACGCAGCATATGGTTCCCCTCCATCAGGGAACAGCCGTGCCACAAAGTGAGCAGGAACTCCAGCCAACATGACATACTCAGAGACTAATCCACTGCGGTCCCAGCCCTCTTCCACTCAGTCACCCCTTGTTCTGGCCACTTTGGGTCCTTGCTCCACCCGAGAGATGTGTTTCAGGTTCAGAGGTGTCATTGTCACCAGAACTTTGAGATGCATTTCTGTTCACAAGGCCTGCAGAGCCCTGTTTGGTGCTGGGGCTCCTCCTTTTGCCCGATGAGCTTTGTTCTGGGAGGATGGTGCTCCTGGAGCAGTCCCACAGCGCTTATTTCAGTCCTGGTGGGCCCCCCGTGCCCAGATGCAGGGGATGCTGTGCCCTCCATTGCCCCACACTGCTGCCAGGGGAGCGGGGACAGGGACCTGCGAGCGGGCTCCAAGCCACCAACACTGACCAAGAGCATCCAGAGAAAGCACTTAAAAGACGTTCACCATCTGCATGGGACTAGACTCGTACCCAGGATATACCACTCTCTGCTTCTGCTACGGCTCAGCTTCTCCAGACGCCGCCTTCAGCTTCAGAGCTGTTCCCCTTCTCCCTGGGAATAGAAGCGTTTTTAAGACAGCAGCAGCAATTTTTCCCCATTTGCTTCCATGTCAGGGTTTCTTTGCTAAACACCAACTACACGTCACTACAGCCGTGACCGCTCCCCGCTGCTGCTCCCGGGACTTCTCCTCTCCAGCCGTGCTCACCACGTCCCACGGCTCACAGACAGGCCCTGCTCCAGACACACTTCACAGATCATCTTCCCTCCAAGAGTCCTGATGGCTTTGTGAGTTAATTAAAATGGAACTTCAAAGGCTTTTTGTAATAGATTATAATATCCTCGGTTTCATGACTTCTGTTAAAATTTACAACTAAGAATGTCATTTTTGATGAAAAACATGTTCTTTTCCACCCAGCCCATTTATTTGTGTATTTATTTAGTGACAGAGCATCTCATTTATAAGAAACATGCAAAAGCAATCATTAATCATACTTTTGTCATAAAGCAGCTTCCCCAGCAGTTAACTAAAAATCCACAGACAAGCTGCTCGAAGGCGGGTGTTCTGGGGACAGTCAGAGAAACCTCACAAATAGACCTGAGACAGTCACCTCTTTTTTTAAAAAAAGTCCAGCAGAGATTTGGTGGAGCAAAACAAAGAATTGGGAAATGAGACACTAGAGTTCTCTGGAACGTATACAGCACTAGGGATGAGAAAGAAAGGTAAATCAGAAGCAGTCAGCACGGTCAGTATTTTCTGTGTATCAGAAGCATTTTGGGATAAATTAGGAAGTGTTTTTATATCCCTTACCCAGCTCACCGGCTGTCTCACAGCAGCAGTTTGACTCCTACTGACGTGGGAACCAGGCACCCTCAGCCACAGCCCGTTTGACATGTTCCATGCTCGAGGCCACGCTGGCTTTCACAGGCAGATGTTGCTTCCTGGGCTCCCTCCTGCCCGGAGCCCTGTGCGGAGCTGGGTATGGGCTCCAGCAGTGCCCTTGGTGACAGCCCTGCTGTGGAGACCCACCACTTCACCGGGGACACCACCATGACGGGGGCTTTTGGGCTCAATGGAAGCTCAGCACTTTATCAAGTTCCCCCTGGTTTCTCCTGCCGTGAACCACTTACCTTGGGAGAGCTCCACCAATATCAGCCCTTGGCATGCAGGAACCCATCCTGGGTCAGCTTGGGGATTTGCATTGGTGACACACCTCCCACACCACCAAACCACCACCATGGGGAAAAGAGAAGGAAAACTCCTGAAAAAAGATTGGGATGAGCTGTAAGGTTTGATCTCACTGCAAGAGACAGAGCCCTTGAGGTTGTTCAGATAGAATCATAGAATCTTCTAGGTTGGAAGGGACCTTTCAGATCATGGAGTCCAACCATCAGCCCAGCACTGCCCAAACCCCCCCTGACCCATGTCCCTCAGCACCACGTCTGCCCGGCTTTGAAACCCCTCCAGGGATGGTGACTCCACCACTGCCCTGGGCAGCCTCTGCCAAGGCTCCACAACGCTTTCCAGGAAGAAATTTCCCCCAATCTCCATCCTAAACCTCCCCTGGGGCAACTTGAGGCTGCACAGACAGAGGGGTCACTCAGGCTGAACATTGTCCCATGGCCATCTGTCTCACTTTTGCAGACCATCTTTGCACTCAGAACAGTTGCAGAAAAGGTTTCATGTTTTTGTATATAATTCCTTTTAAAGAAATATGTTCTGCCTTGTCCTATGCTGTAATCACAGCTTTTAAATGCTGGCATAAGCACTGAAAGCACAACATGTCTGCTCATTTGATTTCCAATTTGCCTTAACGATCATTTTAGCCGCTGAAAAGGACTCTGGACGTGGAACAACTATGCAAATAAGTCATAAGCAATCTGTCCGGGAGCTGGTTTCAGCAGGTCAGAGCACTGGACTCCCCTCTCTGTGGGATCACCATTTTTAAGAGGAACATCACCTCCTGTTGGTGAGGACCCCTCAGCGCTGCATCACCCCCCCAGCTTCCCCAGTGAGGGCCAGGTCCCACACAGCGACTGATGTTGGCTTTTGGCCACCCTCTTTAGGTCCTGGGATCCCCTCTCTCCATGCTCATACTCCTCCCAGGGCTGGGTTCCTCCTCAGAGAGAGCACCGTCCTCTCCTCGCCGGGGCTGAACTCACGCGTCCTGGCGGTGCCACTCCGGCTGACATCGCCGGCCACTGGGAGACAGAGGCATGAAGGTCATTATATGTGCCAGTGATTAATGGACTAATGTCTTCCCCGAGCTCTTCTCTACACTTTAATGAATGCACTCGGTGCTGAGCGTGAACCTGGAGGGGACGCAGATCAGCTGGTAAAACCCATCTCCCAAAAATCAATGGCAGATGAGGAGGTGAGTGTCCATCACCAGCAGGGACAGGCGCAGAGCAGCCTCTCACAGCAGCACAGCCCCTGACCTATGAGGCTGCAAAGGACCATCTCCTACCTGCAGGCTGCATTTATGAAACATTAATAAACGACAGAAAGCAACTTTGTGTCTGCACTCTGCTGCAGCAAACTAGAAATTGTCCTTGTCGGTCACCGATTTGAAGGTAAATCCCAAATCCTCCATTATCGTGGAGTTTTTGCTTTTAACATTTGATTTGCATTTTGGAGAATATGGACTTTGAAAGACAGAGCCCAACTGTCTGACAGAGCCCCACAGAGAGCTGGGTGTCCGGGACACAGAACCCAGACCAGTGACAGTTCCACAAGATGGCTCTTCTAAAATGTGTGGAGGACAGCAGGGACCCCCAGGAATCTGAGTGAGCACCCTGGAACCAGGGGGAGCAAACTAAACCAAACCTGAGTTGTGGATGGTTGTCTCCAGGGTCCAGCCTTTCTCACCAGGTGTGGACTCCTTCCTGGTAAGTACAGAGGGAGAATCCAGAGCAGGCTGAAAAAGAATCATAGAATCATAGAGTGGTTTGGGTTGGAAGGGACCTTAAAGACCATCCAGTTCCAACCCCCCTGCCCTGGGCAGGGACACCTCCCACCAGCCCAGGTTGCTCCAAGCCCCCTCCAACCCGCCCTTGAGCCCCTCCAGGGATGGGGCAGCCACAGCTTCTCTGGGCAACCTGGGCCAGGCTCTCACCACCCTCACTGTAAAGAATTTCTTTCTAGTATCTAAACTAAATCTCCCCTCTTCCAATTTAAAACTGTTGCCCCTTGTCCTGTCACTGCACTACAAAAACCAAAATTATTTCCTTGGTGAGTTTTTGGCAAAATCTGTGGCAAATGACCAGAGTCCAAAGTGTGGAAGGACAAAAGGAAAGCCACCTGTGAGCATCCTGGGCTGCAGAGACGCCCTGGTGGGGTTGGTCAGACCCTGACCACCTCCACATCCAGGTGTGGGTGGAGGGAGAGCAGCCCCAGCCCTTTTTCTGTCTGGGACTAACACCACCTTCAGCCATGGAATAGGGTCCATGTCCTGTGCAGCCGTAACTGTCACTCTTTTCCATAAAAAGCTAGAAATATTAGCCATGTTAAAAGTGAACATCTGAAAAGTAGCAAAGATTCACGCTAGTGCTGGAAGATGTCCTGCACCTCCCATTTTAAAGGGCTGTCTTCAACCTCTCACACTTTGATTTCTGAACTTTTGTGCTCTGTAATTACGATGCAGTGAGAAAACAGCAAAGGCCATCTTAAAAAAAAAAAAAAAGTGTAGAACTGAAAATAGGTTAGATCACTGACATTCTGAAGTACAGATATAGAGAGTGCCAGATTGCCTCGGCTACCTACACCACCTCCATGCATCACCGAGCTCAGACAGCCTCAAACTAGCCAGATCGAGTTGAAAAACATTTTAAAAGCATCATTTCGCTTTAGCTATTTTTTGCTAAAGTGGCTGGGATATTCACAGCCTCAGATCCCTTTGAAATACAACCCTCTTGCAGAAACAAAGCAGGCTCCTGAAGGAGCAGGAGGGTGGTATTACAGTAGTCCAGCGGGACGCAGTAGTCTTTCCCAGAAACCAGCATTTAGCAAACCTTATATTTGCTTTATCATATTAGAGAGGAGAGGAATCCAATAACCTTCACACATTTTTATAATCTGTTGCCAAGTGCATCTATCTATGTGCTATCAGCATGGGTTAGGAACAGACATCTCAACATCTGGAAGTGTGCTGGCAACAAACGCGGCTGAAGGCAAGAAAGGATCAAAGGGCAGCAGCGACACGGGTCTCGGTGCAGCCTCATCCCAAACCTGTCAACGGCTTCATGTAAATCCCAACACCCTGCTGTCCCCATTGATCGTTAGTACAAGGATGGCCAAACAACACAACATCTTCTGTGGAGTTCTTAGAAACACCCCTGCTTGACACTTCCACATGAGCCACCAGATACAACCAGGGTCATTGCTCAACCCATCCACCACTGGTGACCTGCTTCAGGCTCACGTACATTGTATTCTTCATAACTTCAAATATTCCCTCACTTTCACTTGTTGCATGTAGAGTAAGGAATTAAGAAGTGGCGTTCAATCTTTTGAGAAGGTCTTTGCCTGTTCCTCCCTCATCTCCACCGCTCAGAACCAGCGACCTTCCCCATGGGACTGCTCGGGCCCTTTCCCAAAGCGCCTCTTCAGCCATCTCACACACTGTTGGAAGAATGATAAGCTCCTCAGGCCACCTGATGGGGCAAAGAACCTCTCTCAGGTAGTGCTCTGAGAGTGACAAAATCCTCCACACCCTGAGCAGCATCACCCAAATGGAGATTATTTTGGGTTTCAGTTTGCCCCTCATACATTCAACCTAAAGTAAAATTTTTGTGAATTAAGGGTTTTCATTCAGTCTTCCTGTAAAAGCAGGTTTTTTCACACCTACCGGAGAGACGGTTGATGCTCTCATACATACAGGAATGGGTCACTGAGCTGAGAGGCCTTGGTGAAGGGTCAGTCCCCTCACGCAGGCAGATCCGACCCACCAGCGCCAGGAGCAGGGCTGTGCCAGGAGCAGGGCTGTGCCAGGGCACCCCTGCCATCACCCTCCTCCTCCCGCAAAGCGCCCCTACAGAGCCGAGCTCTGCGGAGCCAAACCCCTGTCTGCAGCCTAGGGACTGAATCAGGGGGCAGCTGTAGCAATAACATCAAATATCACAAGGCAAGTACGAACCGGGTCTAATAGCTAAGGACTTTTTGACTTTTTAAGATGTTCAATTGAACATTTAAAAGGTTTAGTCTCATATCAGGTCTAGAAAGCGCCCTGGGGGCAGGCTTAAGTAACTACGCCATTAGGCAGTGAGCTGCAAATTGCCTATTAAGTCTGACTGAAACTATAAAATTGCTTTTCACAATGCAAATTAATGTAAATAAGAACAATTGGTTACACATATCACAGACTATCAAATTGACGACAGATGATGCATACTGTTTTTTCCCCCTGAATTAGCATTGCTTTAAAGTTAAATTTAGTGCGTGTTTAAGAGGTCTGGATGTTCCTATGATAAATTCTACCAATGCATTACCAACAGCATGTGCATCGGGATGTAGATCCTCTATTAGATGAAATATAAACCCCCTCTTAGGCAAGTCAGTGATACTTCCTTTCAAGCCTAAGAGAAGTACCACACAGCAAGCCATTTACTCAGCGACGCACTCAGCCACGTCTTAACCTCGTTGAGAGGAGTGAGATTATGCATCACTTATAAAGCCATTAGGGCGGGAGGAGAAACGCTGCACGTTCCAAAAGCATCAGCAAAGGATCCAAGCCCCGTGTGGAGCCCCAGGGGCTCCCGTCCATCACTGTCACCAGTGGGAGCAGCTCCGAGCACAGCTAATGCTGTCACTGCCAGCAGTGACTGCTGGGAACCCTCTTCTCCCCACTCCTTCCCCAAAGGTGCAGCACGATGTCAATCAGAAAGGTCCCCTTCTTTGCCCCATCTCAGGTTTAACGGCGTCACCGCGCACAGGCACAACTTCACCACTTGGGAAGAACAAGGTCCACATCACGTGAGGGACACGGTCAGCCTGGGCAGCCTACTTCTGTGACACAGGCTCAGCTTCCAGGGCGTCCCTCACCCACCGTGCAGGCAGAGACCCCCGGGCAGCCAGAGCAGAGCCCTCCCAGCCAGTGGTGGGGGGTGCTCTTATCAGAGGTTTTGCTTATCGGTATTAACATACGTTATCTGAATTCTTACATTCCATTAGCTACAGAAATAACTGTCACACGTTTATAACAGGCTCTTGCATAAATCAGATACCCTGATAACTCCCCAAGGATCACCTCAGGGAGGGGTGGGGAGGCTGGAAATGAGGCAGGGGAAACACAGCACTTGATAAGGGCTGCCATACTCTGGGGACCAGCACCCCAGAGGATGGGCAAGGGCAGCAGGTGACCCCAGGTTCCCGTGGCCGTGCCTCTCTCCCAGGAACATGGGGCAGAGGCACCTCCCAGGCAAAGCTGAGACCATCCAGGCTGGGGTTCTCAGGAAGCACCCAGCAGACATCAGGAGGCTGGAAACAGCCCACATCTTGCACGGCCACAGAGAAGGGTGATGAACATCTCGATGCAGCAACTGCTGTAATTTCAAGCCATGTTCCTCCCTTTCCTTCCTTGTTGTGCTGCTGTGTTTTCAGCAGCCTTTTCTTCTCTTTTTCTATCATTTTAATTGCTGCTTTAAAAAACAGTATCTGGAAAAAAAGACTGGTACAAGGTGCACAGGTCAAATAAACACCATGTTTGCTTATCTTTCAGGGTATAAATTTTAAGGAAAAAATAATTAGCCACAAGCTGAGACTGCTTTCTTTCAGCCTTGGGGACCTTGCAGTGGCAGCCGGCTTTCTGCGGCTCCCTCTCATTAACATATTGGGAGATATAGATTAATTAGACCAAAAGAACTTACACCAAATTTGAAAACACTGACCTATATTTCAGGTTGGTTGTCTCAGTGTCCTCTGGGGTTTGTTCAGGTCTTGCTGTGTTTGGCTTTGCTAAATGCATTAGAATCTTTTTATATCCCATTACCCACTATCTGGGACATAACGTTAAAAGATTTTAATGCCTGTATCAGCCAAACTGCCCCTCTTTTCCTGTAACAGTATGGATTTAACTGATACGTTACAGATAAAGCCTTCATTTATACAAACTACAGCTCACAAAAATTCAACAAGATAAAATGGTATAGGCAATGCTGTATTCAGCAGTTCCCCCGCAGGGTCAAGCCCCCTGAAATGGCTGGACACTCGGTGGCAATGAGTGGCCGGAACCTGGGGAGATGCTCTCTCCAGCTCCCTGAAAGGAGGGGGTAGCCAGGGGAGGTCGGTCTCTTCTCCCCAGGAACAAAGGAACAAGCCATGGGACAAGAGGCAATGGCCTCAAGTTGCCCCAGGGGAGGTTTTGGGTGGATATTGGGAGCAGTTTCTTCCCTGAAAGGGCTGTGAAACCTTGGCAGAGGCTGCCCAGGGCAGTGGTGGAGTTGCCATCCCTGGAGGGATTTCAAAGCCAGGCAGTGCTGGGTTGATGGTTGGACTCCATGTTCTGAAGGGTCTCTTCCAACCAAAATGATTGTATGATTCTATGACCCAAGCCACTCGGCTGTGAATCTCCCCACAGCCTTTCAGCAGCTTCCAAATGCCCGCACATCTGTGACCTGTGTCCATCTTGCCTCCAGCAAGTCTTTCTCCTCTCCTGCATCTTCAACAGCTTGATGGTTATTGAGCTACACCGTCAGTGGCCATACCATGAGGTGCTGTTCCTGAAGCTCAGGGGAGCTCCGCTGCAGGTCAGGAAGGAGGTTAAACATCACCTGCTTCCCACACGAGCTCCAGCCCCATTACTGGCAGGGGGTCAGACAGCACCTGGTCCCACGGCCCTTCCTGACCAGCAGTGGCTGGTGCCACCAGCCTTTCCATGTTCCCCAGCTATCACCGGGCTTGTGCTGGGACAGAAAGCACTCAGGTCAGCTTCTGCAGAGGATGGAAAAAGGTCTTTTCTCCTTGCAGGGTCATCCCATCCTCCCCCATGGAAAAATCAATAGCCCAAAATCCAAAAAACATGCAGATCCATAGTGTTTCCACTGCCCTGGGTCTCAGCTGTACTCTTTACAGTCAGGTGATAATTCAATGGGAGCTGTTGTTATACTCTGTCTCTGAATGTATTTCTTTGATAATAGTGTTCAGCACATGCACCTGGTCTGAAAACCTGCATTTCCCGACAACAAAGTACAACACAACTCTGAAAAGCACCGAATTTGAATGTTAAAAGGCTGTTTTCTAAGCATCATGGCATTCCCTGTAAATCACTAATGGTGAAATACAAGACTTTATGATACTGTTACTAACAGACCCAGTTATTTATGACGATTTTTGAAATGCTGGAAACAGGATCCCTGTGCACATAAAATCGCAGTGATTTATTTTAATGCATTTTGTAAGCAAATTCTTAACAGATGGATGGAGCACCAGAAGGGTAGCACAAGGGAGTCAGCAGGTGGACAGAGAAGCCAGGAACGGCCTGGCGCTGATCAGATTATCAAATCCAAATACCTTGAGACAAGCACAAGCTGCCCACAAACAGGCTGGCACTGACCAGACAAGAAGCACAAGCAGCAGGGACCTGTGGCCCCTCCGCAGCCTCCTGTTCCGGGCTCCGTCCCGGGGTGTCGGGGAGGGTCCTGCTGCCCGGAGCTGGGGGCTCCACCATGGGAGACAAAGAGCTGCGGATTCCCGGGACTCGTGGCAGGAATTCCTGCCATGAAGACGTGCCCAGTCTCCTTGGCAGCACTCCACACACAAACACACACACACACACACACACGTGTACACACGTGTCCTGAGAGCTCCCCCCAGCCAACGTGTCCCTGCAAACGCGTCCTGCCAGAGCACATCAGAACCGATCAGGCTGTCACTCTGCTGTTACAAGTAGTCCTTGTCATTTTGCCCAAACAAAAAATTGTTTTTTTGAACAATTATAAAGCTTGGACCTAATGACCAGATATGGCTTTGTCCTCTCCTGCTTCCCATGTCCCTCTGGCGCTGACCCCTCTGTCTGTCCATGCCCGGCACACAGCTCCCACCCAGCACAGCCCTCTCCCCTCAGCCTTCTCTTCTCCAGGCTAAAGAGTCACAACTCCTTGAGCCTTTCCTCATCAGGGAGGTGCTCACATCCCTTCATCATCTTCATTGCCCTTTGCTGGACTCTCTCCAGTAGCTCCCTGTCCCTCTTGAAACTGGGGGGCCCAGAACTGGATGCAGGATTCCAGTTGTGGCCTCACCAGTGCAGAGCAGAGAGGGAGAGTGACCTCCCTCGACCTACTGGCCACACTCTTTCCTCAAGGTGCTGAAGGTACCTCCCCTTGGTTGAAGGGCTGGGCAGGGATTGGGTCTGCACTCTGAGAGAGCTGCATGATCTGATGTTCCTGACCTTCAGCCTCTGCTCAGAACAGCCAACTTTGCTGTGTTTAGTTAAAGCTATTCCATGTACAGATTATTCCACAATTAGTAACAGGTCTCTTCACTACATTTATTGCCTTATCATCCCATTTCCTTACTGAAAAGAAGATAGCTTTTGTCTCCCTTCTAACATTATTTTTAAAAATGAGGGAACCCTGCCCCTGGCTGCAGAGCAGCAGAGCTCTCACCCACACACTCAGCTCGTGTCACAGATGCTGCCCACTGGAGCCCAGAGGGACCCGAGGTGCATAAGGCACAGCAAGGGCTTCGCTGGGAAACAGAGACACAGACAATTCACAGTGTTAAAGTGGTCAAAACAAGTAAGTCTCAAAACCCATAGAAGAAATCAATCCTTCTGGGTCTCTTTTCAGCTGTAATGATCATAGGTGTTGATAGAACAATTACCAAAAAAACCCTCTGTAATCTGTAGGTCAGTGGTACCTGGTAAGGAGAGCAGCCTGGGGACAGGCAATGTTCCACTTGTTACCTCATGTCTTCAGAGATGTCTCAACAGGCCCTTCTGCAGCTGAAAAGATTGTTTATAGTGCTTTAGAGGAAGAGGAGCTTTGACTGGCAAAACCAAAATCCTAGCCATAACCGAAGGGTTGGGTTCCTTCTCTCAGCCTTAAAAATAACCATTTACTCAAAACACATTCCAGAGATCACAGAATCACCTAGGTTGGAAGGGACCTTTTAAGATCATCTAGTCCAACCAATGGGGAAAAAAACCCAAAAACAAAAAACAACAACAAAACCAACAAAACCACAAACTACTAATCCATATGCCCAAGCACCATGTCAACTCTTCTCTTGAACACCTCCAGGGATGGTGCTTCAACCACCTTCCTGGGCAGCCCATTCCAATGCCCGACAACCCTTTCAGGAAAAAAATATTTCCTAATATCTAACCTGAACCTCCCCTGGTGCAACTTGAAGCCATTACCCCTTGTCCTGTCATCTGTGACCTGTGAGAAGAGACCGACCCCCACCTCTCTACAGCCTCCTTTCAGGGAGTTGTAGAGAGTGAGAAGATCTCCCCTCAGTCTCCTCTTCCCCAGACTGAACACCCCCAGCTCCCTCAGCCTCTCCTCACAACGCTTGTTCTCCAGACCCCTCACCAGCTTCGTTGCCCTTCTCTGGACACACTCCAGCACCTCAATGTCTTTCTTGTGGTAGGGGACCCGAAACTGGACCCAGCCCTCGAGGTGGGGTCTCACCAGTGCCGAGTACAGGGGGACGATCACCTCTCAGGTCCTACTCAGATTATTATTTCCACATTACACATCTGCAAGGGAGCTGTGCTCATCAAAAGGGAGGCCAGAGCCTCACGTATAAAAATGTAACTGAAACAAACGCACTTCCCACAGCGGGGCTGAGCGAGGACTGGCCTCCAGACCCCTTCGCCCCACAGCTCTGCTCTTCTCACAAGCTTTCCAGCCCCAAAGAGCCTCCAGAATACATTCCTGAAGTGAGTTTTTAGCTACACACTAAGATCATTGGGGTCTCCTCCGGTGAGGATGACTAACAGGAGTGCAGTCAGGCACTGACGGAGCGCCTCATTTCATTAGTGCTTAACCATTGCTCACCACCAGTCTTAAACCAGACCTTGTGGACAGTGCTTTACCTTCCTGTTTTGAGGATTTACTGCTTTCCTGTGGCTCCTTCTCCTGCAGCTTCTCTCCTGTGTTTGCTTTATTTTGCCTTTTTAACAGAAAAGCTTGGCTCAGCTGCCTAAAATGTAATTTTCAGCCACAATGTATTTAATGTCTTAAATGTCATTGTGGCAACGTTCTTTGAGTGATGATACAAATAAATAAAACACCTTTCTAGGGTTGGTGGAAGGACTGATTTTTTCCCCTTGGCTGAGTTTTCTACACACTTGTGTATTGACTTAATTCTCGATGATCAAAGCCCGTATTGGCTTCTGGATGCAGCATTGACATGTAAACTGACCAGCCAAAGTAGCACCAGCCACGATTTACAGAAATCCCTGAACGCTCTGTGTGGTCAACTTGCAGGTTTTTCACTCTGTCATTTCACAGTGTATTTTTTTATTATTATTATTTTGCCCCTCCAAAGCAACAATTCCTTTGAAAAGCTTTTGGCTGCTCTCTTCGTGCAAGCAGTGTCCCCACTAAATGTGAGCACGAGCAAGTGTCACCACCAGCCCAGACATCGAACACACCACAGTCCTGGGCACCACCAAGCTGTGGGAACCAACTGGTTGGTTCTGGTACGGCTGGAAGAACTACACACAACTCCCACCCGAGACCTGAAACCGAAGCTGTAAATGTTATTCATTCTCATCATTTGGGGGGAAAATTGAAGGTCCAAAGAAGATTTGAAGTCAGTCTGGATCTGCCATTAATACCTATAGGCAAAGTGGCACCTGGTGTGCCTGTACTGCTCTCTGTTTTACTAGTGCTCGGTTGAAACATTCAATACCTCGTTAATATCCAAACACCAGGTGTCTTGCTGCCTGAAGTTTTACCGATGAGCTGAGAAACCAAGGCAACCAGAAACCTTAAGGCAAAAAAGAGCACTTTGCTGTCCTTATCCCCTTTTGAAGCACCGGGGCCATTACCCTAACCGTGCCCTGATGAGCTTTGCCGGAGCAGCCCTTCCCAGCCCCGTCTCTGGGTGGCTCCGTGCCCGGGGTCGGGCGATGCATAGCCCCCTCAGCCCAGGCTCTGGGGGACAGCATCCAGCCTGTGAGCAGCAGGGGAGAGAGAGGGCAGAAAGCGAAGGGTTAATGAGTGGTGCTAGAGAGGTGCCAGGAGAAAAGCTCCTGCTGGCACCTGTGCTGGCCCTGGTGGCAGAGGCAGCGCTGGCAGGAGAGCTGGAACACGCATCTCGGAGGGGATGAGCCTGTCGCTCCTTCCAGCCCTAGGGAATACAGCCAGGGATGCCATTAATGGATTAGAGTTAAACACAGTGATGATGGGCACCCCAGGGAACCAGGCCCCACCAGAAAAAAAAAAACAAAAACAAAAGACAGAAAAAATTAATAAAAGAAACAGCTGTAATGGGCCAAAGTACACCCAAAACCAGCGTGAAAGCAATTTCCACATATGTGCTGTCACTGCACTTCCTCTGCGTTTTGCAACAGAGCAGTTAAAAGGTCAAATAAAAAGACTTTGTTTGCAATGTAGAAGTCAATGGCTTGAAAACACGCTGCAGAGTAACCTGTGGGCGCGGGGGGTGGCTCCGGGGCTCCGGGCCGCGCTGATTGCCGTGCCATTTTCACAGCCGGGCTGCCACGGGTGGGCAGAGGCGGGCGGCTGCCTGTTAGAGAGTGAAGGATTATGCAAAAGATGGACATTTCCCAGGGAATGAGATTTCCTTGGCCATTAACACCGGTGACCATCTAAAAAAGCAGGTGGCTGTAAGTACGAGGTTGGGGGGAGCACACATCCAGGTTTTGGGGCAGCACAGGACACCCACAGCAGCCACCCGACCGTGGCAGACAATGACCACAGAGGACCAGCAGCCCCCCTGCCCTCCCTCCCTCCCAGGGAGTTAAAAGCCCCCGCGGCTGGTGGAAGCAGAGCACCTTGAGGAGGGTCCCGGGGGCACGGGTGAGCAGAGCCTGCAGGGAGGGACGAGCTCTGTCCGGTTTCACCACTGCTGAACCCACAGCCAGGGGGGCCGGGGGACACCTGGAGGGGAAGGCAACCCGGGCCATTTGGATTTCCTTCCTTCTTCCTCTGCCCGCCTGCCAGGAGAGCTGCCAGCCATGCTACAGGCACGGGGCTGGCTCAGCCTTGCAGCAGGTCTGTAACCAGGCATAAGGAGAACAGCCCGAGGAGAGAAGCCAAAGGAGCTGGTGGAGCTGACACACAAGCCATCAGCAGCAGATCATCACGCTCTGGCACCACAGTTGCTCTCCTGCCTTACAGCCTATGCCTGCTGTCCAAAATCTAGACTAGGTAAATCATAGAGTCGTAGAATGTTTAGAGTTGGACGGGATCTTAAAGATCATCCAGTTCCAACCCCCTGCCCTGGGCAGGGACACCTCCCACCAGACCAGGTTGTTCCAAGCCCCATCCAGCCTGGCCTTGAACCCCTCCAGGGATGGGGCAGCCACAG